>OY740788.1:73923009-74260509 GCA_963514005.1 Raja brachyura | reverse complement strand
CTCTCTCCCCCCCTCTCTCTCCCCCCCTCTCTCTCCCCCCCTCTCTCCCCCCCCTCTCTCCCCCCCCTCTCTCCCCCCCCCTCTCCCCCCCCCTCTCTCCCCCCCTCTCTCCCCCCCTCTATCCCCCCCTCTCTCCCCTCCCTCTCTCCCCTCCCTCTCTCCCCTCCCTCTCTCCCCCCCTCCCCTCCCTCTCTCCCCCTCTCTCCCCCCCCTCTCTCCCCCCCCTCTCTCCCCCCCCGCTCTCCCCCCCCTCTCTCCCCCCCCTCTCTCCCCCCCCTCTCTCCCCCCCCTCTCTCCCCCCCCTCTCTCCCCCCCCTCTCTCCCCTACCTATCTCTCTCCCTCTCCCCCTCTCTCTCCCTCACCCTCTCTCTCTCCGACTCCCCCGTCTCTCTCCCTCACCCCCCCTTTCTCCCCCCCTCCCCCTCTGCCTCCCCCTCTGCCTCCCCCTCTGCCTCCCCCTCTGCCTCCCCCTCTGCCTCCCCCTCTGCCTCCCCCTCTGCCTCCCCCTCTGCCTCCCCCTCTGCCTCCCCCTCTGCCTCCCCCTCTGCCTCCCCCTCTGCCTCCCCCTCTGCCTCCCCCTCTGCCTCCCCCTCTGCCTCCCCCTCTCCCTCCCCCCTCTCCCTCCCCCTCTCCCCCCCTCTCCCCCCCCTCCCTCTCCCCCCCTCTCTCCCCCTCTCTCTCCCTCCCCCTCTCTCCATCCCCTCTCCCTCACCCTCCCCCTCCGACTCCCCCTTCTCTCCCTCACCCCCCTCTCTCTCCCCCTCCCCCTCCCTCCCTCTCTCTCTCCCCTTGATCTCCCCGAAACCCCCTTCCCCCCCTCCACACCCTCCCCTCCACCCCTCCCCCTCGCTTCCCCCCACCTCTCCCTCTCCCTTCTCACCCCATCTCCCCTTCCCTTCCCACCCTCTCAGCCCCCCTCTCCTCTCTCTCCTCCCATCTCTCTCTTCCCTCCTCCCCCACCCTCCTCCTCTCCTCCACCTCCCCTCCCCCTGTCTCTTTCCCTTCTGCCTCTGCTTCTCTCACTGTCTCTCCCCATTCTCTTTCTGCCCTCACTCTCTACCCCCCTCTCCCTCTCTAGACACGCCTGCGAGTTGGGGGCTATCCGTCAGTGGTTAGGGCGCTTCTGGGGTAAAAGGATCTAATTAATGATATATAATATCAAGGGGGTAGTTGGTGTGGGGGTGGCTAGTTTGTGTGACGCCGCATGCGCCCTGCCCCCCCCCCCCCCCCCCGGCAAACGCCTGTTGGATTCATTCCACAGTGAGTTCAGTTCGGTAACAACCCCCCCTCTCCTCCTCCCCTCCTCCCCTCTCCCCTGTCCTCCCCCCTTCTTCTCCCCCATTCTTCTCCCCCCTTCTTCTCCCCCCCTTCTTCTCCCCCCTCACCCCTTCGCTCCTCCCATCCATACCCCCCTCCCCCTCCCTCCCCCCACTCACCCCCTCCCTTCCCCCCACCTCTCCCCCTCCCTTCCCCCCACCTCTCCCCCTCCCTTCCCCCACCTCTCCCCTTCCCACCCTCCCTCTCCTCCACTCCACCCCTCTCTCCCTCTGTCTCTTGCCCCTCTCACTGTCTGCCCTGCCTCTGTCTCTGCCCTTTCTCTTTCTGCCTTCACTCTCTAGCCCCCCCCACCCCCCCTCCTAGAAGCGCCTGCTAGTTGGGGGCTATGTGTTAGTAGATAGGGCCGTTATGGGGTAAAAGGAGCAAATTAATGATATTAATATAATATCAAGGGGGTAGTTAGTGTGTGTGCAGGGGGGGGAGTTAGTGTGTGTGACGCCGCATGATGCCCCCCCCCCCCACCCCCACAACCGCATGTTGGGGGAACAGACCCAACAGGTCTGCACTTGGTCTAGTTGACAATAAAATTGTTCAATCAATCTCTGACCAGTTGTATTGATGGAGGAACTCCCTCTTCATAAAACTGAATGCATTTTTAGGATGTATTGAACCTGTTTTTCTTTTATATTGTATTTTTCAGTTTTCCCCTTTCTCGGATAGTTTTATCTGTTTGCGGAATCGGGAATTTTACATGAAAGGAAGCATGACTGCACACAAAATTCCAAATGCAGCCTGACCTAAGTCCATTAAAGCTGCAACCTGATTTTTTGACTCGTATACTCAATGCCCCAGCCGATGGCTGGACCAGGACAAATTATTAGAGATAGTTACACCAAGGAACTTGAAGCTATCAACCTTTTCCACTGCATCCGACTGGGGCGTGCACTCTACCAAGCTTGCTGGTCAATGACCAGTTCTTTTGATTTCCTGACATTGAGGGGGAGGTTGGTGTCTTGACACTGTGTTACTGAGCTCTTATCTCTTTCCTGTACTTGATCTTGTCATTGTTTGAGATCCATCTGGCTCACTAGGGTGATATAATCCGTAAATTTATGTTTGCAACCAAGATTGGTTTGATTAAGAAATGGGTTCAACAGCAATTGATAAATATTAATGCTTCATTACCTTCAGATATCTAATCGTCTGAAGAACCTCAGTAAATTGGATAATTTGGTGTTTATTAAATTTCAGGGATACGAGACTCAGCAAAAGTGTAACCTTCAACATGAAATTGGAGAGTGTGTTCTCATCGACTGGATCAAGTTACATGCTTTTGCCCATCATTTACTTTGCATTGCAGCTTCTGGAGACAGCAGTTATGCAAAGTAAGCAATTTTACCAATGAGTGCAAAGGTTTAATTGGCACATCTGACAAAGATACGAATGGCATTGAGTAAATGTAAACCATTTACTTCAGTGTTTAGAAGCTTTCAACGTAAAATATTGTCTTCTCAGTTGCTTCCTGGCAAGTGAATTTGCCATGGAAGGAGTAGAGCAAAGACTTTACTTGCCTGTTTCCAGGGTGGTGGATTCGCATACAATGAAAGATTTGGACTGTATTGTCAAAAATTTAGGAGAAAGAGAGGAAAATCATGGAAACATACAAAATTATTACAGGGCTTGACAGGTTCAATGTAAGGAAGATATTTCCCATGTTCGTGGAATCTGGAACCAGAGGGCACATATTAAGAATATGCGTTTGGTCCTTTAGGATTCAGATTCCAAATTTCATGCAAAAGGTAGTGAAACTCTGGAATTCTCTAACTTGGAGGGTTATGGAGGCTCAGTCAATATACTGTGCTCTCCATAATGTTTGGGACAAAGATCCATCATTTATTTATTTGCCTCTGTACTCCACAATTTGAGATTTGTGATAGAAAAAAAATCACATGTAGTTAAAGTGCAGGTTGTCAGATATTATTAAAGGCCATTTTTATGCATTTTGGTTTCACCATGTAGACATTACAGCAGTGTTTATACATATTGTATAAAATGTATTAAAATGGCCTTTATTACAATCTGACAACGTGCACTTTAATCACGTGTGATTTTTTTTTCTATTACAAATCTCAAATTGTGGAGTACAGAGGCAAATATATAAATGATGGGCTTTGTCCCAAACATTATCAAGGGCACTGTTTCCATTCAAAATAGTGAAGGATAAATTTCCAGACATTAAGGTATTTGAGGGACAAGGGATTCCACCTCCATGGTTTTTTATTTGGCAAGGAATTCTCCCTCTTTCGCCGTAAAGGCAGACCCTCTACTACTGTGCCACCATCACTCACTGTGATGTCTAACAAATAAAACAAATGTAAACAGTGTAAAATTAAAACTTCTGAGATTGAGTGACTCAAAGTTGTACGGAAGAGTTAAATGATGGAGATTTGTTTTGATTTCTTACTAGCATTGCAGTCATTTTAATCCTCAGTTGGTAGTTTCTGGCAAACACATATTTATGAAGTGAGATTCTCTGGGTGATGAGGAAACACTTTTTCACACAGAGTTGTGAGTCTGTGGATTTTTCTGCCTTGGAGGGCAGTGGAGGCCGGTCGTCTGGATACTTTCAAGAGAGAGCTAGATGGGCTCTTAAAGATAGCGGAGTCAGGGGATATGGGGAGAAGGCAGGAACGGGGTACTGATTGGGGATGATCAGCCATGATCACATTGAATGGCGGTGCTGGCTCGAAGGGCCGAATAGCCTACTCCTGCACCTATTGTCTATTGTGGGTTGATCGGTGATTTATCACAACTATCAGTGTAGCAGCTGCTCTGTCATGTTATTGATACCATATTTAAAGGTCTCTTGATATTTAGTCCTTTAAATAATGTTCTTATGTCCATCAACTAACTAACCAGCTATTATCCCAAGGAGCCACAGGCCTCACGTCTTTAAATATTAAACCCTGCACTATTTAACAGACCTTTCTAATCCTTCAGACCTAATCTCGCCTTGTCGCTTAATTATTTTATCATTTTAATTTTCTTTCAATGTAAAGAGTGCATGACTCATTACCATACTGGAATACAGAGCTGCTGATCTGATGTTGAGGTTAGGCACAAAATGCTGGAGTAACTCAGCGGGACAAGCAGCATCTCTGGAGAGAAGGAATGGGTGACGTTTTAGGGTCGAGACCCTTCTTCAGTTGGAGTTACTCCAGCATTTTGTGTCTACCTTCGATTTAAACCAGCATCTGCAGTTCTTTCCTACACGATGTTATGTTGAAATTTGTTTCAAGTCAGATGGATTCAGTTCTAAAATAATCTGGTATTTCATTTCTATTTAGAGCTCTAATACTATCCTTTAATTGATACTCTTATTTTGCCTTCCTGTTTTCCTTCTCTATCATTCCTTATATATGTGTTGATCTTCTTTACAGTGTTAAGTAGTTACATCCTAACCCAAGTTGCAACCTCACTAATCTTATTTATTACTTTATGGATCTGGATTTCCATTCAATTTATTAAATCCTTCAATCTGTCCCTTGTAGTTAGTGAAAATGTTGCTATTTTTGGTTTAGATTGCTGGTTCTTGTTTCTTTTTTTCCATTTCTTCTGCCAGATTAATTTAAATGTTGCCAATAAGAGCACTGTTCAGGTACAAACTATCCATCCTGTGGCAGCATCTAAAAAATTTATCGTTCTTCATTTCTAGTGTTTCTCATCTGTATTATGTCACCAAAGAGAAGTGCTGGAGGAGTTCAGAGGAAAACTAGGCAAATCTCCTGAGCCTGATGGACCACAAATCTAGAATTCTTAGTGGCAGACAGAGATAACCGGTGCATGAGCAACAAACTTCCAAAATTCTGAAACGGTTCCTGCAGATTAGATTATAACTGTGCCAATTAAGATAGGAAAGTTATAAATAAATAGGGAATTACATTAGCTTTAAATCTGTCATGAGCAAAGTGGTGGATTCCATTATTAAAATGTGTTAACAGGGTATTTAGAAAATCAATACAGAGTTACAGAATCATACTGCACAGAAACAGACCAAGTCGATGCTGATCATCAGAAATAAATTGACACTAAATCCACATTCCTATCAACCCCCCACAAAAAAGATTCCAAAGATTACTACAAACACAAGGGTCAGTTTGCAGTACCCAACTAATTGGCATTAGTTTATCATTGTCTCGAGCAACGAGATACAGCGCAAAGCTTTATTTGCATGTTATCCAATCACCTCAGATCATACTATACATAAGTACAACCAAGCACAAAAGTACTACAAATGGTGAAAAGAAAAATGCCAGATTTAAGAATATATTTACAAGTGGAAAAGAGATTTAAGAGTGCAGTGATTGGATTGGATGATAGTGGAACCCTTTCTGAGACCAAAAGTTGTCATGCTCTGGTGTCATCTTTCTGCATGTCTTTGAAGGAACCAGGATCACCTGGAGGAAGTTCACACAGTTGATGAGAACCTACTAACTCCACACAGAGAGCACCATCAGATATGATTGAATCCAGGTCACTGGAGCCGTGAGGCCACTTTTCTAAATGTGCTGTTGTGCTGATCTACCATATAACTAGGCTCAATCAATGTGTTTTTGGGGGGGGGGGGAAGGGGGGAATCATGCCCTTTTTTGAAATTGTAATGAGCAATACATGGGGAAAGCAGTGGATGAAATATGTTTTGATTCTCAAAAGATATCTGATTAGGTGTCTGATGGTTATGTACAATTATGATTTGCAACTCGGGTGCAACATACAGTGGCTTGCAAAAGTTTTCATGCCCCTTGAACTTTTCCACATTTTTTATTTGTAATAAAATTTGGAAACCACGTATCATTTTCCTTCCATTTCACAATTATGCACCACTTTGTGTTGGTCTATCACATAAAATCCCAATAAAATACATTTACGTTTGTGGTTGTAACGTGACAAAATGTGGAAAAGTTCAAGGGGTATGAAAAGTTTTGCAAGCCACTGTATGAGCAAGGTCAACAGATTTGTTAAAGAACAGAAAACAAAGCCTATAAACAGGTGTCAACATGTACAAAAGGGATCTGCTATTTACAATTCATATTAATGACATGGGTAAAAATATAGATGCTCAGAAATCCTTCCCATTCCTGTTGAACTTTGAACACGAATGTGTGTGCTGGCACTACCGTGTAGAATGTTTATTGCTGCCAGTTGTGAAATTTCTTGGGCTAGATTGAGACTCCACACAGAGAGCACCATCAGATAAGATTGAATCTCAGGTAAATTTCAATTAGGGGTGAAATGCAGACTCATCGGACAATAATGTTGAAAAGCAATAAGAACAGAAAATGTTAGAATCATTCAACAGGTCAGCCAACATGTATGGCAGGAGAAAGAGAATGTTTGAGATTGATCTGACACATTAACAGCTTCTCTTTGCACAGTTGCCACCTGACCTACTGACTTTTTACACCTTTTCTTTTTTGGGGGGTTTCATATTTACTATCATTGTGGGTGAAGCCAAGAGAGAGGCTTAAAATTCAGCGTGGTGGCCTTCAACAGCACAGGATTGAATGATCTGTCTTACTGTGGTAGAACCTTTATCATTTGGTCACTAGATTTACAATTTGTACAGGATTGCCATTCAAGTAAGGCCTTGGATAAAAGTATTGGATTCAACTTTTCTGCTGATGTGAAGATAGGCTACAAAATAACCGGCGAGGAGAACACAAAATGTCTACAAAGTAATGAAGACCTTTTATATCCCCTACATAGGTGCTAACTGAATTGGTAAGAGGAAATGCAAGTCAGGCACTTTGTTGGAAGGAATACATAGAAATAGAAAGAGAATACTAAAAGCAAAAAAAATTAATATTTGTTCAAGAAGTAAAAATGCAGATACAACAAACAATTTGACCCCAGCTCCAGTTCTTTTGGTTCTGATCAGACCAGTGTAGTGAATACTTTGTGAAGTGGTACTTTTCTTCTGCCATATGCTCTCATTTGAGATTCACATTTGAGATAAAATAAACAAAGGAGAATAGAAATGTAGGATTAATGCTTTTAGGAAATCTTTGGAATTTCTATATTTATGAATTTTGAGTCTTTGAAGGGAACTTAATATCGTCACTAATCTCATGAGAAAGCAGACATGTATAAAATGGTGAGATTATGTATTTCTATGATTTTTATCTCTTTCTAACAACTTCTGGTTATCTGACACAACATAATAAACCAAAATTATAATCAAGGTTGCTCAACAAGCATAATTGTGGTAGGTGAACAGTGTGCTATACCAGTTGATTTGTGGGAAACAGTATTTTGGATAGGTACGGTAAACAGAGATGGAAAGTCAGGAAGCCATCCAGAAGAGAAATGGTAGAGTAAAATCTAGGGATTGAATTGAATTGAATTACCTTAATTGTCATTCAGACCTTTCGGTCTGAACGAAATTTCATGCCTGCAGTCATACATATATTAAAAATAACAAAACCACACAATAAACACAAATTTAACATCCACCACAGTGAGTTCACCAAACACCTCCTCACTGTGGTGGAAGGCAAAAGTCTTAAGAGTCTCTGTCTTCTTCCCTCCTTGTTTTCCTTCTGCGCTGAGGAGATCAAGGCCTCCGATGTTGCCGTCCACCAGGCCCTCGGCCGAGCCTCCGAAACCGGGCCGCCGCCACCACCGTCGCCGGAATGCCGGAACACCGCCACAGGGCCCGCCGCTGGAACGCTTGAGCACCACAGCTACAAAGCCAGGTCGCCACTGGAACGTCTCTGGAGTACCGCAGCCCTGAAAGCTAGGCCGCCGCTGGAGCACCGCAGCCCCGAAAGCCAGGTCGCAGCTGGAGCACCACAGCCTCGAAAGTCAGGCCGCCGGTACGTCACTGGAGCACCACAGCTCAGAAAGCCAGGTCGCCGCTGAAGCTCCGAAGCCGTGCCGCTGGAAGCTGGAAGGCCGCCAGCTCCGCCATTAGGGCCTCAGCACAGACGGAGACGGGGGACACGAAAAGAAAAGTCGCATCCTCCTGAAGGGAGAGACTAAAACCCTATTTCTCCCCCCCTCCCACACACAGCCTAATAAACCAAAATAATCACTAAAAACAGACACGAAGACAAAAATAAAATAAAAAACAGACGGACTGCAGATGAGCCGCAGATGCCAAGGACCGGGAGTTTCATAGCAGAAAGGGTGTGGTAAGAGCAGATTAAGACTGTTACTGAAATTAAAATATGGGCTAATTTTAAAGGGGTGATAATGGGGATGTGATTTGGCATGGGATCAAAAGAGAATATGACTGATCTGAATGATGTTACAGAAATATAGCAGATGGTGGTCCAAAAGTTGCAAGGCATTTAGGGAAAAGCCTGCAGTTTTCAAAATTGCACATTTTGAATTCTAAACCTGCATGGAGCCGTTCACAATCAAGAATGGTGTTGTTAGCAAGTAATGTCTGCCAGGTAAATAAAGATGTGTGAAGTATTCATTTCTACAATTGTAACTGCTAATCTGATTCAATCTTTATATTGGACAGCTGATTACAGTATCATTCCCTTAGCGGAATGAACCCACACTTTTACTTGTAGTGCAACATATAACAATTGAATCTTTGCCTTGAACTCAGAAATAGATAGATACATGGGATATCTCTTAAACTACCGTGGGGGGAGATATTTTTCAGAATAGATTAGGCATACGTTGTCTTATAAAATGTCATATAGGTGAAGCTAATGATTGTTTGCAGCAATGTAATTCATGAGAGTTGTGCTGGAAGGCAATGACGTTGACTTTATTTGTGTTTTCTAGTTGAACGATAACCTTAACCTTGATCTTTCTGATGATGAGGAACTGCGGGATCAGCTAGACATGCATTCCATTATCGTCTCTTGTATAAATGATGAACCACTCTTCACAGCTGAACAGGTGACTTCATTACGAACATTCAATTTTTCTAATATAAGTTGCAATTAACTCTAGAATGTCCAATTTCAGTAACAAAATAACTGTTCAGGTTAACAAATACTGGAAAATGCTGGAAATACTCATACGTCAGGCAACATCTGCAGCGAGAAACAAGGCTAAAGTTTAAATGGAGAACGAATAAAGCTGGACAGACAGTGTCATTGATCTCACACCGGATTCGCACATGGCAATGTTGCGTCCTACCTAGCTGGTCTTGTAAAGTTCTCTCAAATATCTTGGGACCAGTGTTTCACATTTGAGAGCTGAGCCACTGACCAGCCAAGCAACAGCCTGAGGTTGTTATATTCACAGAATTATACCTTGCAGACAGATTCCTACATCGCAATCCTGGGTGCATATGATCCTATCAGCAGGATAGGCTGCTGGTGTTGGCGGCATAATAGTATACTGGCAAGATAGTAGCCCTTGGATTTCACAACATTGATTTTGGAAAGTCTTGTGGCATTAAGTCAACCACCAGCTTTCCTCCCTCAACTGTTGAATTGGTGTTTCTCCATCTTGAACAACCGTTGAAAGAAGTACTGAGATAGCAGTGGTGCAGCATGTACTCTGCGTAGTCTTCAATATCTGTCTCAGTGGCTTGGTAGGTGGCCCAATTCTGAAGGATGTAGCTTCTTCCTGTGATTTCAACCATCACATGAATCAATTTTTCACCAGTTTGCTTAACTACATGTTTTAGCAAGATAGAGCCATGGCTATGGGATGTAACAAAGCCCCAGCTGCAGTACTGAAGATTTACACTCCAGAGGATCTGCATTCCCAAACCAGCTGCTCTCCAGTCAAGCTGTTCCAGTAAAATTACAACACTGGCATGTCCCAACAGCGTGGAAAATCAACCAAATATTTATCTTTCACACAAAGCATGACAAATCCAATTTGGCTAATTACTGACTCTGAGTGTGAACTATCGGTCATCAGTAAAAGATGGAACTTGTAGTAGACAATGAAATCAAGTGACCCCTACTCACCAATGCCCAATTTTAATTTCACCAGTGCCAGTAGTCTCCATATTTCATCATAACCTTGTTCAACATGTGGATCAGAGAGCTGAATTCTAGAGGTAAGGTGACAGATAGTAATTGCCATTGACTGAGTCAGGCATCATGGTGCTGTGGTAGCACTGAAGACAATGGAGATCAAAGTGAGAGGTTGGAAGAATGGCTCGCATAAAGGAAAATGTTTGTGGTTGTTGACTTTTCTGTAACCATGAGGTATAATTGGTCACATTACAAATGATTGCTTCATTTATTTCTCAAATTTTCAGCATTACAATCCACACGAAATCTGGCCAACACACAAAAGTGCCAGGTTATGACCATCTCCAACAAGCAGTGTTGAACCACCTTTCTTGATATTCAAGACAATACCATCACCAAGCCCCCACTACCAATTTTCCGCAGATCACCTTTAACTAGAAACTTAACTGAAACAACCACAAGTGTTCTGGCTGCAAGAACAGATCAGAGGCTCATTATTCTGCAGTGAGTGAGTTAAGGGCCTGTCCCACTTACGCGATTTTTTTAGGTGACTGCCGGCGACTGTCATAGTGGTAGCAGGTCGCTGAAAAACCGGTGACTGGACCCCCCAACAACAATGTCTACGACAAGCTACAACAACCTACCACCTAGCCGATGTCAAGATATGGCAAGCTACTGACAACCGGCAACCCATTAGGTCGTCCACCTACGACAACACATGCGACAACCGAATCAATCAATCAATCAATGTCTTCATCACATACACAATAAAGTGCAATGAAACAAAGTCAACCTACGTCCACCCGCGACAAGTTGTCGGCGACCACTAAAGACAATTCAGTCACCGGTACCTGTGGCCGCTTGAAGTAGGTAGTCGCCAATGGAATCCACCGAAGTCAGCACCGGCACCAACCTATGTCACCTGGCAACATCCTATGACAGCACCTACGTCAGGAGTAGTCAAGCTCCGCTCATTGGCGTCAACACACTGTCGCCGAAAATTTTTGAACATGTTGAAAATCCAGCAGTGACCAGAAAGATGCTACGACTCTTTGGGCGACTGAGGAGACTACTCACGACCATACAGGCGACACCCCGGAGACCATGTGGCGACAGCCAAGTCGCCTGTAGTTGCTTGAAAAATAGCCTAGGTGGGACAAGCCCCTTACCTCTTAACACCGAGTCCTTTCCACCTACATGGCACATCTGGATGGTGATGCAATACTCTCCACTTGCTTGAATGGATGCAATGCCAACTAAAAGCTGTCCATTTGAATGACGCTACATCAACCACTCAAACCACAGCATCACACGGGAGGGCTGGTCCCCCAACGCAATATTCCACCTCTCCACCAATTCCAATATTGGAATATTGGAACTGACCGCGATGCACCGCCATCGGACCCCAACCTCCACATAAGGTGATTTCTTCCCCCCCCCCCCCCCCCCCTTCTGACTGTGGGACGCTCCCACGGGTGGAGACGGAGGAGAGAGAGAAGGGGGAGAGAAGGGAAGAGAGAGAGGGTGAGGGGGAGAGAGAAGAGAGAAGGGAGAGAGAGAAAAAGGGAGGAGAGACCGACTGAATGATGTTCCTTTCTTATCAAATAACCTGCTCCAGTCAACTTGAGTGAGAACTTCTCTCATACCCTCAAAGTTGGCCATACATTAGTTGAGCATTTTAACACGTGGACCCTTTCCGTCCCTATCCATAACTATTGTAAACCTAATTGAACTGTGGTCACTGGTCCCAAATGGCTCCTCCACAAATATTAACTTGCCTTTCCTAATACTAGACCCAGTGTTGCCCTCTCACGTGTGGGCGTCTTTACTTACTGTTTAAGAAAACTCTCCTGATTACCTTTGAGGAATTGCACCCCATTTAAACCATTCACACTATGATTTTCCCAGTCTATGTAGGGAATGTTAAAATCCCCTGCTGCAACAACCTTATTTGACCTGCAGCTGTTTGCAATCTCCTGACACATTTGTTCTTCTAATTCCCGTTGACTATTCAGGGGTCTGTAGTACACCGCCAACAAGGCGACCATCCCTTTTTTGTTCCTCATCTCCACCCATATAGCCTCACTAGACGAATCGTCTGTAATGTCACATCTGATCACAGCCGTGACATCCTTCCTAACCAACAATGCAACACGAAGGAACTGCAACTTCCAAGTAGGAAGGAACTGCATCTGTTGGCTTACACATACAATTGACACAAAGCTGGAGTAACTCAGCGGGTCTGGAATCATCTCTGGAAAGAAGAAGTAGGTGAAGTTTCAGGTCGAGACCCTTCTTCAGACTGAGAGTCAGGGGAGAAGGAACCGGGAGATTAAAAAGGTACATAGAACAAATTAATGACACGTATGCAAAAAGACAGATCAAAACCAGCAACGATGACCGAGGAAAGGTGTAGCCCACAATATCCATTGTTGGCTGTGGGGAAGATGATAACGAGTAATACAAACAGCAAAACTCAGCAGGATGGCAGAAACTAGTATGATGACTAGGGTGGGGAGGGACGGAAAGAGCGAGAATGCAAGGGTTACTTGAAGTTAGAGAAATCGATATTCATACGGCTGGGTTGTAAGCTGCCCAAACAAAATATATGGTGCAGTTCCTCCAATTTGTGTTTGGCATGACTCTGACAGAGGAGGAGGCCCAGGACAGAAAGGTCAATATGGGAAGGGGAGTTAGTGTTTGGCAACCAGGAGATCGCGTAGGCCAAGGCACACTGTCAGAAGGTGTTCAGCGAAACGATGGCCCAGTCTGCACTTGGTCTCGCCTACATATACACGAGTCCACACCTGGAACAGCAACCACAGAAGATATAACCACTTGGGGAGGGGATGGTTTGGGTGGGAAGGGAGGAAGTAATCAGGGTGTGGTGGAGGGAATGGTCTTTGTGGAAATTGGAAAGGGGTGGAGATGGGAAGATGTGATATTGGTGGGATCCTGTTGGAGGTGGCAAAAATGTCAGAGGATGATGTGTTGTATGCGATGGCTGATGGAGTGAAAGGTGAGGACGAGGGGGATTCTGTCCCAGTTGTCTCCTGGGGGGGAGGGGGAGCAAGAACGGAGCTGCGGGGTACCGAAGAGACACGTGTGAGGGTCTCATCTATGATGGAAGAGGGGAACCCCCGTTCCCTAAAGAATGAGGACATCTCAAATGTCCTGATATGGAACACCTCATCCTATGCGCATATGCGGTGTAGACAGAGGAATTGCGAGTAGAGGATAAAGTATTTGCAGGAGGCAGGGTGGGACAGTGTAGTCTAGATAGTTGTGGGAGCCAGTAGTTTTATAATATACTAGACCAAGTGGGACCCGTTGAGTCCCGTCCCCACAATGTGCGGGGTGGGCGGCCTGCGGCATCACACACACACTAACCACCCCCCCCCCCCCACACACACACACACTAACCACTCCCCCCCCCCCCACACACACACACACACACACACATATAACCACCCCTTATATTATATTATTCATTTGTTCCTTTTACCCCATCCCCCGCCCCATCCACTCACGCATAGCCCCTAACTCGCAGGCACGGCTAGAGAGGGAGGGGGGTAGAGAGAGAGAGGGCAGAGACAGAGAGAGGGCAGGGAGAGGAAGGGAGGTAGAGAGAAGGCAGAGAGAGAGAGTTGAGAGAGAGAGAGAGAGAGAGAGAGAGAGGGGCAGAGAGAGAGAAAGAGAGAGAGGGGAGCAGAGAGGGACCGAGGAACTGAGCCGAGACGGGACCGAGCCGAGAGCTCCAGTACAGGGTCCGACCTGCTCGTTCTTTCTGCGTCTTTTGAATAGGTGCCGGGGGGGGGGGGGCTTACGTCACTCGCAGCACGTGGAACAGCGCCATTGTGACATCAGCGAAAGGCAGCCGTTTTTAAAGTTTCAAAGTTTCCTCAGATTTGTGAACATTTTCAGTAATAACGAGAAATAAACCATGACATTTTCAGATAAGGTTATTTTGGAGTACACGGGAAAAATGTCTACCGGAATATGTAAATATTTTAGTTACCGCGTTGTTTTTTCACCAAGATGCGCGCGCGCGCACACACACACACACACGCGCGTTAGATAGATATTCCCTTTACATCTATGTTCTTGTATGCATCATAAATAACATAAATCAACTGCCACAATGTTTCTGCGATCAATTCAGAACATGCTTCTGTTATGACCCCTTTTTTTCTTTTATTCAGTAGATATATCCACGAGGGCATTAATTATTGGTTTTCAGTTAGATGTAGAATTGCTTGAATTTATTAAATGAAACATAAAACACTGTTTGTGCCTGTCGAATCCTACGTATAACTCAAGTCCACAATCTAGGTAATCGATGTGAAAGGGGCCACTTGTCAACATAATTGTATAAGGAGTAAGAGTGTTGTAAAAACAAGCCTGAAGGCTTTGTGTCTCAATGCGAGGAGCATTCGTAATAAGGTGGATGAGTTGAAGGTGCAGATAGCGATTAATGACGATGCTATAGTTGGAATCACGGAGACTTGGCTCCAGGATGACCAAGGCTGGGAGCTGAACATCCAGGGATATTCAATATTCAGGAGGGATAGACGAAAAGGAAAAGGGGGTGGGGTAGCGTTGCTGGTGAGAGAGGAGATTAATGCAATAGAAAGGAAGGACATTAGCGTGGAGGATGTGGAATCGATATGGGTAGAGCTGCGAAACTCTAAGGGGCAGAAAACGCTAGTGGGAACTGTGTACAGGCCACCTAACAGTAGTATTGGAGTTGGGGATGGCATCAAACAGGAAATTAGAAATGCGTGCAACAAGGGTAACACGGTTATAATGGGTGACTTCAATCTGCATGTAGATTGGGTGAATCAAATTGGCAGGGGTGCTGAGGAAGAGGATTTCCTGGAATGTATGCGGGATAGTTTTCTCAACCAACATGTGGAGGAACCAACGAGAGAGCAGGCTATTCTAGACTGGGTATTGAGTAATGAGGAAGGGTTAGTTAGCAGTCTTGTTGTGCGTGGCCCCTTGGGCAAGAGTGACCATAATATGGTTGAGTTCTTCATTAGGATGGAGAATGACAAAATTAAGTCAGAAACAAGGGTACTGAACTTGAACAAAGGTAACTTTGAAGGTATGAGATGTGAATTGGCCAAGATAGACTGGCAGGTGATTCTTAAAGGGTTGACAGTGGATGTGCAATGGAAGGTATTTAAAGACTGCATGGATGAAGTACAAAAGTTGTTCATACCAGTTTGGCAAAAGAATAAATCGGGGAAGGTGGTGCATCCATGGATAACAAGGGAAATCAGGGATAGTATAAAAACAAAAGATGAGGCATACAAATTTGCCAGAAAAAGCAGCCTACCGGAGGACTGGGAGAAATTCAGAATCCAGCAGAGGAGGACAAAGGGCTTAATTAGGAAAGGGAAAATAGATTATGAAAGGAAACTGGCAGGGAACATAAAAACTGACTGCAAAAGTTTTTATAGATATGTAAAGAGAAAGAGACTAGTTAAAACAAATGTTGGTCCCTTGCAGTCAGAAACAGGTGAATTGATCATGGGGAACAAGGACATGGCAGACCAATTGAATAACTACTTTGGTTCTGTCTTCACTAAGGAAGACATAAATAATCTGCCGGAAATAGCAGTGGAACGGGGGTCAAATAAGATGGAGGAACTGAGTGAAATCCAGGTTAGCCGGGAGGTGGTGTTGGGTAAATTGAACGGATTGAAGGCCGATAAATCCCCAGGGCCAGATAGTCTGCATCCCAGAGTACTCAAGGAGGTAGCCACAGAAATAGTGGATGCATTAGTGATAATTTTTCAAAATTCCTTAGATTCTGGAGTAGTTCCTGAGGATTGGAGGGTAGCTAATGTAACCCCACTTTTTAAAAAAGGAGGGAGAGAGAAAGCGGGGAATTACAGACCAGTTAGTCTAACATCGGTAGTGGGGAAACTGCTAGAGTCAGTTATTAAAGATGGGATAGCAGCGCATTTGGAAAGTGGTGAAATCATTGGACAAAGTCAGCATGGATTTACGAAAGGTAAATCATGTCTGACAAATCTGATAGAATTTTTCGAGGATGTAACTAGTAGAGTGGATAAGGGAGAACCAGTGGATGTGTTATATCTAGACTTTCAGAAGGCTTTCGACAAGGTCCCGCATAAGAGATTAGCATACAAACTTAAAGCACACGGTATTGGGGGTTCAGTATTGATGTGGATAGAGAACTGGCTAGCAGACAGGAGGCAAAGGGTAGGAGTAAACGGGTCCTTTTCAGAATGGCAGGCAGTGACTAGTGGGGTGCCGCAAGGCTCAGTGCTGGGACCCCAGCTATTTACAATATATATTAATGATTTGGACGAGGGAATTCAATGCAACATCTCCAAATTTGCAGATGATACCAAGCTGGGGGGTATAGTTAGGTGTGAGGAGGATGCTTGGAGGCTGCAGGGTGATTTGGATAGGCTGAGTGAATGGGCAGATGCATGGCAGATGCAGTACAATGTGGATAAATGTGAGGTTATCCACTTTGGTGGCAAAAACATGAGGGTAGACTATTATCTGAATGGTGGCAGATTAGGTAAGGGGGAGATGCAACGAGACCTGGGTGTCATGGTACACCAGTCATTGAAAGTAGGCATGCAGGTGCAGCAGGCAGTGAAGAAAGCAAATGGTATGTTAGCATTCATAGCGAAAGGATTTGAGTATAGGAGCAGGGAGGTTCTACTGCAGTTGTACAGGGTTTTGGTGAGGCCACACCTGGAGTACTGCGTACAGTTTTGGTCTCCAAATCTGAGGAAAGACATCCTTGCCATAGAGGGGGTACAGAGAAGATTCACCAGACTGATTCCTGGGATGTCAGGACTTTCATATGAGGAAAGATTGGATAGACTCGGTTTGTACTCGATGGAATTTAGAAGATTGAGGGGGGATCTTATAGAAACCTACAAAATTCTTAAGGGGTTGGACAAGCTAGATGCTGGAAGATTGTTCCCGATGTTGGGGGAGTCCAGAACAAGGGGTCACAGTCTAAGGATAAGGGGGAATTCCTTTAGGACCGAAATGAGGAAAACATTCTTTACACAGAGAGTGGTGAGTCTCTGGAATTCTCTGCCACAGAAGGTAGTTGAGGCCAGTTCATTGGCTATATTTAAGAGGGCGTTAGATGTGGCACTTGTGGCTAAAGGGATCAGGGGGTATGGAGAGAAGGCAGGTACGGGATACTGAGTTGGATGATCAGCCATGATCACATTGAATGGCGGTGCAGGCTCGAAGGGCCGAATGGCCTACTCCTGCACCTATTTTCTATGTTTCTATGTTTCTATGTAACCCTTTCCAACTGAATTGTCATCCTTTTCACTGGCTGACCAGACTGCATGCAGTACTCCAAGTGTAGTCTCACCAACGACCTGTACAGCAGCACCGTTATATCCCAACCTTTGAGCTCAGTCCCCTTTTGAATAATGGCAAGCATGCCGAGAGTTATCTTTACAACATAGAAACTCGGAACTGGAGATGCTGGAGTAGCTCAGAAAGATCTATCTTTGTTGTGTCTGCGAGAGGTGGAGCAATAGCAGAGCTACGGGACACAGGAGACATAGATGAGGGATCCATCTATGCCGGGGGGGGGGGGGGGGGGGTCGACTTTTAGTAATAAAAGAGGACATCTTGAATATCCTTGAATGGAAAGCCTTATCTTAGGACCTCATGCGGCGTAGGCAGAGGAATTGAGAATAGGGGATAGCATAGTTGCAAGAGGCAGGGTGGGAGGAAGTGTAGTCCAAGTAACTGTGGGAAACACCTCAAACTCGATCAAGTTAGTAAGACACGACCTGCTATGACAAAGCCCTGCAGACTGTCCCTAATTAAACCGTTCTCTTTCAAATGGGAGTAAATTATATGCTGAAGAATCCTCTCCAATAGTTTCCCTACATGAAGCTCACCAACCTATATATTGTTTATATTTAGTCCCCCCATTTCAGGGCACCATAATGTTTGGGACACAACAATGTCATGTAAATGAAAATAGTCATGTTTAGTATTTTGTTGCATATCCTTTGCATGCAATGACTGCTTGAAGACTGAGATTCATGGACGTCACCAGTTGCTGGGTGTTTTCTCTGGTGATGCTCTGACCGGCCTGTATTGCAGCTATCATTAGCTTATGCTTGTTTTGGGGGCTAGTCCCCATCAGTTTTCTCTTCAGCATATAAAAGGCATGCTCAATTGGGTTCAGATCGGCTGATTGACTTGGCCACTCAAGAATTGATCATTTTTTAGTTTTGAAAAACTCCTTTGTTGCTTTAGAGGTATGTTTGGGATCATTGTCATGATGTAGAATGAACTGCCGGCCAATTAGTTTTGAGGCATTTGTTTGAACTTGGGCAGATAGGATGTGTCTATATACTTCAGAATTCATTATGTTACCACCATCAGCAGTTGCATCATCAATGAAGATAAATGAGGCAGTACCTTCAGCAGCCATACGTATATGCCCAGGCCATAACACCCCCATCACTGTGTTTCACGGATGAGGCGGTATGCTTTGGATCTTGGGCAGTTCCTACTCTCATCCATACTTTGCTCACCATCACTCTGATATGTTATTGTTCATCTCATCTGTCCACAAGACCTTTTTCCAGAACTGTGGTTGCTCTTTTAAGCACTTCTTGGCAAACTGTAACCTGGCCATCCTATTTTTGCAGCTTACCAGTGGTTTGCATCTTGGAGTGTAGCCTCTGTATTTCTGTTCATGAAGTCTTCTCCAGATAGTTGTCAATGACAAATCCACACCTGATTCCTGAAGAGTGTTTTGATCTGTCAGACAGGTGTTTGGGGATTTTTCTTTATATAGACAGAATTCTTCTGTCATCAGCTGTGGAGTTTTCCTTGGCCTGCCAGTCCCTTTGTGATTAGTAAGTTCACCAGTGCTCTCTTTCTTCTTGATGATATTCCAAACAGTTGTTTTTGGTAAGCCTAAGGTTTGGCTGATGTCTCTAACAGTGTTATTCTTGTTTCTCAGTCTCATAATGGCTCCTTTGACTTTCATTGGTACAACTTTGGTCCTCATGTTGATAAACAGCAATAAAAGTTTCCAAAGGTGATGGAAAGACTGGAGGAAAGACTAGGTGCGGAGAGCCCTCTTCTACCTGCATGGAGGAGGCAATTAAACACACCTGAGCAATTACAAACGCCTGTGAACCCATGTGTCCCAAACATTATGGTGCCCTGAAATGTGAGGGACTATGTATAAACACAGCTGTAATTTCTACATGGTGAAACCAAAATGTATAAAAATGGCCTTTAATAATATCTAACCATGTACACTTTAACCACGTTATTTTTTCTATTACATATCTCAAATTGTGGAGTACAGAGGCAAATAAATAAATGATGGGTCTTTGTCCGAAACATTATGGAGGGCACTTTATCTTTCTCAACGTTCCAGCAATCTTGCCTTTCTGAATAATGTGGGACAAATCCCATCAGGTCCTCGGGATTTGTCCTCTTTAATGCTCTTTAAGAGCCCCAACAGCTCCTCTTTAATCTCAAACTACCCTTGTCTTTAGAGACATGTTGAACTTTCTTATTCTTCTAGTTCTTCATTGCTGCACTAGACTTCTGTTATGTTCAGAAGATGGGACTGAAGCTCTCAATTGTTTGATTCACCGTTGAGAAATGTGCTGATAGGGCCAAGTTATCTAAACTATAGACTGATTTTAGTACTTGGAGGCAACAAAAATGATTTTCAGGAATCTCTTTTTGAGCTCTTGAATGCAAGGTATCATAGCATGAACAAGAATGAATGATTGAATTTAGAAACAAGAACCACCTCATGTAAAAAGTGATCCAAGAAGACTCTCCAAACACCATTTTGTAGTGAAGACATAAGAATTATATTTATTTCGCGGATAGTTATGCTTTGCTCTTTTCATAAATATAATAGGATTTGTAATATTCTGCTAAGTCACCTTAAATTTTCTTTTATAACAGAATGTTTGCTGCGCTTTTGGAGCTGAAAGAAATCTTCCAATAGATTGTATTAGCTCATGTGGATTTGGATATTTTTCTTAGCAGAAAACTACTGTATTTTCTTTTTGTTATTAATTCATCTTCATTGTGTAAACTCTAAAACATCTTGGGGAATTCCCCACCTGGCTTCAGTCCTAATTGTGACGGAGTGGAGGGAGTCCTGTCACCTATAAATTTACCCATTATGCAATTAGTATGAAACCATAACCTATAATTTTAATCATTAGAATGATATAACAAACTCTTTAATGCGTTGTTAGGGAAAACTGTCATGATAAAAAACAGAATTGTGTCTTTAAAGCTTTTGTCAATCTGCACATTGACCAAATTTTTCGCTCTATAAGAAAATGAAAATGAATGTGTAAAGGCACATTTTATAACCTAAGTGTGCAGGTGTCCCTGTAATTTTTAAATTCAATCATGTTGAGCTCCTTACAATCCAAATATTTGACACACTGAAGAAGGACAAACTGGCAGATTCCCAAAACATAGTGTGCCCCTGGATTTGTCTAGGCGAAAAAGTGAATTTCAAATTTGTTTTGGAGCTACCTAAATGAGATCTGTCATACCTATAATGCAAGGCACTTGTAATTGGCTTTTGCTTAGAAGTGTTTTGATAGAGAAGTGGTTTGAAAAACCTGGTGTATGCTTGAGTTTAACATTACCAAGTAACAGAGTAGATGATCCAATTGCTATGTATAATAAGAACATTGCAATTAATGTTGCAGTTATTTTTGACAAATTGATTCAATACATTAATTGTATTTATGATCTAATAATTGCAGATTTAAAAATACTTTCTTGCTTCTTCACAAGGTAATTGAGGAAATAGAAGAAATGATGCAAGAATCTCCTGATCCTGAAGAAGATGACACACCCACTCAGTCTGACCGACTTTCCATACTTTCCCAGGAAATTCAAACACTCAAGAGGTCTCAGACCAGCAATAGTTATGAAGAACGTAAGCACCCGTGACTGCAATTAATTAATTTTGGGCTGTGGGAACTTTTTTCAGTGTTGTAGTAAGACAATATATGTTTGTAATATTGTAAAAGGCAGTTTATTCTCTGTGATAGGAGTTTAGCTAGAATAAGGTAGAAGGTTAGTTTCAAATTGCTATTTAAAAAAACAAACATTATAAATTGGAGAGTGAACGCAAGTAACTACAGGTGCTGGTTTAAAAAAAGACACAAAGTACTGGAGTTACTCAGCAGATCAGGCAGAATCTCAAGAGAACATGGATTGGTGATGATTCGTCGGAATCCGTCAGACTAAATTGTGATTCAGTCTGGAGAAGGGTGAACATTATGAATTGTAGAGATATGGAAATCAACCATTGCAGTTTAAATTAGCCAGATTAGATAGAAGGAATAACACAAAAGTTTCAGAATACTAATGGGATAATATACTGCTTTCTTTGTGTCACAGTGTAGTTTAAGATCCTATAGCTTTTAATGGTTATGTTCTTGAATTTCAGTGTGTTGTAAAGTGACAAAATCCCATATTATTAATATTTATTACCATGCTTTCTTAATTAGTCCACCAGTAATTACCTTTAATACAATGTTCCTATTTTCTTTTATATTTTCATCGTTAATGTACACATGATCTACATAGAATAGGCAAGAATTAGACATTCAAGGTAAATGTTATTAAACACAATACCAGTGTTTGGAATGTTCTGTTATTTCTCAGTGTCATCCCCACCACCTCCTTAACTACCTCTCCAGCTGGAAATGTCTTTCTAAAACAAATAACTTCTGCCTCTGCGGTTGACAGAGTGGCAAGAACAATCTACTGATTTTTCCTGATTTCTTCCCTACACTTTCCCCGTGAGAACTGTTTATATTTGTTGTAATTACTGTGGCTCATTCAGTTTGTGTAAATCAACAGAATTGCTGAATGTGATATTTTAAATTCTAGGCTACACCCTTGAGTCTGTATAGTGGAGTGAAATAAATCTTGCCTCAATTGGTCAGTAAAAAAAATTGCCATGAAGTAGCCTGTTAATTATGAAATATCAGTCACATATTAAAATACAGAGAACACTTTACAATTTACTGACGAGTGTTTTCACTTTTCTTATTAAATGCTAAACTATCCATGATTGCAATTCATCCTGGTTGTCATTTTTGAATATCCCCTTTACCAAAACTTGGATACTGTCAAATCCTTCATGTCTACGTTATTTTCAGAACATTTGTGAATAGAATTAGTATCCCGAGTTCAATAAAGAATCAGTACAGAAAAAACAGAAAATGTCATTTAGGCTTTGGTGTAAGAATGTGCCTGATCCCTTGCACATTTAGATCCCACATTTAGAAAGGATTTATTCATTGGGATTTAGTAATATCCATTTGGACTGACTCAGATAAAGACATTTTTAATCATTTCTAAAGAATGCTTGGATTTTTGAACCCCGAAAGTAATTATCTCTTGTTTTTGTCAGAAATAAGTTTCAGAACGGTTTTAATTGGAAAGTCTGTACAGAATAATTGATTCAATGGAATAAATTGGATTAAACCAATAATGTTGCAATATACAGTTTAAAGATGCCACTACCATCAGCCTTTGCATGATTCAGTTACAAATGCGTGGAGTAACCAATTTTTAAAAAGCGGGTCATGTTTTTATTACTGAAGCAAAAGGGGAAGGAAGCTGCAGCCTTTTATTTAAGAATAAAGACTTAGAAAATCTATCGTAAATTATAATATTTTTGTATACTATACAAAATAATTGTATTTGAAATTCTAACTGAAATATATTAGAATTTTTATTTCTAATTGATAGCACCATATTTACACATTGCATTATGGTAAAGTATGGCACAGTGCTTTGTGCGTATGATGAGGTTCTGCATGAAGGTGAATGATGTGTCCAGTGGCGTCAAATTGTATCATTTGCACTGCTGGAACAGTGTGAATATGCAATGTGCATTTGACAGAGTCCTTGACTGTTAGAACATATTTTAAATAGAGGAGCTAAAAAAGTAACTGTAATCTTAAATAAAAACTTCTCACTTTCACAAATATTATCTAACGTACATCTTTTTCATCTGCACTGCTGGAGCAGTTTGCTAGGTGCTCAGAGCTAGAGCTTTAGACAACTAGGCTGTCATTGCTCCTAATGGAGCAAATATGCCAATAGACAACATCCATCCTGGTAAGAAATTCCCCATGTCATAATTAAATGCATGCACATTCATATTGATGATGCCCCATAGAAGGACAGGTTATAATGCTTGCCCATTGAAATCAGCTGCACATTCTATGTTTTAATATGCCAAAAAAAATAATTTTATCATCAGCACAATGGTAAATATTTTAAATGTTCCCATAGCATTTTATAATGTAGTTCTCAGACATGTGAGTTAGTACATTCTTGTGGTTGGCGGGAGCAAAGCTGCCATAATTTCCCATTTTGACTTGCTTTGAGAATGTGAACTGGTTTCTTCTTGAAACAGTATTATTAGATAGGGATCTCTATCTAATAGATTATTAACAACATTTTTGATAAGGTGTCATAGGATTTTGACCCATTAACAGTAAAGACATTGCCATATAAGTCTGTAACTATGGAGCACTGAAGGTGATTGTGTTTCTATTATACCCTTCCTCTCAGTAGTGTCGTAATTGTACTCAACCAGGCTCAATATGCATTCTATCAAATAGTGAAGCTTTAATGGTTAAAAGCTGAATTGCTTTACAGAATATATGGCTTATGTCTTGTTTATTTGTTGTGTGATGCTGCTGTTCTCTTACGATCCATGTGTATAGAGCCCTGTAGGCATTGGTTAAGGATTATAGGGATTTGGTGATTGTGGTACTGTTAAAAATTAAAAGGGCCGTGGTTGAGATATGTTGTTGGTTATCTGATACATAAATGTGGAAATGTTCATTCCTCTTGTAGTTCTGCAAGTTAATAAAGGCCTGCTCTGGGCCACCTGGGTTTGTTTCATTATCTAAAGAATCGTGAATAGATCTAAGCATTGTAAATATTCATGGTCATGATTATCCAATAATAGGAAGGTAACTGATAAAGCAATTGATGATAGTCAACTTAGACTGCCATCCTGGTGATCATTTGTCTTGGGATGGGATAGAAACATAGAAAATAGGTGCAGGAGTGGCCCTTCGAGCTAGCACTGCCATTCAATGTGATCATGGCTGATCATCCAAAATCAGTACCCCGTTCCTGCTTTCTCCCCATATCCCATGATTCTGTTAGCCGTAAGAGCTATATCTAACTCTCTCTTGAATATAACCAGTGAATTGGCTCCACTGCCTTCTGTGGCAGAGAATTCCACAGATTCGCAACTCGCTGGGTGAAAACGTTTTTCCTCATCTCAGTCTTAAATGGCCTACCCCTTATTCATAAACTGTGACCCCTGGTTCTCGACTCCCCCAACATCAGTAACATTTTTCCTACATCTAACCGTAAGAATTTTATATGTTTCTATAAGATCCACATGGGATGGCTAGCCTTCAACCAGCAATTCCTTTGTGTCACATTTGACAGCCAAACATCGATGTCCTCTTGATTCAAGTTAAGTTTATTATCACATGCACAGATTCAGTGAGGCATAGATAGGTACAGTGATAATCTAGCAGCAATAGTAGGACAGAGGGGATGCTGTAGATGTTGCTTACCTAGATTTTCAGAATTCCTTCGATAAGGTGGCGCACGTCAGGCTGCTAGGGAAGCTGGGCCAATGGTATTAAAGGGAAGATACTAGCATGGATAGCGGGTTGGCTGGATGGCAGAAGGCAAAGAGTTGCAATCAAAGGCACTTTTTCAGGTTGGCTGCCAGTGACTAGTGGAGTTCTGCAAGGTTTGGTAATGGACTGCTCTTCACGTTGTATATTAATGATTTGGATAAGGGGATTGAAGGCATTGTGGCCATGTTTGCAGATGATGCTAAGATAGGTGGAGGGGCAGGCAGTGTAGAGGAAGCAAGGACTGCAGAAGGACTTAGACAGATTTGGGGAGTGGCAGAGTAGTGGCAGCCAAAATTCATTGTAGCAAAGTGTGAAGTTGTACATTTTGGTAATAAGAATAAAGGCGTAGATTATTTTCTAAATGGAGAGAGAATCCTGAAATCAGAGGTGCAAAGGGATTTGGGAGTGCTGTAGCAGATCTCCCAAAAAGTTTTTTTGCAAGTCGAATTGGTAGTAAGGAAGGCAAAGTCAATGCTAGGATTGATATAAAGAGGACTGGAATACAAAAACAGATGTAATGCTGAAGCTCTATAAGGTGTTGGTCAGGCCGCATTTGGAGTACTGTGAGCAAATTTGGGCCCCATATCTGAGCAAGGATGTGCTGGCTCTAGAAAAGTCCAGAGGAGGTTTACAATACCAGGATTGAGTGAGTTAGCATATGATGAGCGCTTGACAGCACTGGGTCTCTACTCGCTGGAGTTTAGAAGGTTGTGGGGGGACCTAATTGAAACTTACAGAATATTGAAAGGCATAAATAGAATGGATGTGGAAAGGATATTTCCACTGGTGGGAGAGTCTAGGACCAGTGGTCATAACCTCAGAATTAAAGAGCACTTTTTAGAAAAGAGGTGAGGGGAAACTTCTTCAGTCAGAGGGTAGTTATTCTATGGAACTCGTTGCCACAGAGGGCTGTGGGGGCCAAGTCAGTGGATATTTTTAAGGAAGAGATAGATAAATTCTCGATTAGAACGGGTGTCAAGGGTTATGGGGGAAGGCAGGAAAATGGGATTAGGAGGCAGAGATCAGCCATGATTGAATGGCGGAGTAGACTCGATGGGCCGAATGGCCTAATTCTACTTCTATAACTTGTAAATTTAATTGTTGTTGGAAATTGGCTGTTCCAGAGCCTAGATGTATGGGACTACAGGGTTCTATACCTTCTGCCCGACAGTAGCAGTGAGAAGAACACATGGCCCAGATGGTGGAGATCCTTGATGATAGATGCTGCGTTCTTGAGGTAAAATTTATGTAGGATGCTTTTCATGGTAGGGAGGCTGTGCCATGTTGGACTGCTCACGTTCACCAATCTCTGCATTCCCTGGATGCAACCAGGCTATTGCGGTAGTTGTAACTGCGACCGGATAATTGTCATTGAGGCAGGTCACCATGCTTTTCTTGGTAGATAGATGCCCTTGAAGATATCCTTGAATATTCCAGTCAGTTGTCCACATACGTCGTTAGCATTCTGCCAACTATGCTGTCCCTCCCTTGACCTCAAACTAGATTGTGCTGTGGTCAGTGAGGAATTTACATCAATGGGACCTATGATGCAATTGGCACACAGGGGGAAATGAATAATGAAATTAACAAGGAAGTGAATAATGAAACTTATGGACCACAATAAGAGAGCCAAGGGATGGAAGAAATTAAATATGGAATGCTACTTTAAATTTAGTTGTGGGAACAAAACAAGTAAATAAAAGTAATAATAGGTCAATTTAACATTCATATCAGAAGGTACTGCTTCTTGAAGAATAATTAACATTTTGAATATGGTTGACTAGATCTTGCCATATTTTAAGTGATAATTAGAGTCATGCAGATGGAAGCAGACTCTTTGGCCTAACTCATTAAAGCCAACCAAGTTGTCTACCTGAGCAAGTTCTACATTTGACCCATATCCCTTTAAACGTTCCTATCTTTTACCCAGTCCAAACGTTGTTGAACTATTGTAATGTTACCCGCCTCCACAATTTCTTCTGGCAGCTTGTTCCACTTGCACACGGCCCTCTGTATAAAGAATTTGTCCCTCAGGTTCCCTTTTAATTTTTCACTTTTCACCCTTAATCTACGCCCTCTAGTTTTTAATTCACCCCTAGCCTTGGAAACAGACTGACCAGAAACCTCCACACCCCTCCACTCCTCCTCCCCCCCCCCCCCCCCCCCCGCCCGCCAACCAGTCTCCTTCGCTCTAAGGAAAATAGCCCCATGCTATTTATTAAATAATTGTAGGTATCCCTCGCAGATATCCCTAAAGATTTTCCCGAATATAATTTTTTAAATGTCTGTCTTAAGTGTTTTGTGTATCTTCTGGAGTTTGATATATGGTTTTCTAAATTATCAATGGTTGACTGGCTTGACACCAGCATTTGCTTTTATTCAAAAGGCAAGCAAAAGAAAACAAAAATGATAACTGATCTTCGCATTCAAATTAGGGAGGGATTGTACAAGATTGCAGTACTTATCAGCACTGAGCACATGACTCCAAAACCTTTCAATAGATATTATCACAAGTTTTGGTAAACTTATGATTTCATTGTTGCATGAAGTTCATTCAAGTGTTCTTTAAATGTGCCATTCATTGGCTCTTATTGATAGCTCTTGTCAGAATGAAGTCTGAAGAATGGTCTCGACCCGAAACGTCGCCTATCTCCTTCGCTCCTTAGATGCTGCTGCACCCGCTGAGTTTCTCCAGCTTTTTGTGTAACCCTCGAAGTCAAATACAGTTGTTGCATTGGCATACAACCTGTTATAGTTGTAATTCTATGCTAAAATGCTGTTGCTAGTTTGAGGCTGGCCGCAGCTTCAATAGCTATTTTTCCTAATTATACCAGAGAAAGCCACTTGCAAGAAGAAATATTAATTGCTTATGTTAAAAAAACAACTGTTCCCCATATATTTAAGTGAGAAAGCTATATATTTTTTGTTGAGCATTAAAACTGATTGTGGAGTATCAGTTAGTGTTTCATTTAAATTTACATTGCATACAGCTAAATGGATCTTAAAAGCGACCCATTGGTTTTTCACCAGAGCCAACATCTAAGAAAACTTTTATATTGTTGAGGTATTTGTTAACTTTCATGCTCATTCGCCTTTTAAAACATTCTCTTTCTAAGTAAATAAGCAAGCCAAGAAATGTCACTTCCATCAAAAGCATCAGAAATGTGTGGAACCTTTAACACAGTTAATGGATATAAACTGCGCCAATAATTGTCTTCTGTCATTTAATGTGTGGTGTCAGCTGAGCTGGGTATGCATAGAATGTGCCATTTCAGCATATAAAAGAGTGGTTAGTCTGCAGAAAGAGATCTGGACTATGTTACAGGTTTTCTTTCAATGGAATGTTGCATTATTTCCCAAGCGAAGAAGCCAAGCTTAGGAAGAAATGTAAACATATATTTACAAATTAACCTAAAAATAACACACATGCATGAAGAGTTCTGAAGTAATTCAAAAATAGAGCTGAGCCCCAGAGTCATGAGATGGAATAATTTACTTTCTTGGTATCATGTGTCAGGCTTTTGAATGATAAAGGAAAGCAATGCTGTGAACTGTGTGATGGAAGCATGCAGTAACAAAGATGTTAAGAAGTGAAGATGTAGAATAACTTTATTGATCGAGAAGCCACTTTGAAATGATCCAGGGATCTGAGTTCTGGTTGCACTTCAAGCCACCGGAGGCATTGAATGTCATCTAACAAAGATGCACAAAGTTGTAACGCTGCTGCAGAAAGTTTGAAGAAGTGTTGAGATTCGAAGAGCTATTGTACATTTATGCAAAGTTATGATTTAGTGCTTAGTTGGTTTCACTGTTTGTATACCAGTAACTTCCATCCTATATCTAAAATCTTGGAAGGGAGCTGTGGTTTTATGATGATTGTCTGACATTAATCTTTGACAAAGGAATTGTATTTTTCCTGGTTTCTGCACCGTGTCAGTGGAAGTGAATAATGACTTTCTGGCACATATGCAAAATTTGAAAGTAAATTTCACTTTCTTAGGTATTAATTATGGCAGAAGATTTACAATGGAAGAATGAAATACAAACAAGGTCTGGTTTGATTTTAGAATGCATTTTTGTAGCATGATATTGTATTGAAAAGTGTCAGAGCACTTCACATGATGAATGCCTTTTGAAGTTTGGTGACTATTGCACAGTACATCAGAGACAAGAAGGGTAATTTTGGCCCAGGGCTGCCAGATTATTAAATCTGCTGCTCTGTGCTACAGCTCTATATTAGGGAGGTTTGACCAAATGCTTTGAATCATTTCACAGACAGACCCTACCCAATCGTTTATTCTGAAGCAAATCGGGTATGTTTCTGTCATCACATTAAATGAAAGATTATAAATATGCCAATATAACAGATTGTTATAATTGAAATGAGCTACACATGAGCTCCATTCAGTCCTTCACAGATGCAGTAAATTTACTATGGATCATTGCAATATATGACTCCAGTTTGTTTTGTTGCCTACAGTGCCCTCCATACTGTTTGGGACAAAGGCCCATCATTTATTTATTTGCCTCTGTACTCCACAATTTGAGATATGTAATAGAAAAAAATCACACGTGGTTAAAGTGCACATTGTCAGATTTTATTAAAGGCCATTTTTAGACATTTTGGTTTCACCATGTAGAAATTACAACTGTGCTTATATGTAGTCCGTCTTCCCCCCCCCCCCCCCCCCCCCCCATTTCAGGGCGCCATAATGTTTGGGACACATGGCTTCACAGGCATTTGTAATTGCTCAGGTGCCTCCTTAATGCAGGTGTAAGAGAGCTCGCAGCGCCTAGTTTTTCCTCCAGTCTTTTGATCACCTTTGGAAACTTTTATTGCTGTTTATCAACATGAGGACCAAAGTTGTGCCAATGCGTGTCAAAAATAGCCATTATGAGACTGAGGAACAAGAATAAAAATGTTAACAACATAAGCCAAAACTTATGCTTACCAAAATCAACTGCATGGAACATCATTAAGAAAAAAGAGAGCACTGGTGAGCTTACTAATCGCAAAGGGACTGGCAGGCCAAGGAAGACCTTCACAGCTGATGACAGAAGAATTCTGTCTATAATAAACATTCTCAAACACCTGTCCGACAGATCAGAAACATTCTTCAAGAGGCAGGTGTGGATTGGTCAATGACCACTGTCCGCTGAAGACTTCATGAACAGAAATACAGAGGCAACACTGCAGGTTGCAAACGACTGGTTAGCTGCAAAAATAGGATGGCCAGGTTACAGTTTGCCAAGTACTGAAAAGAGCAACCACAGTTCTGGAAAAAGGTCTTGTGGCCAGATGAGATGAATATTAACTTATATCAGAGTGATGGCAAGAGCAAAGTATGGAGAAGAGAAGAAACTGCCCAAGATCCAAAGCATACCACGTCATCTGTGAAACACGGTGGTGGGGGGGTTATGGCCTGGGCATGCATGGCTGCTGAAGGTGCTGGCTCACTTATCTTCATTGATGATACAACTGCTGATTGTAGTAGCATAATGAATTCTGAAATGTATAGACACATCCTATCTGCTCATGTTCAAACAAATGCCTCAGAACTCATTGGCAAGTGGTTAATTCTACATCAAGACAATGATCCCAAACATACTGTTAAAGCAACATAGGAGTTTTTCAAAGCTATAAATTGGTCAATTCTTGAGTGGCCAAGTCAATCACCCGATCTGAACCCAATTGAGCATGCCTTTTATATGCTGAGGAGAAAACTGAAGGGGACTAGCCCCTAAAACAAACATAAGCTAAAGATGGCTGCAATACAGGTCTGGCAAAGCATCACCAGAGAAGACACCCAGCAACTGGTGATGTCTATGATTCGCAGACTTCAAGCAGTCATTACATGCAAAGGATATGCAACAAAATACTAAACATGACATTTTATTAACATGACATTGCTGTGTCAAAAACATTATGGTGCCCTGAAATTGGGGGACTATGTATAAACACTGCTGTAATTTCTACATGATTAAACCAAAATGTATAAAAATGGCATTTATTAAAATCTGACAATGTGCACTTATCCACATGTGATTTTTTTCTATTACAAATCGCAAATTGTGGAGTACAGAGGCAAATAAATTAATGACGGGTCTTTGACCCAAACATTATGGAAGGCACTGTATGTACAGCCATGAGGGAATGGGTAGCACTCTCTCTGAGCCATTCTTCAAACACAACAGTGTTCAATCCCACTCATCTTAGTAAACAACATTTTAACAAAAGCAGAGTTATCACAAACATTGTGAGAGTTATGTGTGATTGCCTACAACAATGTGCAAACTTCTGTATGTAATCGATGAATAGTATTTTTTTTTCCAGCCATTACTAAATTGTGTCGTTTAAGATATCAAGGCCTAAGATTTTCCAACCATTTTCAGAGAATGGGCAGAGAAACTATGTTGGCTTTTAATCACCTTGAACCTCTTTAAAGGCATAGGCAGGGTTACACAAAAAGCTGGAGAAACTCAGCGGGTGCAGCAGCATCTAAGGAGCCAAGGAGATAGGCGACGTTTCAGGTCGAGACCCTTCTTCAGGGGTCTGAAGAAGGGTCTCGACCCGGAACGTCACCTATCTCCTTGGCTCCTTAGATGCTGCTGCACCCGCTGAGTTTCTCCAGCTTTTTGTGTAACCCTCGATTCTCCAGCATCTGCAGTTCCTTCTTTAACATAAAGGCATAGGCAATTGAGTTAGTACTTAAGATTTAGCAGAAAGGAAGATAAGGAGTTTTTGATGATTCATATGAGTTGAATAAAGAAAGGATGCCTTCAGTTATACCTAATACAGAAATAATGAATGGCACCCTTGAAGTACAATTGTTGTTGCTGGGAAAAGGATGATAAAGGCATAGCATGCATCTTCTGTTGTTTGAAAAAGTTGATTCATTGGTGAACAGCTGAGAAAGTGAGCTGCAAATTGTGAAGTTGAAATTAAATGAAAAAATACCTCACAGGGAAACTGAGGATGTGCATTTTGAATGTGTAGCAATATGATTTGTAACTGTTATAGAAATATTTGTGGACGCGGAGGATAAATATCATTTTATTTTGTAGTAAATGTCTGTGCTGTGTTTGTGGCTTGCCAGTTAATTGATAAGCAAGTTCTGAGAAAATTGAGTTTATATTTAAATAAGTTTGACAAAGAAAATTTGAATCTTTTCCTTGCTTTCAGTTGTGATTGCAACAATTTATTTCCCCAACAAATGATTTGGGTAATACAGAAACAGATTTGTCATTTATTGATACACAAAATGTTAAAATATTAGATTTCAGAAACTGTCAGCAAATTTCTTGTTTATAGCACATTCCATTTGATCCCTCAGCTGTTCTGATCAACATATTTTCAGGTGTGAAGCGATTGCCTATGGCTGAATTAAACGAACTTTTGGAGGAAATTGAGACTGCAATAAAAGACTTTTCAGAGGAGTTGATCCAACAGCTAGCCTTGCGTGATGAGCTTGAGTTTGAAAAGGAGGTGAAAAACAGCTTTATCTCCATCCTTATCGAGGTTCAAAACAAACAGAAAGAACACAAGGAAACAATGAAGAAAAAAAAGAAACAGAAGAATGGAAGCCCGCAAAATGGAAAGCAAGAGAAAAGTCACATGCCAGGAACGGTGAGTAATGCTGAGATTAGTGTAGGGACAAATTTATCAGTGATGAAGTGTGATGATTATTTAAAAAATATTTTGACCCAACAATTTTTTAAAAATGCAATCCTTATTTAATTTGATTGTGGAATAAATGTTATTAAGGAGCAAATTTACAGAGGTTTGATTACTGCATGGCTATATGATGGCATCTTGTGGAACGTTATCCAGAGACAGAACTGTTCCTACAGATGGGATATGGGCGGAGGGGAGGGGGGGTGGGGGGGGAGTCTTAATTTAAAATGTCATGGCTGTAAAAGTGATCTAGTCCCACGGGGGTTTGTGCTGTCCTATTATTTGACTGCAGGCTGTCAGAGATGCACTTTAAAATATTGCTTCCAACTGATTAATAATGAGAGCAGGGGTTTGAAATATAACCAAGCATTTTTGATCTTGCTTTTATCCAGTATTCTTATTACATCAGCTCCCATTTAATATTGCAGCACAATTAACTTTTAGAATGTGCAACTCCCACATATCATTTGTGTCAAGAAGGGTCTCGACCCGAAATGTCACCCATTACTGCTCTCCAGAGATGCTGCCTGTTCCGTTGAGTCACTCCAGCTTTTTGTGTCTATCTTCGGTTTAAACCAGCATCTGCAGTTCCTTCTTACACATATCATTTGCGTCGTTAGATTCATTCCCTTTAATGTTTTGAAAAACCTAGGTCAACAGCTAAGGTAATGAAAATGTATATGCAGGACCAGAGCTTGAATCAAATGTTTTTCTTTACGTTCAGGGAATGCACAATTACTTCTTGTTGATGCCATGCCGCATAGTACTACTGCTGCAAGTGTGCTGAATTCTCCCTATTTACACTGCATGACAATTAAGTTATCTATGAATAAGCTTATTGATCCTGATAATTATAAAAACTAATTTTCTTGCATGTTAATATATAGTTAACATTACAATATCTGCACAGGCTTTTTGTTACAACTTCATTGAAGACTAACTGGAAAACCAACACCAAATTTCTCCCACTAAGCCAATTCAGTGGATTAACACGTCAAAGGAATTAGCACAATATGCTGGAAAAACTGGAAGGTTTATTTTGAAAGAGGAGGGACAATTTCACAACAGTGAAGCTGTGCATTTGAACACTGCTACACACCACAGTGATAGTTAAGGGATTATCCTAGGTTCTTTCTGATCTTACCAGTGAAAAAGCTTTTAAAACGAATTGTAATTATGTCTTGTAGCTGCACTACTTACTAAAGAGATCTTTAAATTAATATTTTAGACAGTGAATTCCATTATCTAATTTCCTCGAGATGCATTGTCCCAGTGCAGATATTGCTGCCTAGTTTGACATCATCAAAAATGACTGATCAATGGCAGCATTTTTGCCCATTAACGTCAAATTTCATATAGTTCCCTCTTCTTTGTTATTAAAGATACAATGCCCTCCATAATGTTTGGGACAAAGACCCATCATTTATTTATTTACCTTTGTACTCCACAACGCTCGCCAGACCACCCACAAAGGGCCTACAAAATGGGCTAACATATAGACGAGCAAGGTACCACTCAAAATTAATGCCAAATGAACAAGTTGAATTCATAGTGTACAAAATGGGTTCCGCCAAACAAATAGTCCTGTGCACTACAGTTACCAGACACCCCAAAAATGGACACCCTAGACCCAGCTGCCCAACTAGGCTAGCCTAGAAATTGTGGGTACCAGCTAAAACCAAGTTTAAATGATTTATCACACCTTGGGAGATATAAAATAATCTATGACAGAACAATTAGCCACTGCCTTGGGTCTACCGGACCCCCTAAATGGACCCTTGGGCCCATCTAGGCTAGCATAGATATTAAAGGTACCAGCTAAAACCAGGTTTAGATGATCAATCACAGCCTAGGAAATACAAAATCACCCATGCCAGTTTAATAATCCATTGCCTTGGTCCTACCAGACTCCCCAAATAGTCCCTTAATTGCCCGATGGGGGGGGGGGGTTTCTGATAGGCACAATGCGGCCGATTATTGCTCTGGCATCGGTCATTTTGTATTCCCCAAGGTGTGATTGATCATTTAAAGCAAACATTTAGCCCAATGGCAAACATGTGGTTCCAAATTGACATTTTGCTCCCAAGCTCATTTGTATATGGCTGAATGTATTTTTCAAGTTTATTATTAATATACTTGTGTAAGGAATGATCATTAAAGAATAACAGACTAAATTTTAACCCTACTCCTAAGGAAAATTTCTTTTGTTATGTCACATAGTTACATTAAACCTTTCATCCTTTAAATTCAAAAGATATTAACTCCAAATTGTGTAACATATTCTATACTTCAAAGGTTCAAAGGTTCTTTATTAGTCACATACACCAATTGGTGTAATGATATGCAGATTGCCATTGCAGCACATAAAAAAGAATACAACAACAATAATAAAGAAATGTAAACATAAAAAACATCCCCCCACAAATGTTTCCCACTGTGAGGGAAGGCACAAAGTCCAGTCCCCATCCCCATGTCCACCCATAGTTGGGCCTATTTGAAGCCTCCGCAGTCGCCTTTACGGAGGCCCGATGTTCCAGGCCCTTCTTGCAGGGTGATGCTGCTCCGGCGTCGGGAGAATCCTCACACTGGCTTGGGATTCCTGGGACGGCCACTTCCTTACCGGAGACCCCGGCTTCCGAAGCCGATAGGCCACGCTGGATGGAGCTCCACCACTGGCGATCTCGGCGAGAGATCCCAGGCTCCCGATGTAAAGTTCAGCACCGCAACTGGCCGCTCCACAGACCCACAGCTCCGTGATGTTTTTATCGGCGGTCCCAGGATACCGGAGTTCCAGCACGGCGACCTGGGCAAGGCATCGCCCGCTCCACGATGGCGCTCCAGCGCTGTGCCGCCGCCGAAGCCAAGGTTTTGGCTGGTCCCCTCAGGAAACGCCGCTCCAGCTCCAGCTGCTCGGAGGAAAGCCGCCTCTTCGACCGGGTAGGGACCCTGAAAAGCAGTTTCATCCTCCCCCCCCCTCCACCACCCACATAAAAAAGACTAGAGCTCCAAAAAACAAAACAATCAACTCACTAAAAATAAATAAAAGAGGTGAAAAAATGGACAGCTGAAGGCTTGGTAGCCATACCCATACAGGATGGCGCCCCCTTCAATATGTTTATTTGAGAATAATTCTGAAAAGAAAACTGGGTCTACCGCACACACGTGCTGTCAGGTTAGGCAAGGCACTGCCTACCCTGACTAAAATTATAAAATGGTAATTATTAAATATAAATAGTAAAGGCATGGGAGAATTATGCCTATCTAAGAGATCGATCTCTTAGGTAGGCATAATTTTCCATGCCTTTCATCCGCAGTACTTGTAACATGCAACAGTCTGTGAAGCCCACGTGCTGTCAGCGCTGCCTCAAGCTGTCAATGACAAGCGGGGCTGATGGCAGCAGAAATTCTGCCTTTGCTATGCTGCGCAGGCGCAGCAGCCTACAAATATGGATTGCCATTATCTTAAGAGTATCTTAGGAAACAAAGAGAGAAGAATGGAGTTTGTTTACCGATAATGTGGTAAGTACATTTCTTGGTACTATATGTTTTTAAATACCGTATTTCCCAGGGTGGGGGGAGGGGGGGGGGGAGTTCCTTTCACAGCCTGTGGGGAGTGGCCCGGGGTAAAGTTGCTCGGAGGGCAGGAGCGTTGTGAAGGAGGGGATCGGGATCATGCCAGTGACCCACTTGTGACGCTCCTTGCACGGAGCCACCGAATTGAGGCTGGGGGGAAGAAGTAGCTCGGGTGGCTGCGAGCGACCGGACAGCGGAACCAGCCGCCACCTCAGCGCTTTCTGCCGGCCCCTGCTCACCTCTGGCAGTGCTCTCCGTCTGAAAACCTCTCCTGCTGCTCGCTGGCCTCGCTCATGTCAGCCGCTTCCCGCAAATCCTTAAATTCCGACTGCGCGATCACAGGACCATTTGAGGTTACTCGGCTGTGGGAATTTAAAGATTTGCGGGAAGCTCGCAGTCACCTGAGCTGCTTCCCTCCCCGACCACAATGCGGTAGCTCCGCGCCCGGAGCGCCGCGGCAGCTGTGAGCGAGTGAGTTACTGGCATGATCCCCGACCCCTTCCTTCTTAAAACTCCTGCTCTCCCTGCAACTTTACCCCTGGTCAGACTTTCCACACGCTGTGAAAGGAGCTCTCCCCGCAATTGGTCACTTGAACAAGTATTGTCATTCAATAAGATGACAACTGATTTAATTTGTCCCGGTGTGCTCCCATTTTTCCCACCATCTCTCCACCTGCCATCCCCCTTCACCCTCCACCCATTCAGTAATTCAGAATGAAGGAGACCTGGAAGCCTTGGGAAAATTGAATTGTTATTGTCTTTATTTTTATTTTTACGAAGAGAACAATATGCGCATGCGAGGTTTAAGATTTTTTTTTAAAGCCGACTGACTGCCTACCCTGAGTAATCACTCACGGCACGTGCCTGGTCTACCGTTACTCAGTTCTTAGATATGGCCATTTCAAAACAAACAGTATGCACCAAAAGCAGTCTGAAGTTGTCATTAGCAAAATTGGCAAAAAATGAACAGCTGGGACATTTTTTGCAATGAGAAAAAAATTAGCTTGGTAACTGTTTCTAAGTTTTATATATGTTTTAATATAGATGATATCTTCACTACCATGTGGAAAATTTAGTGCGTTGTGCATTGAGATCACAAAAATCACAAATATGCCCCAAAATGCTCATTTTTGCATTTTGCATTTATTTCTAGCTCATTGCATGCTATAATTTCCCGGTAACGTAATGGAATGGTAAATCATCATTACAGTTTACAGGACCCTCCATGTACATTGTCTTACTACCAGTACTAGCTAGGTTTGGTAATTTGCCCAGGATACAGGAAGATTGTTTCCGATGTTCCCGATGCTGGGGGAGTCCAGAACAAGGGGATCACAGTCTAAGGATAAGGGGCAATTCCTTTTGGACCGAGATAAGGAAAACATTCTTTACACAGAGAGTGGTGAGTCTCTGGAATTCTCTGCCACAGAAGGTCGTTGAGGCCAGTTCATTGGCTATATTCAAGCGGGAGTTGGATGTGGCTCTTGTGGCTAAAGGGATCAGGGGGTATGGAGAGAAGGCAGGTACGGGATACTGAGTTGGATGATCAGCCATGATCATATTGAATGGCGGTGCAGGCTCGAAGCGCCGAATGGCCTACTCCTGCACCTATTTTTCTATGTTTCTATAATATTAGCTAATATTAGATAATATTACTAAAAAGCTTTTACTGGGAGAACAATGTGGACTAAAAATACTCTCCTTCAAAGCTTGTTCCTCCATTTGAATATAGACAACTTTAAAAACCTACGTCATCAAAGTATTTTTTATTAGTTTGGTTCGGGGTGGTAAACTTAACAAACAGAAATAACAATTCATCAGTTTATGAATCACTACAAAATTATTGTAGCAATTATCTTCTTGATCTGTGATACAAGGTAAGTAAATATTGCAAATATTCCACTGTGGCGGTCCTTGGATATTAGGCCACTCCTTGGGTCATCCCCCCTCAGCACATGTGGGACAGGGACGGGGGACTGCCCATTGGTTTCCGGTTACTGCTCGGGGGTGGATCTGAGAGTTTGTCATGCCTTCATTAAAGGACTTTTGAAGCTGCCTGGCTTCTAGCCTTTTTCTGACCTCGTCCAGGCCACTACATTGGTGCTCCAGACGTTCATCACGCGTCGTGATGGACCAGAACCTCCACGCCGTCGCGCTGAAGCTCCCGACTTTGTGGACCGAGGAGCCTGATATCTGGTTCCAGTAGGCAGGGTCCCTTCCGCGTCCTGGAACATGGCTCGTCCACTTTCGTCCTGGACATGGGAGGTCGGGGTGAGACCGTTTTGGTTGCGCGGTTGAAGCCGGCGCATGTTGACATTGATCGGCCGCTGCTAGTAGCCCCGCCCCGCCTGCGAGGGCGCCCTCCGTCTAGGGTACCTCCTCCAGTGGCTACTCCGTCCACTACACCTGTAGGTCGGTTGCCGGTTACTGTGCCAGGCATGGTGCGCACCCGGGCTGGTCACCGCGTGAGCCCTCCTGTCCGTTTCGTGCCTCCGTTCTTGGGGGGGTCCTGAGGCGGTCCTTGGATATTAGGCCACTCCTTGGCTCATACCCCTCGGCACTTGAGGGACAGGGACGGGGACTGCCAATTGGTTTCCGGTTACTGCTCGGGGATGGATCTGAGAGTTTGTTATGCCTTCATTAAAGGACTTTTGAACCTGCTTGGCGTCTAGCCTTTTGCTGACCTCGTCCAGGCCACTACACCACCTTGATATATGGAAAGTAAATATTGCAAATGTTCCAAAATCCATACTTACAATTTTAAACACAAGACTGAATGTAATGAGTCTAAAGTACAGAACAAGTATCTTCAAACTATTTGCTGACCATGCCACAGATAAAACATCCTATAATGGCACAAATTGAGCCTGACAATAAACAACATTATTGAGTTTAATATTTTAAGCATACACTCACTGCATCACTACTGATATTGCAATCATGTCCATACTATAGGATAGAAACATAGAAACATAGAAATTAGGTGCAGGAGTAGGCCATTCGGCCCTTCGAGCCTGCACCGCCATTCAATATGATCATGGCTGATCATCCAACTCAGTATCCCGTACCTGCCTTCTCTCCATACCCTCTGATCCCCTTAGCCACAAGGGCCACATCTAACTCCCTCTTAAATATAGCCAATGAACTGGCCTCAACTACCCTCTGTGGCAGAGAGTTCCAGAGATCCACCACTCTCTGTGTGAAAAAAATCCTTCTCATCTCGGTCCTAAAGGATTTCCCCCTTATCCTTAAGCTGTGACCCCTTGTCCTGGACCTCCCCAACATCGGGAACAATCTTCCTGCATCTAGCCTGTCCAACCCCTTAAGAATCTTGTAAGTTTCTATAAGATCCCCTGACATCCCAGGAATCAGTCTGGTGAACCTTCGCTGCACTCCCTCTCTGGCAATAATGTCTGATACGGCTTTCTGTAGTTTTTCTTAAAGACGGGAGATGACTCTGTAAGCTTATCAAATTCAAGTCCATCCCTATTTAAGATAAATCACCATCATATAACATAATATTCCAGCTTAAATTGTACTTAGGCCTCTGTAGCATAGTTTATTGCACAAATTCCACATGACTTTTATATGCACTTGCTGATACTTGATCCTAACCACATGTCAGTCATTGTACCTCTCTGCAGGCTATGTGCTCTGGGCATGGCATTGCCCCATGGCATTGGTTTTAACGTAAATGATCAACTGAACACTATACCTGAATCATGCATGATATCCCTGCATTAAAATATCAAACTATAATTATGTAGCAAAGTAAGACAACTTACCACAAACAGCCGTAAACAGTAATTCTTTACTGCAAAACCTTCCATCCAATCCGATGTTGACATATTGTTTGGCTGCAGCTAAGGAGAGCTTGTCACCGCATTCAGCCAAATGGAAAAATATATAGAAAGCCAAATAGGACACTCCAACAGTTTATACGTACTATTAGCCTCTTGTCCTCTTTTCTCATTGAAATGGGTTGTTGTGGAAATGGTCGATAAAGTGGTTAATTTTTTTACATGAGTAACTTTTTATTCACTAGCCAAAGGTGTGGTTGATCATATAAACCTGGTTCAGCTCATATCTTTAATACCTAGAGTAGCCTACTCGGGCCCAAGGACTTATTGGGGGGGGGTCTGGTCAGGCCAAGGCAAAGGGTTATCATCCTCGCATGGGTCATATTGTATTTCCTCGGCTGTAATTGATCATCTAAACCTGATTTTAGCTGGCATCTTTAATATATAGGCTAGCCTAGATTGGCCCAAGAGTCCATTTAGGGGGTCTGGTAGGCCCAATGCAGCAGATAATTGTTCTGTCAAAGGTCAATTTATATTCCCCAAGCTGTGGCAGATCATTTAAACTTGGCGTCAACTGGTACCCACAATATCCAGGCTATCCTAGTTGGACAGCAGGGTCTAGGGTGTCCATTTTTGGGGGTGTTTGGTACCTGTAGTGCAGCGGACTATTTGTTTGGCGGAACCCATTTTGTACTCTATGAATTCAACTTGTTTATTTGGCATTATTTTTGAGTGGTACCTTGCTCCACTATATGCTAGCCCATTTTTTAGGCCCTTTGCGGGACGGTCTGAGGGGCCTTTTGTAGCGGGAAAAATGTTTGCCGTTTGTGTTGTTGATATATGCGTGGCAGTGAGCACACCATGGCAGTGGATTTAAGTGGTACCTCATTCAACTATTTAGCACCCATGTTTTGGTCTCTTGGGGGGTCCCCCAGGTCCACACACAGTGGGTGGTACCCGGCAGACTCCCAATTCCGTTCATTTCAGGTGACCCCCTACACACTCCCATAGTCAGACATTGGTACCTAGTTAGTCTAACCTAATGTCTCTGGGCTGAAGGTCTATTAAAGTGCACGTTGTCAGGTTTTAATAAAGGCCATTTTTATACATATTGGTTTCACCATGTAGAAATTACAGCAGTGTTTATACATAGTCCCCCATTTCAGGGCACCATATTGTTTGGGACACATGGCTTCACAGGCATTTGTAATTGCTCAGGTGTGTTTAATTGCCTCCTTAATGCCGGTATAAGAGAGCTCTCAGCACCAAATCTTTCCTCCGGTCTTTCCATCACCTTTGGAAACTTTTATTGCTGTTTATCAACATGAAGACCAAAGTTGTGCCAATGAAAGTCAAAGAAGTCACTATGAGAACAAGAATAAAACTTAGATACATCAGCCAAACCTTAGACTTACCAAAATCAACTGTTTGGATCAGCATTAAGAAGAAAGAGAGCACTGGTGAGCTTACTAATCGCAAAGGGACTGGCAGGCCAAGGAAGACCTCCACAGCCGATGACAGAAAAATTATCTCTATAATAAAGAAAAATCCCCAAACATCTGTCCGACAGATCAGAAACACTCTTCGGGAGTCAGGTGTGGATTTGTCAATGACCACTGTCCACTGAAGACTTCATGAACAGAAATACAGAGACTACACTACAAGATGCAAACCACTGGTTAGCAGCAAAAATAGGATGGCCAGGTTACAGTTTGCCAAGAAGCGCTTAAAAGAGCAACCACAGTTCTGGAAAAAAGGTCTTGTGGACAGATGAGACGAAGATTAACTTATATCAGAGTGAATTTAATTTAATTTAATTTATTTGGCATTCAGACCTTTCAGTCTGAACAAAATTTCGTTCCCCTGCAGTCATACATATTTTATTTTTTTTTAAATGACAGAAACACACAATAAACACAAATTTACCATCCACCACAGTGAGTTCACCAAACACCTCCTCACTGTGATGGAAGGCAAAGTCTTAAAGTCTCTGTCTCTTCCCTCTTTGTTTCCCTCTGCGCCGAGGCGATCCAGGCAAGAGCAAGGTATGGAGGAGAGAAGGAACTGCCCACGATCCAAAGCATATCACGTCGTTTAAGTTCCTCGGTACTTAAGGTTTTGGAACTTGAATCTTGAACTTGAGTCTTTTAAGTTCCTTTGAACCATCATCTCCAAGGACCTGAAATGGGGGGCCACCATCAACTCCACAGTCAAAAAGGCCCAACAGAGGATGTACTTCCTTCGGCAGCTGAGGCAACACAATCTGCCACAGGCAATGATGGTCCAATTCTATACTGGTCTGGTTTGGCTCAGCCACCAAGCACGACATCCGGAGGCTGCAGCAAATCGTCTGATCAGCTAAGAAGGTTGTTGGCTGCAACCTTCCCCCCATTGACGAACTGTACACTGCAAGGGCCAGGAAGCGAGCGGGTGAGATAATCTCTGACCCCTCGCACCCTGGCCACAAACTCTCTGAATCACTTCCCTCTGGAAGGCGACTCCAGACTGTCAGGCTATTTTTGCTTTGTCCTTCAAATTCTTGCTCACAGATTGGAAAATAACAAGGATAGGATTTAGGAAAAAATAATGCTTCAGATGATTTGGATTTTGTAGTAATGAAGAATTTGGTTTAAAGTATAGTATATCTGTATGGAAGATGAATGTATAAAACATGTATCCTTATGCTATAAATATATCCTGTTTAGCCATGAGTTCCCTTTAATTATTAAGTGCATTAAGTTAGTCAGACAACTCTAAAGACATGTAACAAAACAAGTTCTCAGGTATTTGGTTCAACATCTGAGAGGGAAACCGTTAATGTTATAGTCTTGTTAAAACTGGAATGTTTAGGTAAAACGCCTTTTTTATGCAGGGAAAGAGGATGAAGTGAAATGAACAACAAGGTGTCTTTGGTAGGATGGAATATATGTTTTAATGAGTTGTGATCCTTTCATTTTTATATCAAATGTTTTAGCACTTTATCTCAAATTTATCTACACAATTACAAATGCTCATTAAAACAACTACATGTGCAAATATGGTGGAAGGATTTTAACAGAATCCTCATATCAATTATAATTTTGGATGTTTTAAATGTGTGTTAATGGTTTGTCTTCATCTTCTGTCTTCTTGCTCTTGTCCCTGCTATGTGTTGTCAGTTGTGAGCCTGCAATTTTCATATGCTCTTTCTCTGTCCTTTTTATGCTTTTTCCTGCTTCAGCGTTTCAGCATGGAGGGACTCTCAAATGTAATTCAGAATGGCTTTCGCCAAACATTTGGAAGCTCAGGTGGCGAGAAACAGGTGCCTTATATGGTTTATACTTCTAATTCCCTTCCAGTCATTTCTTCATGTGGTTGCAGTTTGCATCATTTGTGATTATAGACTGTAGATGGTGTACATTTTGTCATGATTTTTTTGTTAAAGAATTGAAATTGTTTTTAGATGTGGGCCATTTAATGATAGAGCAGAAAGCTAGGACAATTTTTACTTTGTATTAACTGTCAACAATGGTTATTGCAAGGCAATTTTTTTTGAACCAAGGCATGCTTAAGGTGTTGTCTTAATGAATTTTTCTTTAGTGATTGCTGGCTTTTCCATTGATGAGTCAAAGATCTTCCAATAATAATAGCAACCAACTTATTGGTATTAGGAACTAGGTTAAGAATTAATCTAACTAAAATATATATTGTTCAGGCAAATAACAAACTTAGCATCTTGATTTCGAAATGCATGTTTTATTATTCTTAAATATTCTCTGAGGACAACTCACACATACAAAAGCCTATGAAACGATCTGGCTCCGAAAGGACTGAATTTTTAGGGTGCATCCAGGAGAACTTTTAGATCAGGTATTGGGCAACACAACTGGTCAAATGGATGGAATGTCAGTGAGAGTGTATTTTGGAGATAGTGGCCATAACTCTGTATATTTTAGAAACAAAGAACTGCATGGGTTTAAAATGCTGTGTGGTTGCCTCCTGTGTGCCATAACAATTCTGTTATTCTGGTTTGCATTAAAAAATTGATGTGGACTTTGGTAGAGCTATAAGGAAGACTATAAAGTTATTGGTTTACAAGATGTCTCTGAATTTTCATTGAGAATTTAGTTTCTTCTACCTTATTAAATCTTTTAATCATTTTAATTAGACCATCTGTAGAAACATTTAGAATCTCTGGAGAAAAGGAATAGGTGATGTTTCGGGTCGAGACCTATCATCAGACTCAGAGTCTGATGAAGGGTCCCGACCCAAAATGTCACCTATTCCTTTTCTCCAGAGTTGCTGCCTGACCCACTGAGTTACTCTAGCATTTTATGTCTGTCTTCAATTAATCCAGTGATCAATTTCCCAAATATAGGTAAAAATACAGGTGCATCAGAATCTAATTATCCTTTTACTATCTGCAGTAGCAGGTGGATAGCTCCCCAACGAATTTAACCTAGAATGCAAATTTCAGATTTGCATTATGCACCAAACATAATGTATTTTCATTTTAATTACAATACAGGTGCGCTGGCAAGTGATAATCCTTTGGGAACTGACTTTCCCTTGCCCCCCCCCCCCCCATATTAGGCAGAACTAAATCACTGATTAAAGTGGGGTGAATGCTATTCAGTTTTGGTGATTTTTCACTTTAGTGTATTGCTCAATGACAGAACACTTTGTGACTAAATTCCAGACATTTAAGAATTTGAAGCATAATTTTATTTGCTTCACTGAAGAATAATTCTACAGTTGTAAATTCTTCATAACTTTCCAGCAGCTGACTGTGTCTCTTTTTTTTCCCCCCTGTGCTCCATTTACATCCATACCATCTCTTTCTGTGGTTTGCAGTGTATAGGGATATGTTTAAGAATACAGTCTGTTATTTTGCTATTTAGCTGCAGAGGTCTATGTGATTTATATCAGTTCTTTACTCGTATAGCTGAAGGATTTGCATTAATTGTTTCCAGCATGTAAATAAAAAGCATGAGATGGTGCAAAAGATTGGATTTAAACAGAAGCTATTTCCCCTCGTGTTTTCCTCCTACTGGGTATAGCCTGCAGCCAGTGAAGGTGTGCATATAGTTGGTCAAAATATGGCACTTGTACCAGCAAGTGTATATTAATGCCTCTCATAGCAGATCTATATTACTTATTTTACTCTTTTTTTAACAGTATTTGACTACAGTCATTCCTTATGAAAAGAAGGCTGGACCCCCATCTGTAGAAGATCTGCAAATTTTGACTAAAAGTGAGTAAAGATCATCTTATAAAATGGAGTTTATCCTCGGGCTAGCTTTTACCATTTAAAGTGTTGAGGGAAACATTTATTCAATTATTTCCAGTGAATAACAGTACAACAATATTACAACCCTGCTATTACAACCCTGCTAAATTGCAGTTTCAGTACACTAAGGGCATTATCATAGGAAGACACAAAATGCTGGAGTAACTCAACGGGACAGGCAGCATCTCTGTAGAGAAAGAATGGGTGACGTTGGGTGAGGGCCACTCCCCTGACATCAGTGTGAAGAAGCGTCTCGACCCGAAACATCACCCATTCCTTCTCTACAGAGATGCTGCCTGTCTCATTGAGTTACTCCAGCATTTTGTGTCTACCTTCGATTTAAACCAGCATCTGCAGTTCTCTCCTACACAAGGGCATTATTATGTTCTCTTGTGATGAATAAGTTTGATTTCATCCTAAAATATAATACAAAGTCTGTAGTTTGCTTTTCATGCGTTCATTATGTTGTTCGGCGTTTTGGCTTTATTAGATTGTATTAGATTTACTAAGAGGAATTAATTAAGTAATTAACAGGGCGGAGTCATGGCACATAGGGGTGCGCAGCTGGTAGAGCTGCTGCCTCACAACAGATGAGACCCTGGTTCGATACCGACCTCAGGTGCTGTCCGTGTGACGTTTGCACGCTATCCCTGTGACCGCGTGAGTTTACCCCGGGTGCTCTGGGTTTCTCCCACGTCCCAAAGATGTGCAGGTTTGTAAGTTATAAATAAGTTCTATAAATTGCTCCTAGTATGTAGGGAATGGGTGCGAAAGTGGGATTACAGTGTGAACTAATGTGAACCGGTGATCGATGGTTGGAGTGAGGCGAAGGGCCTGTTTCCATGAAGGGGAAAAGATTTAATAGGAATCTGAGTGGTAAATTTTTCACACAAAGGGTCCTAGATGTATGGATCGAGCTGCCAGAAGAGGTAGTTGAGGCAGGAATTATCATCTTTAGCAGGGACTATCCCAATGTTCATGAAACAGTTAGACAGGTACATGGAAATGACAAATTTGGAGGGATATGGGCCAAACGCAGGCAAGTGGGACTAGTGTTGGGACATGTTGGCCGGTGTGGGCATGTTGGGCAATAGGGCCCGTTTCCATGCTGTATGACCCTATGACTTTAATTGGTATTTGGGAGACTCTTACCTCAATGAAATAATGTCTGCAGATCTAGTGAGAATCAGTGTTCATAGGACCTGTCCCAGTGAGAGTCGGTGTGCATGGGACATCAACCAATGAGATTAAGTATGCATGGTACCTATCACACAGTAAAATCAGTGTGCATGGGATCTGTCTCTCAGTGAAAACAGTGTACGTGGGATCTGCCACCCAGTAAGATCTCATTCACGTCCATTTCATTTGAATAGTTTGCGCAGACGTTTTTTCTTCAAAGTTATGATTGCTGAGGTTTTGATTTTCCATTTCTGTTTTTGTCTGAATACTCCAAAAAAAATTAAGTTTCATGCTGCACTGTAAATCCATCTCCAGAATTTAAAAAATTTTGATTTGAGAATCTAATAAGCATTTTATTTTAGTCCTTCAGGCAATGAAAGAAGATAGTGAAAGAGTGCCAACCTTGTTGACAGATTACATTCTTAAAGGTAAGTGCAAATTTACTTCTGTCATTTACTGATGAGCATGAATGTCACACTTTGATCTATAATTATCCACACCTTTATATTGGTACATAATGTTATTTCAGTGTCTGCTATTTTACTTCAATCAAACTTAAAATGTGATTATTACAAACCCATTCTGTATTGCTTGCCCATATTGACATCACTGTTAGAAAGATTTGAGCACAATATATTCTGTATTTACATGGGCTGCATCCAGAAATTACCTGCAATCCAGAATTACTATTTTTTTGCCAAAAATGCACTACAAGACATCCCAAGGACATGAAAGGTAGTAACTAATGCACCTTCTTGTTCTCCTGGTGGCTACTCCCAAAGGTAGGCAAGCTAGATAAAATTCTATGTCGTCTTAAATGTAGCACATGAAATGTAAATTGTAGATCAAGTCCAAGCTTTGAACACCGAGTGCTAATGGTGCCATTTATATGCAAGACTGTTTAAGTAGTCTGACAAATCACTGCAGAAATGTTTCATTTGCAAAATATTCATACTGATTAATACTGGCTATGCTCAGACACATATCTTATCCCTGTATTCAACATACAGCATGAAAACTATATGGCATGTTCCTTAGCAACTTCTATTTCCTAAAATTCCTACCACAAAAAAAAACTCTTGTAGTGTTTATAGCAAGCAAAGTTGAGCAATTTTACTAATGTGATCTCATCTTCAGGTACTTTATTGCAGGCTGAATCATGTGAAATGTCTTTTAGTGAAGATAAAATGGAAACTAACAGAATTAGAAGAGCAGATAAATGCACACTATTGTTAATTCTATCATATGGACAAAGAGAGTTTATTCCTCTCACATTGCTGTGAATATAATGTAATTCAGTCACTGACCGGTTCCACATTGGTTTCTGGATGGATGACGTTACTAATTACACATCCAGAGATTTCAACTCCATGTTTGGAGGTAGGGTGATGGGTATTAGGGACATTATAATGTGTAATAGAGAATTCCTATTCAAATAAATGGCGGAGCTGCAGTGCCCACAGAATTGAGGTGGGTCTTTTATAAAAATTCCATTAGAAATTGATGGAAAGGAGGGTCGGATTATTATTCTTGTTTCCACTTTGTTTCCACCCACCCTCAAGTCAGGCGAAATACACCCAAAGTGCATTCTCTGGTCTGACCTGAATCTGCCTATGTTTCTGGAATTCAGGCTCTCTGTATAAATCAGCCCTTCATTTGTAATTGCGGCCAGCATCAAATTCTCTTGTCAATCCTCAATCGGACCAAGAACAAATTCCCTCAAGAAACCATGAGCATTCAAAAATGAACTAATGATTACAAGTGGTATGACTTAACAATTAAAATACTAAGTCTTGGTTTAAATGATTTCTGAGTCTTTATGTGTGGGAAATAATACAGGGCTAATCCAATATGGTGACTATTTGCAGACTTGTGTTGCCAATATGTCTGACTCTCTGGCTTCAGCCACCCTGGTCAATTCAGCAACAAATGATGCACCAACAGAGAGATATGAGATTATCTGGGAAAATAACTGAAATTCAAGCTTTATTCCATTCTATACAGATTGGCTCCCTATTGGTTAGCAGCAATTTGGTGCCAGCTGTGGAAAGTTGAGGCCAAGCTTTGCCTTCCTTTGAGGGTAGGGTCCCCGACACATATAGGAAATCATTTATAAATAGAATGGTAATATATGACACTGATAAAGTTTATTCAATTCACCCGAACCAATTTAATAACAGTGGATTGCAAAAGCTACTTTCTCGTTGAATTCTCTTCAACTTTTTTTTATGTTGCTTTGAGATTTTTTTATTTCTATTAAATTTATATTTTCTTTCCTCTCTGACTTTGTTTTGCTTTTTTGTTGTGCTAGCATTCGTATAAAGGCTGGATTGACTGAGGTTTGTGTACACTATACAGAGCACAGACGGCAATGGGGTATTTGTTGTCATCAGTAATTGTATATGCGTGCAGTTCATAGGAATTAATATCGTGGTCTTTTAACATGGTGTAAAAGATTCATTTATTTCTGGAATCATGGGTGATTACTCGGTGGTTGGTTTAATAAGGGGTTCGTGCATGTCTGTCGCTTCACCAGAAGTCTAATATCTAAGTAAATGACTTTTAACAAATCCACTTCTATCATATAATGTATATCATACTTTTATTTTAGTTTTCTAACAGATGCATTTAATTGAAACACTGCTGGTGAAAGGGTGTTTATTTCATTCTGTAAACGTGTGTTAAAAATCACCTGCCTTTTTTTTCTCCACATAAAACATATTCTCCTTTCTCGTGCATGCATGAGCTCTTGTGTGGATGGGAAGCGGAAGCATGTTCGCTGTGAATATCTTCATTGATTGTTGGCTGGTACAAATTGAGAACTGGGTGATGGAACTTTTAATTAGGAATATGATCAGTGAGCTTTGCTCAACTCTATCCTCCTTTGTGGGAAGAGTTTCCTCATCTTCAGGAAAGCATACCTGCTAATTTGCTAAAATAATTGAAAATTTCGAATGATGTTTAAGAACAGTTAATTAGAGAAATTACAGCCAAATGTGAATAATAAAGGTTAAAGTCTAAAATAGTTTCACGATCCAGATTTAACCCAAACAAATATAAGCTCAAGTATGGCTTTTTAAATAATTTACTTTAACATATGCGTTTCAAATATATCAAGAATATCTGTTCTTTTACAAAGAACTTTTTTTTGCCTGAATGATCTGTTTCTTGGTTTGTGGTGTTCTGGCATTTACGTATTTAAGGGATAGTTGACAGAGTGGCAATTTGTGGAGGCGATTAGTAATAGAAGTGATAATTCCTTTGCGAGTTTGATTGCAGACATTTAAACATGTGCACTGCACCCTATTTCCATGTGTATGATTCCTCGCAATTTTATCTGGGATTCCTAATGAATAAAAATAAAAGTTGAGAGACAAGATTTTTAAAGCTTACTCTTCCACCAGTACAAAAATATCAGACTTATTTCTTTAGGTGTTGATGTCCATATCCTGGCCACATTCACCCCCAAGTCAAAAGTGTTTAATTGATATATGTATCAAAAACGACATTCTTATTTGAAGCAGCATAAGCTTGTAAACACAATATACATAGATAATATGTGGTAAACACATTTCAATGGATTAATAACCCCAATTAGTGCAAAACAAAACCCCAATAAAGTCCTTGGTGCATCCATAGTTCATAGTTGAGGTTACCATTGTGTAGTGTTCAAGAACCTGATGGTTGTTGGGAAGAAGCTATTCTTGAATCTGGTCATCATGGTTTCTGACTCCTTTACCTTCTTCCTGATGATAGGAGCGAAATGAGAGCATTACCAGGGGTCTTTGATGATACTGGCTGCCTTTTTGAGACAGCACCTCTTATAGATCCTTTCCATGGTGGGGAGATCAGTAACAGTGATGGACTGGACAGTGTTGGGTTTTTGAGTTACTGAACCAGGCCATGATGCAACCAATTACTATGCTCTCTACCGTATACCTGAAGAAGTCTAAGAGGGTATTCATCGACATAACGGATCTCCTCAATCTTCTGAGAAATTAGTCATTAATTGGCTTTCTTTATGATAGCATCAATGTGCTGGGCCCAGGACAAACCTTCAGAAATATGCACCCATAGGAACTTGAAGTTGTTGACTCTCTCTGCTGGCAGTCCATCGATGAAGATAGGTTTGCGGTTCCTTGGCCATCCGCTTCTAAAGTTAACAATTGGCTCATGCTGAGAACAAGATTGTTGTTCTGGCACCGTTCAGTCAGATTTATAATCTCCCTCCTATACTCTGATTCATCGTTACCCATCATTCGTCCAACAACAGTGGTATCGTTGGTGAATTTAAAGACAGTGTTGGAATTGTATCTGGCTACTCAGTCACAGGTATAAATTGAGTAGAGCAGAGAACTGCGCACACAGCCCTGACGTGTGAAGTGTTGCCAGGTTGTACTGATTGTGGTCTGCTGATGAGGAAATCGAGGATCCAGCTGTGTCGGGGTGAGCAGGGACCCAGTTCCCTGAGTTTGATAATACGTTTGGAGGTAATCATATGTTGAACGCCGAACTGTAGTCATTGAACAACAGCCTAATGTATGTCTTCTTATTGTCCAAGTGGTCTAGTGCAGAGTGGAGAGCCAGCAAGAATATAGGATGAGGAATAGATACCCGTCCCCTCAGGCCTGGCTACCTTTCAATACAAAACATGGCTGATTTGTGCAGGTATCAACTCCTTATGACCATCAATTACCTGATCTTTCAAAAACATTTCTATCTCCTCTTTAAAGACTTGAAATCAGGTAGCCACAAATCTCTGGCGTAGAGAATTCTAGGGATATGCCTCCTCCTGCAAGAAGAAATTCCAATGCACTAGTTTTCGATGACCTTCCCTATGTAACTGCATCTCTTTGTTCAAGACTGTCACAATTGGAAGTATTGCAGCTTCTACCCTGTCATATTCCATTTGGATTTTGTATGTTTCAGTAAGATGTCCATTTATTCTTCTGAATTGCAAAGAATAGAGATCTGACTTCATTGCCTCTTGTTATAGGTTAATGCTTTTGTCACAAGAATTAGCCCTCTGAATTTATTTTACACTGCTTCTAAAGCTAGAAAAACCTGTCCAAAACTTTGTACGGTACTCCACGTGTGGCCTCGCCAAGATCCCGTACAATAGTAAGAAACTCTATTGCCAAGATTTTGCCACTCATAGAAACATAGAAATTAGGCGCAGGAGTAGGCCAGTCGGCCCTTCGAGCCTGCACCGCCATTCAATGTGATCATGGCTGATCATCCAACTCAGTTTCCTGTACCTGCCTTCTCTCCATACCCCCTGATCCCTTTAGCCACAAGTGCCACATCTAACTCCCTCTTAAATATAGCCAACGAACTGGCCTCAACTACCTTCTTTGGCAGAGTCCCAATCTATCTATCTATATTCTGTGCTGAGTCCAATTTTATTGTAATTGCAAATTTGGATAGCTTACATTGTGTTCGTTAGTAAATAACTGCTAAAATAAGGCTAAAAGATGATCCTTGGGGCATGTCATTAGTTAAATCCTTCCAGCCTGAAAAAGACCCATGCATTCTGCCTCTGTCTTCTGTACAATAACAAATCTTTAATCCATGCTCATGCACTCTCCTATACCATGAGCTATGTATTCAAGAAACAAAGATATGGTGATGAATTTCATGATCAGAAGGCTAATAGGTTACATCAATGGACGCACAAAGTTCCAAGTGTGAAAAGCAGTTTTTTTTTAAAAGCTACGTTTATAGGGAAATGTGAGACCATCAACATTTTGAGCCAAAAAAGAGTCGTTGTTAAGACTAGGGTACACAAAATACTGGAGAAACTCAGCGGGTGCAGCAGCATCTATGGGGCGAAGGAGATAGGTAACGTTTTGGGCCGAAACCCTTCTTCAGACTGATAGGAGGCGGGGGGAAGAAAGGAAAAAGGAGGAGGAGGAGCCCGAGGGCTGAGGGAGAGGTGGGAAGGGGAGGAGACAGCAAGGGTCAACAGAATTGAGAGAATTCAATGTTCATGTCTAAGACTATGTGCACTAAAAAATAGAGAAAAGCCATTGAGACTAAAAAGATAATGGGACATTGGTCTTATGGCAAAAGGTTTTGAATTCGAGTATAGTAACCTTGCAGTGTTCAGGAGAAAAATGGATCAGAAGAATTTGCTGATAATGCCTTGAGAATGGTGGCAGTAGATCTATGTAAAATAAATACTGAATTGCCTTTTTGTGTATTATAAATAATTTAGAATTCTTTGTAATTTCTCAAAACTCTGCTCTCTCCAGCTAAGGGGAAATCAAAACATTCCCTTTGTCCAGGGAGGATGTGCAGCAGTTTAATAAAATGCCCTCTAGGAAAAACCGTCATTGTCATGTTGCAATCATGCACCAGCTGAAATGAAAAGCTTGATGTTATGAAGGACAAATACTTAGGGATCTGGGAAACGTAATCTCATTTATATAATTTTAAACATATCCACTTGCCAGAAATGAGTGCCTACATATATTAAACTAAATAAACGACATTATTAAATGTTTCAGAATCAGTCATCCATTAGTCTCCTCCATTTGGAGTTCAATTGAAAGAAAACAACATGCATATTCACCAAATGTGGAATTAACATCAACATTTGGCAACAGAGAATATTTTTCTGGCACCAGCACTTATTACAAATTACTCAAATGACTTGATAAAATGGTTTTAGTAGATATTAATGATTAAGTAATTTATTATGAGCTTTAATTCTTTCATGTTATTAAATAAGACATGACTCGTGTTCCCTGTTGATCATAAAAATACATAACTTAAATGAATTGTGCAACAAAATAACTGAAAATATTTACCTTTATCCGTTTTCCAGTGTATGCGCACGTTCTCCACTTCACTTAGTTTGGAGCATAGTCTTCATTATAGTCTTCTTATTCTACAATGTAATAATGTATTTTTATTCTTTTTGCAGTGCTCTGCCCAACCTAAAGCCAGCACCCTGTCTTCACATCAGACTGGCTTCAAGACAACATTCTGCTAGATCCTGTGAAGAAAGAAACACTTTTTTTTAAATCCAGAGAGCCTAGTAAACAAATTTCCCAACTTGAGCATTTTGCTTACCTTCTCTTCATTTAATCTGACTAGTCCACGGATAGTCGTTCTATTAGTGATGATAGTGTTGCTTTCCACAATCCCGCCCCACCAAACCTCTTCACCCCTTTAACAAACAGTGTTAGACAAGCCAACTACAGGTTCAAGTATTAGCACTATACCCCAGTGCAAATCCAGCTGCTGTTTTTATTAGAGCATAGAACAAAATAAGGCCTGTGTACTTTTAACCATGAGTATCGTATTAGCAGTGTAGTATCTATTTTTACAATATGCAGAATCCAGAGGTTAACTTTTTATCATTAATGATACTGTTCAAGAAACAGTGGATGTAAATAGGCTCAAGAGGTTGAAACAAACCATAATGCAGCAAACCTGTACTTATTATTTATTCCAATTATGTTAATTTTCAAAAAGGGAACAAATGGTTTAACTGCACTACTAAGGCTCCTTTAATGCAATGCTCACTTTTTGGGGTGTTAAATGAGTTCAAGGTTTGAAAATGTAACTCATCGAGTTGCGCGATTGTTAATCGGACAGAATTCTGTAAATTTGTGTGATCTGTTTCTGGATATTCTCCCATTACGGTGATTTAACGATGAGGCACTTGTTGGTAATAATGGGGGAGCTAATCTGCCAACAAATTTGCTTTTTATATCTCGCAACTTCAATTAGATTGAGAAATACAAATGTTTAGGAAAAAATGCTGGTATTGGTTAGTATAAAAATAACGAGACTGGTCTCCCCAACCCCCCTTCAAAATTCACTACCACTAAAATTATTTTTTAGCGATTAGTTGGCCTCCATAGCATTTTCTGGTCTATGATCATTTTGAAACATTTTTAATTTGAGGAGAGAATATGATTACTTCAACGAGTGTTAAATGAAAGCTGAAAGGTCCAGTATAAGCAGTAAGACTGTCTGAAATACAATTGAGTATTACTGCATCAAAATCACATTTACTCTTGGAAATGGAAGTCGTTTAAATTTGAAAAATTGTTGGCTGAATCTGGAAAATAATCAGTCTCAACTGGGCCCAGCAAGCAGGATTGTGTTTATTGGGCCATATTATAGAATGTTTTGTACTCATTCTGTGTTTCATTAATTTGATGTACCATACTGGTTTATGCTAAAAATGTACAATTAATGTTAATAGGTTCATTATTAGTAGCCTAGTTAACTTACATATTTCTTAATGATGGACATAGGAAAATATTATGTATGTGCTTAGTCCATGTGTAAATTAAAGGCAGCATGCTAATCATGTTTGTCAACTGAGTATGTACCATGATTTCATTTAAGATACAATATGGATTATTTTGAAGTACAGACTTTTATTTTAACTTGTTTCATCTGTCCCTCTTTCCTTGTCTTTTACTGCCACGGTTATCAACAAAATCGATCACAAAATCCCCTAAACATGACTGGGAACCAGTTCACATATGGAGCACCAATGCATGCAGCAGTTTTAAAATGAGAGCACAGTTTTGGTACGGTAGCTTACGAGTTTGGCTGAAAGCTCCAGTGAATTAGTCGCTGCATGGAAAGGAGAGCCTCATCAATGTATGGTGTACCATCACATATGATTTACAGAATGGAGGGACAGGAACATGGCACAAAGCATACCAGTCAAAACTGGCAATACCACATTATTATGGTTGCATGAGCAATTTTTTAAACTATGCTGAAACATATCATCTTCTAACAACATCTGCAGCCCTCGTTGAACTAAGCATGCCTGTGTGCACAGTGTTGTAGTAATCCTGTAACTTGGTATGGTTTTGTATTTTTAAGTGGTGTTCGTTGTAATTTGTTTATCCTACATCTTTGACAGCTGTAAAATTTGTGGCAGTAATTTGATTTCATAATTGAACCTTTTGCAAACAAATAAAGTGATTTACACATTTTGTGGTGTGAACTGTATGTGTGTTCTAGAATATTTTATTCATACAGTTAATAGTAAACTTCTCTGCAGTATGAAGCCAGTGCAGGTTAATCATGGCCGATCAGTGTTACCACTCAATATGTTCCTACTTTTCATAATCTTTTTGGATCCATCCATTCTATTGGTCCGGGTCAGCCAACTGTTTACCACTCTTTAACACATTGCTATAGATTTAAGGATATATCTCCTGTTTTACACTACTTCACTTTAAGGAACGATTAATCCATTGCCATTTTCATCTTGAACACTTCTTAATGTGAGTACGAATAACGTTGTCTTACTACAATTGTACAGGTCCTTGGTGAGACAACCCATGGCATATAGTGTACGGTTTTACTTGCCTTGCCTAAAATAGGATATACTTGTCACAGAGGACGTGGAGCAAAAGTCCACTGAACTGCTTCAAGGAATGGTGGATTTGCTATAAAGAGTTTAGACTGAGACTGTTGGAATTTAGAAGAATGAGAAGCTATGCATTCAATTCTAAGAGCCTGACAGGCTGGATCTAGGGAGGATGTTACCACTGGCTGAGAAGTCTAGGGGGGTGGAAGATTGCAACCTTCACTTGGTCCGCCCTGTTTCGACTAATGCAATCAACTCGACGTGCACAAACGGAAGATCAAATAGAACAAGTTGTCCAACAACTTTAGGCTGTGCACGCCACACAAAAGAAGAAGAAGTCTAGAACTAGAAGTGATCACTGTTTTGGATAAGGGGTAAGGCAATTATTACTATAATGTGAAATTTCTTCTCACTGGATAGAGAATTTTAGCAATTTACACCCTGATCAATCTCTGGGTATTTCTGGATTTAGGATTAAGCAGAAAATTGACATTGAGGTACAAGAATATTGATGAATGATGAAGCAAGATTGAAGAGCTAGATAGCCTATACTTGTTTCTAATGTTCAATCCAATATCCTTTAATTGCCTATATTTCAGAATCTATGTTACCCATTTTAATATTTATAACTTTGAGAATGGCTCATTGTCTTTGTGTATAAAAAGAACAAGGAAGGACCTGTTTTTGCTCAGAAATAGGTATTGGACAACCTCCAATTGTTACTTGCCTATTATTTCAAGAGGAATTTATTTGAAAGATGGGAAAAGAAATGAAAGGAATGGAAATTGTGCAGAACGGCAACGTGCATGTAACCCAGTATTCCAAAGATGCTATCAGCAATGATGGGGAAGGGATTCGGAGAGATGATGAGAGACATGATCAACCCAACAGATTTTCCATAAGCTTTTAAAGAGAAATGTAGAAAGAATCTGCACATTTGTCAGATACATCAACAAATGTAATTTAGAGCGTAAACTGGAAAGATTTGTGTGTATTTTAAAATATATGTGTACATTCAGACAAAGTAGACTGCAGTGGAAATTATGGCTGGGGGTCTGGAGAAGACCCGGCAGCAATAGTGGAGAGGACAGTGCGGCGGTCGATGATGGTGCCATGCCAGGGCGGAGACATGGGAGTGAGGATGCCGCTACCAGGTGAAGGAGCAAAGGAGGACCTGGCATGGGGGGACGGTGTGGGGAGGTGGGGGGGGGGATACAAAGGGCGACTGCGGAAGGGGGGGGGGGGGGGGACTGCTGTGGGGGAGGGGGATGGGGGAGAACATAGGGGGACCTGGAACGGGATACTTTATAAGCATCGTATATGTGCCAACTGCATATCTTGGGTATGCAAGCAAAGAATTTCACTGTGACTTGGCACGTGACAATAAACCATTCATTCATTTCATACATGGGACAATAATAAACTATACTACTGGTAAATGGGATGAGTATGGATTGGTACTCGGAGTCACCATCACGGGAGAAGATGATGCTTCGGGTCTGGACCCTTCTTCAGACTCTCAGTCTAGACCTGGACGTGAAATCCAGATGAGTTAACAGTCTCAGCCTGCTAGCAGCCATGTGAGACGTGAGGATCGGCAGAGTCATTTGTCGCAGCCCACAGATGGCCGGGGAGTGGGTAAGGGGTGGTGACGGCCGCAGGCATAGCCCGGAAGCAGCTGAGGAATCAATGCAGGCTGGTGGTACCGTCGGCAATCTGTCCTGTGGTTAATGTCAGTAGGATTGATAGATTATCAAGAATAGATACCCTTTTGTCTACGAATGATCAAAACATCTAGCTCCTTAGCTTTGGTGCAGAATCCATCTGTAGTCATTACGAATTTCCAGGCCACGATAAATCAGCCCAGCACAGATCCATGCTGAAAGTTGATCTCAAAATGTTGATTTAACCAAATGATATTTCAGAGCAGGGTATTAATAATATAATTTCACAAGCTTTAAACATTGCCACATTAAGTTACAAATTGATGGTATGGTAATCAGCAGAAATCTTTCAAAAAGAGTAAATATAAGGAGGCGAGTACTTAAATATTAAGAATTGTTTGTCAGATGGGTAAGCATAGCATGAGGATGTTTGCCACACATCAATTGGTTACGTTTTTGCAGTCTGAGGAAACTGAATAACATGTCAACACTGAAGAGAAGGACACATCCTGGATCTATTAAGTAGCAACTTGGCGGAACTACAAGTGGAAAATGTTGCAGTTCAATTTCAACACAGATAAAGGTGCCGTAGGAGTTGTCCATCTGCTGAGGAGAGATACACTGGAATAAACAAACAACAGATGAGTTGGTCAAAGATGAGGTGCCTGTGTGGAATTCTCTGCCTGCTTTTCTTCAGTTCTGCCCCTTTATGCAGGGGCAAGGACCTGCTTCAGCATGCGGTTCCCAAGGAAGGAATACTGAAGGATGCCTTTCACAACAGAAGCATCATCATAAATCAGCAGTAAGTTCATTGCAAAGTGATAGGTGCCAGCTCTATCACTTATTATACCTCTCTTCCCCCCCCCCCCCCCCCCATATGTTATTACATACATATTTAACTAGCAGATGTTTTGCAATGCCCTGAAGATGCTGTTCTAGCAGGGCACATCATTTCAGGAACATTAGAAATAGCACTGAGAGTGGGGAGAGGGTATCCAAATAAAAATGCATCAAGATGCAGGTGCTGGAAATCTAAAATTAAAAAACCCACAAATGTCTGGAAATACTCAGTGGGTGAGAGTTAACATTTCCAGTCATATTTCTATGAAGGGTCTTTACCTGAAACATTAACTCTATCTCACCTTCCATAGATGCTGCCTGATCTACTGAGTGTTTCCAGCATTTTCTGTGTTTATTCTAAATAACACTAGAAAACCTGTGCTAATGTCCTAGATAGTTGAAGCACATCCATACGATTTGGTGCAAGAAACAATTGAAATTCAGATTTCCTCCTCAATGTTATGATTTCTGTGCTCCCTCTTGCCTCTAACGTTTACCTACAGGGTTCAGTTGCAAATGGGCAACAGCAATTGAAATAAGGAGGAGAAAGCTTCCTCCCCCTACTGGAATGAAGCTGCTGAAGGGACCCAACATGAAATATCGCCTATCCAAGTTTTCTAGAGATGCTGTCTGACCTACTGAGTTACTCCAGCGCTTTGGTCATTATTTTAAAACCGGTATCTGCAGTTCCTTGCGTCTGTACCTGTTGACGCTGGCCAGCTTGCATTAAAGTCATGCCAATAGATCTTAAAGCGTTAAAATCCAGAATGTTGGAGGAACTCAGTGGGTCAGCAGCATCTGTGGAGGGAATAGACAGACAACATTTTGACTTGGGACCCTTCAGGCTGATGGATTAGAATGAGAAAGCTTGAAAAGAGAGGTGGGGGTGGGACAAAGCCTGGTGAGTGAAAGGTGGATACAGGTGGGGGGGGGGGGGGGGGGGGAATGATTGGCAGCTGGGAAAAGTAGTGACAAAGCCTAGAGGTGTAAGGGAGACATAGAGATGAAGAAGCGACCCGAAACGCCGCCTATTCCTTCGCTCCATAGATGCTGCCTCACCTGCTGAGTTTCTCCAGCATTTTTGTCTCTTCGATTTTTCCAGCATCTGCAGTTCTTTCTTAAACATAAAGATATCAGATAAGGAGAGGAGAGGACTGAAATGTAAAGCCAGAGGGAGTGGTGTAGATGGAAATAGACTTGGGGAGGAAAAGAGGGGGGAAACCACGAAATGAGAGAGGAGAGTTTCTCCACTTTCTGTTTTGATCAGGATTCCAGCATCTGTAGTCTCTAGTGTCTCGATCTTAAAGGGTTGTTGCTCTTTGCCTGTGGCTATCAGTGGAGCTATAGCAAACTTAAGGAAACTTGGTAGAAGCCAATGGCTGAGTGCAAATATGTGTTAGTATCCTGATTTTACTTCAGGATCTAGACTCTTTGTTGGGAGAGACGTCCCCAGCGCACTGGGATCCAGGAATCCTCCATGTCCACTGAAGCTGGAGTCAGACTAAAAGTAGTGACCAGCTCTCTGGTGAATCAAACTATGGTCAACATCACTTTCCAGTGCAAACTCTGAACAGTATTTGTTTCTTTATTTTAATTGAGTCATGCATTGTTGACTGCAGCCCAGCATTTAACGGTAACCCCTATGTGCATTTGAGTCTAATGACCATTTTATCCTTCTGCACAGCCAGTGGTGATGGTTCAATACGGTTGTAGGACCCGGCAAGAAGTGGGAAGAACTGATATATGTTCAGGTGCTCACTACCTTTGATCCTACATGCTGCAACATGGCTGATGGAGGCTCTAAATTTTTGCTATAATAGAAGGGTGCATATCAAGCAGGCTGCTTTGCCCTAGCTCCTTTAGCGTTACTGTCCTGCACACATCCAGTGAAATGCGGAGTATTCCATTGCACTCATAAACATGTTTTATTGCAAATGGTGGAAAGCTATTGGGTTGTCAGGAGGTAAGTTATTTAGTGCATTTCGGTTAGAGATATCGCATAGTGTACCAAATGCAAACGCTAAATTAGAAATGCATTGGAATTGCTGCCCTCGCTGAGAGGAGTGTTTGGCTTTCAGGGTGTCAGAAAGGATTATAGAGTCATGCAGCAGGGAAACAGGCCCTTGTCCATGCCGACCAAGATGCCTACATGACCTTGTCGTATTTCGTAATAGGATAGCTGTCGTAACTTCTGCAATAGTGTGGGAAGGTGAAGTGTAAAGGATACTGGTCATTTGTAGAGATGCAACCACTCTGACCTCGGAAGGAAGGCCATTGATGATTGGATCGGAGACTGATCCTTCACTTGTAGGTAATCTGACCTGTAAATTGGTTCAAAACTCTGACATGATACAAGCAATTAACTTCCTCTGACTATTAAACAGTTAGCTCTCCAGTTGCCAGCTTGTGATGTTGCTTGAAATGCTTCAGAGTGTTAAAAAAACTCTTGTCACGTCATGCAAGCAAATTAATCAACTCATTTTGATTTAATATGCTTGTATGGTCTGACAGCACAGATTTCACAGCTTCTCTGAATCATTTCAAGCTGAGTTAAATGGAAATCAGTCCGGGAGGCAATTCAAGCATCAGTCAGATCTAAATCTACATTGGGAGATAAAATCTTAGACAAGTTCCTTCATGGGGTTTTGGTTGGTTGCTCAGCATGTATTTGTTAAGATGCTGAAGCCCAGCTTTCGTATACAGGTCTGTGTCTCTTCCCAAAGAAGAGTAGACCTGATAAAGAGGGAGTGCGATGATCGATAAGATTGATTTCTGAGAGAGAGCGATTGTTCTGTGAAGAATGAAGGGATGAAACATGCAACATTGACTGAGCCTGAGAAGACACATTATTTTTATTTTTATTTTTTTTAAATATTTTTTTATTTGAAGTAACCAGTTTACAATGTATAACACACATTTAAAACATCATCTTAATTCAAAATTTCTACAAATAGCACATCGATAATTAATATCGTCTGTTTTTTTGGAAATAAAGATAGAAAAAGAGGAAAAGAGAAAAAAGAGATAGAAATAGAAAACAATCTACAAATACAAATTAAAAAAAATATATATATTATATATATATAAATCAAAAACAACTAAGTACATTATACATGAACTTATTTCAAACAATAATATCAATGGGACATGCGCATTAATCCCATATGTAAATAAGTTATTCTCATCGGATTCCGTAGGGTGCCCGTCGAGCCGTGATGCCAAGAACAGCTACTTCTCTAGATACTGTATATATGGAGACCATATCAGTTCAAAAGAATTATACCTGTCCAATAGGACAAATCTAATTCTTTCCAAATATAACGTCTCCTGCATCTCTGCTGTCCACATTTTAATTGTTGGGGATAATGTTCCCTTCCAAAATTTCAATATGATTTTTTTCCCTATTATCAAACAGTAATCAAAGAAATTTCTTTGATCTACTGTCAAAACCAAACTTGATTCCGGAATTCCAAATATTATTAATTTTGGGTCAGGGTCCAGTTTAACTTTAAGAACTTCAGAAATTACTTTAAAAATTTCTGTCCAGTAATAATTCAACTTAGGGCATGTTACAAAACTATGTATTAAGTTTGCTTCTAGATTCTTACATTTATCACAAATAGCGGAGAGATTGGGTAGACACATTATTTAATGACCACAATTATTTTTTATTTACTTGTTGGTGGATTATGTGCTTGCAAGCAAGGCCAGCATATATTGTCCATCCCTTAAGTAGTTAGACCCTGAACTGCATGCTTCACCACAGCAATCGTGAGGTCAGTTCAGAGTGAACCACTTAGAAATGGGGGGTCTCACATACTGTAGGCCAGACTGGATTGGAATGGCAGACATTCTACAAAAAAATAGATGTTAGTGGCTTTTCAACTGATTTTGTTATTTTAATTTAATTTCCTCAGTTGCCATTTGAACTAAGGACTTTGAATTAATAGTCCAGGGTTTTGGATACAAGTCCAGTAATGCAACTCCATATCACAATACCCATACAAGTGGACCAGACTTCCTCGGACAGTGGATACTGTCGGGGAAACATGATTATCTGATGAACCAGTGGAAATGAAATCCAACAGTGATGTATGTGCCAGGCGGACAAGGGAGTTACATATGGGTACAAATTTAGTGAGTTCAACTTCTCTCTGCAGCCCTGCTGCAATGTCACCACTTCATATTCAAGATGAAAACATGTTTGTCTTTCCAGTCACCTTGAGGAGGAGCTGAAGCAGCATCTTGGGAAGATTGACTTGGAGCCAATGTCGGAGAAGGAGCTGGAATTCTATTATTTCACGTGAGTCAGGTTCCACTGCATTTCCTTTGAATTGCTTCCTAAATGAAATTCCAGCTCCAGCTGCTGACACTGAGTTTTGTTGTTTGTCAAAATGCTGTTTGCTGGGTGTGATTTTCCTGCTGTGTTTCCAACAGTGTGTGTGTGTGGGGGGGGTGTTGTAGGTGGCACGGAGAATGAAGAGGGCCCAACATGACTCTAAACATGACTCTAATTAATACTTTTTAAACTGTGAAACATGGCTACTAAAATAAATAATTTTTCTGTACCTATGTAGATGTGACAAAAAAGTGTCATTGAACTGGGGAGGCCACTTTGGAAACGCTGGATGCAGTAGATGTGCACATCCTTTGGACCTCTGTCTCACCTGGAAGTACTGATCAGGTCCCTGGATGAGGGTGAGAGAGGAGGTGTATGGGCAGGTGTTATATTTCCTGCAGTTGCAGGGGTAGTACCAGAACGCGTTGCGGATGAAGATGTCTCCGCGGGAGGCGTAAATGGTGGGAGATGAGAAGAGGTAGCTGGTGGTGAGATCACATTTGAGTTAATGGAAATGTTGGAGAATGATGTGTTGGGTGGTGGGGTGAAAGGTGAGGACCAGGGGAATTCTATCCTTGTTCAATCAGGAAAGGGTGAGCGGGAGCCAGAGCAGAGCTGCGGGGGACAGAGGAGATGTTGGTGAGGGATCTATCAATGATAGTGGGGGCGATACCACATTTACTAAAGAAAGAAGAATTTCAGATATCCTAGAATGGAAAGCTTCATCTTGAGGGCAGGTGTGGTGGAGATGGAGAAATTGAGAGCAGGGGATAGCGCCTTTGCAAGAGGCAGGGTAGGAGGAAGTGTAGTCCATATAATTGTGGGAGTCAGTAGATTTGTAGTAGACGCCAGTCGACAGAGTGTCCCCTGAGATGGATGGAGAGAGGTCAAGGAAGGGGAGAGAGGTGGCACAGACAGTCCAAGTAAATTTGAACGCAGGGAGGAAGTTAATGGTAAAGGTAATGAAATCAATGTATTCTCCATGGATTTAGGAGACAGTCCCACTGCAGTTGACGATGTTGTGGAGAAAGTGTTGGAGGATGGTGCCAGTGTACGTTTAGAAAAATATTTTTCGACATAACCAACAAGACAGGCACAGCTGGGGTCCATGTGAGTGCCCGTGGCTATACCTTTATCTTGAAGAAAGTTGAAAGTGAAGTTCTTGAGCATGAGACAAGTTCTGGCAGGCAGAGGAAAGTGTTAGTGGAGGGAAACTGATTGGGTATCCATTGCAGGTAGACAAAAATGCTGGAGAAACTCAGCGGGTTAGGCAGCATCTATGGAGCGAAGGAATAGGTGACGTTTCGGGTCGAGACCCTTCTTCAGACTGATGTAGAGATGGGGCGGTGGGGGGCGGGAAGAAAAAAGGAAGAGGCGGAGACAGTAGGCTGTGGGAGAACTGGGAAGGGGAGGGGAAGGAGGGAGAAAGCAAGGACTACCTGAAATTGGAGAAGTCAATGTTTATACCGCTGGGGTGTAAACTACCCAAGTGGAATATGCGGTGTTGCTCCCTCAATTTGCGGTGGGACTCACTCTGGCCATGGAGGAAGCCCAGGACAGAAAGATTCGGAATGAGAGGGGGAGTTGAAGTGCTGAGCCACCAGGAAATCAGGTTGGTTAGTGCGAACCGAGCGGAGGTGTTGGGCGAGGGAGCCTACGCTTGGTCTCACCGATGTCGAGCAGCTGACACCTAGAGCAGTGGATGCAATAGATGACGTTGGAGGAGTTGCATGTGAACCTCTACCTCACCTGGATAGACAGTTTGGGTCTTTGGATGGAGTCAAGGGGAGAGGTAAAGCGACAAGTGTAGCATTTCCTGCGGTTGCAAGGGAAAGTACCAGGGGAGGGGGTGGTTCGGGTTGGAAGGGACGAATTGAGCAGGGAGTTACGGAGGGAGCGGTCTCTGCGGAAAGCTGAAAGGGAAAGAGAAGATGTGGCCAGTGGTGGGATCCCGTTGGAGGTGGCGAAAATGTCGGAGGATTATCTGTTGTATATGACGGCTGGTGGGGTGGAAGGTGAGGACAAGGGGAACTCTGTCCTTTTTACGAATGGGGGGATGGAGCGTGAGAGCGGAGCTATGGGATATAGAGGAGACCCTGGTGAGAGCCTCATCTATAGGTGAAGAGGGGAACCCCCCGTTAACCTAAAGAATATCTGATGCCCTGGTGTGGAACACCTCATCCTGGGTGCAGATGCAGTGAAGACAGAGGAATTGGGAGTAGGGGATGGAGTCCTTACAGGAAGCAGGGTGGGAAGAAGTGTAGTCCAGATAGCCATGGAGTCAGTGGGTTTGTAGTAGATGTTGGTCAGTAGTCTGTTACCTGCGATGGAGAGAGTGAGGTCAAGAAATGGTAGGGAGATGCTGAGTCTTTCCAGCATTTTTGTCTACCTTTCTTAAACACGGGTATCTATTGCATATCTATTGGGGAATCAAAATAATTAAGAGAACATTAATTTATTTTATTAGGCAAATACTGATTTTCTGAGAAACAGCAATTCCAGTGTTAAATAATAAAGAGATTTATGTATTAAAATAGGTAATTATCTAATAATCACATCAACATAAGAGCACAAGTGTAGCTGGTCTGCAGGTCTGGGCACAGAATGCCTGCAGCTATTTTTTGTCTTGATGAATTGCAGTTGAAAAGTCAAGCGTAAACAGATATTCTTGCATATTAACACTTGTTTGAACATGGTTATTAATATAATAGGGACAATTGGCAGATGCCCAGCACAGACAAGATATGGAGAAATAAGGAACTGCTGATGCTACTTTACAAAAATAGACACAAAATGTTGGGGTAGCTCAGTGGGTCAGGCAGCATTTCCGGAGAGCATAGATAGGTGACGTTTTAGGTCGGGATCCTTCTTCAGACTGATTGTGATGGAGGAAAGAAAGCTGGAAGAGCAGAGGAGCAGGATACTGCCTGTCTCTGCCTGCCACAGGTGGATACAGGTGATGGGGCTTGGGTTGGGCAAATGGCTGGACAAAGGGCAGATATGGAAAGACAAAAAGTGTGAGATAAGGGTAGAGTTGCGAATTGTCACGCCAGTGAATGGAATGTGGGTGGAAGGTAAGGGGCGGGGGGGTGAGGTGTTGTGGCCTCACTCTGGCAATGTAGGAGGCCCAGGTGCGAAAGGTCAGTATGGGAATGGGAAGGGGCGTTAAAATGGTTGGCATCCAGTAGGCCACGGTGAACCGAGTGCAAATGTTCGGCGAAAAGGTCGCTCGGTCTACAATTAGTTAGCTGATGTGAAGGAGGGCACATCAGGAACACCGTTTGGAGTAGCTGAGGTTAGAGGACGACTTCTCACCTGGAAGGACTGCTGGGGTCCCTGGATGGATGTGAGGTAGTACGTATAGAGGGACAGGTGTTACCAAGATATGAATGGAGTTCTTTTTAACCATGGTCTTGTGAAATAGAGCTGGTTAACAGCTCAATGAAACAATGTTAGCCAGGGTTTTTAATGGCAAAGCGGATATGGGATGTATTGGATTACTTAGTTCACTTCATTGATTAAAGTGCTAATGCAGGAGTACTTTTCATCAAATGCATCTAGGCAAGGCTGAAAAAGAAATGAGCCAAATTGATCAAGCCAACTTGAATTGTTGTTGGTAGCTTTGTCCTTTAAATGACATAGCTCCATACATCATCGTTGCTGAGAATTGCTACCTGACAGTAAACGTGGGAGCATCTTTACAGCATCTTCCCCAAGGCAACCAGCATTGAAGATTAAAAGCAGCTCACCCCAGCTCTGCCCATGTTTTGAGAAAAGAAACTGTCGAAATAATTGCATATTATTCCAACTGTTGGTCATAGAAGGTACTGCCTGGCTCTGCCCAGCACTGTCTGAAACCACAACCCTTCCTGCCATCCCCTGTCATGGAGAATGGTTTATATATGTCTTCATATCTCAAGCATCAATAAAAAGCTAAAGGGAAGTTAATTCAAACCACAGGCAGATTACTTTTGACTGCCAGGTCAAAAGGGAACCTTAACAAAGAGATACAACGCGGAAACTGGTCCTTCGGCTCATAGAGTCCGTACCGACCAGTGATCCCGGCACATTAACACTATCCTACACTAGGTCAATTTTTACATTTATACCAAGCCAATTAACCTGCAAACCTGCACATTTTTGGAGTGTGGGAGGAAACCGAAGTTCTCAGAGAAAACACACGCAAATCACGGGAAGAATGTACAAATTCCTGTACAGACAAGCACCCGTGACCAGGAACGCACCCGGGTCTCTGGTGTTGCAAGCACTGTAAGGCAGCAATTCTACCGCCGCGTCACTCTGCTGCCTTTTTCTTCCCCATCTGACTGAAAAACACTCATTAATCACCTTGTATCTTTCTTCCTCTACCCAGCCTGCACGACTTTGACAAAAACATGCTCTTGGATGGTCTTGAAATAATGACAGCATTGGAAGAGTCTCTTGAAGATGCCATGGCTGCTTTTTCAACAGAAATCATGATGACTTTACTCATAGGTATAAATTGTAAATGAATGCTTGGGATTGTCTGTGTGGCTAAATCATCAGAATCATGGTGAGATAAAGCACGGAAAGGGCATTGGGTCGGTGATGATATTCACACACGTTTCCAGTCTCTCCCACACATCTACATACTAGGAGCAATATACTGTGGCTGATTCATCCAATAACCCACATCTTTGAAATGCAGAAGGAAACCTGAGCCCCGAGGGGAAACCCATGAGGCCACAAGGAACATGAACAAACTCCATACAAATGGCACTGGAGGTCAGGATTGAGCCCGTATTTAGTTTAGAGATGCAGCGTGGAAACAGGTCCTTCGGTCATTCGAGTCTGTGCTGACCAGCGATCATCCATACACTAGCTCTATTCTAGGGACAATATACAGAAGCCAATTTACCAACAAACCTGCACATCTTTGGAATGTGGGAAGAAACCGGAGCACCAGGAGAAAACCCACGCGGTCACATGGAGACGTACAAACTCCGTACAGACAGCACCCACAGGTCAGGACCAAATCCGGGTCTGTGGTGTTGTAAGACAGCAACTCTGCTGCTGCACCTCTGTCCTTTCTAATCCTGAAGTAATGTCTAGACTGAGATTAAGATATATCCCCGTCTCAACTCCATTGTCCGTCTTCGGTATGCATATAAAATGCATATTTTATGATGGTTACACTTTCCTCAACATAACTAGTAATGCTCCATGGTTATTAAAAGAAATGCAGCTTCGGCAAAGTACCATGGATTACCAGTCTAAAGAAGGGTCTCGACCCGAAACGTCGCCTATCTCCTTCGCTCCTTAGATGCTGCTGCACCCGCTGAGTTTCTCCAGCCTTTTGTGTAACCTACCATGGATTATGCATCAGACGTATCTCTTTATCGAGTGATGTTAGTCAGAAAGCTCCCATCTAAAATTCAAAAACTCTAAATGAATATTATATCCGGCAAACTGTATGGGTGCAAATATTTAATTGGCCTTTGAATAGTGGCAAACTCTCCACAAAACAGGTCCCAATATTTGCACCATTATTTACTGTGCTGGATTTCTTGATTGTGCTTCTTAACAGAGTTCTTTTTAGCAAAGATTGGTCACTTGTTGAAAATTATTTTTTTACAAGTTACATGACAACTGTATACACGTGGAATTTTGTGAACAGTTTAACCTATTTTTTAACCATTATTTGTAAACAGGATTGTTTCTGGCATAGGATTAGACATTGCTTATCATGTGCTAATCAGATTTTCAGCAATATTGTTGAAATTGCAGCTCATTAATGAACATGGAAAAATGTCATAGTATCATACAGCATGGAAACAGGTTATTCCGCTCAACTTGCCCACGCCGACCAACATGCCCCATCTACATTAGTCCCAACTGCCTGTGGTTGGCCCATATCCTTTTAAAGCTACCCTATCCATGTACCTGTCCAAATGTTTTTTGAACACTGTGACAGTTTCTGCCTCAACTACCTGCTCTGGCAGATCGGTCCATATACATACCACCCTTTGTGTTGAAAAAATTGCCTACCAGGTACCTATTAAATCTTTCTCCCCTCACCCCCCCCCCCCCTCACCTTCAACCTATGATCACTGGTTCTTGATTCCCCTACTCTGGATACAAGACTCTGCATATTATCTATTCCTTTCATGATCTTGCACACCTCTATAAGATCACCCCTCATCACAAAATCGCCTCCTGCGCTCCAAAGAATAAAGTTTGCCTGCTCAACCTCTCCCTATAACTCAGGCCCTCGAGTTCTGGCAGCAAATCTTCTCTGCACCCTTTCCAGCTTAACATCTTTTCTATAACAGGGTGACCAAAACTGAATACAGTATTCTAAAGAGTCTGAAGAAGGGTTTCGACCCGAAATGTTGCCTATTTCCTTCGCTCCATAGATGCTGCCTCACCCGCTGAGTTTCTCCAGCATTTTTGTCTTACCTTCGATTTTCCAGCATCTGCAGTTCCCTCTGAAACAGTATTCTAAATGTGGCCTCACCAATGTCTAGTACAACTATAACATATCCTCCCAACTGCTATACTCGATACTCTGACTGATGAAGGCCACTGTGCCGGAGGTCTTCTGGAAAATGCAAAATACCTGTGACACCACTTTCAGGGAACTATGAATCTGCACTCCTAAATCCTCGGCTCCAAGGTGAACAGAGATTCCAAGTTAACAATGCCCAAAGCGCTGCAATTCACTGTGTAGGTCGTTCCCTGTTTAGACTCCCCAAAATGTAACACCTCGTACTTCGCTGTCCCACCTGACCAACCGATCAAGCTGCAATTTTTAATAATCATCCTCGCTATCTACAATGCCATTTGCAAACTTACTAATGATGCCCAATACGTTCTCATCCAAATCCATCACCCATGTACAAAACCAAGCTGACTATCTCTAATCAGCACTTGTCCATTTAATTGCATGTATATCTTATCCGCCAGAATACCCTTTAGTAATTTTCCGACCACAGATGTTAGACTCACTGATGGTTACACAAAAAGCTGGAGAAACTCAGCGGGTGCAGCAGCATCTAAGGAGCGAAGGAGATAGGCGACGTTTCGGGTCGAGACTCACTTTCCCTTGCAACCGCAAGAGATGCTACACTTGTCCCTTCACCTCCCCCATCCACTCCTTTCATGGACCCAAGCAGTCATTCCAAGTCCGACAGAGGTTCACCTGCACCTCCTCCAACCTCATCTACTCCATCCGTTGCTCCAGATGCCAGCTGATCTACATCGGTGAGACCAAGCGGAGGCTGGGCGATCGTTTCGCCGAACACCTCCGCTCGGTCCGCAATAACCAACCCGACCTCCCAGTGGCTCAGCACTTCAACTCCCCCTCCCACTCCGTATCCGAGTTCTCGGTCCTGGGCCTCCTCCACGGCCAGAGTGATCAACACCGCAAGTTGGAGGAACAGCACCTCATATTCCGCTTGGGGAGTCTGCATCCTCTGGGCTTAAACATTGAATTTTCTCAATTCTGTTAACCCAGACTGCCTCCCCCCCCACCTCTCCCTCAGCCCTCTGGCCCTGACATTCCTTCTCCATCTCTCCCCCCCCCCCCCCAAGTCGCACTGGCTTCTCATTTTCACACCACAAACAGCTTACAATGGCCTGCTTCCTTTATCACCAATACTTTTTTGCATATCTTTCACTCATTGTTCCTTATCTCTCCACATCACTGTTTATATCTCTCGTTTCCCTGATCCCTGAAACCTCCCTACTTAGACTCACTGACCTATAGTTCTCAGGCTTTTCCTTGCAGCCCTTCTTAAACAAGGTACATTTGCCACCTTCCAGTCTTCTGGCACCTCGCCTGTATTTAATCTCATAAATCTCTGTCATACATATATCAGCCGGGGAACCTGCAATTTCCTCTCTGGCTTCCCACAGTGTCCTCAGATACATCTGATCAGGCCCGGGGGATTTGTCTACCTTCATATGTATTAGGACCTCCTCGATGTAATACTAAATTACAAGACTCTTCCATTAACTGCCCCAAGTTCCCCTGTCCTCATATCTTTCTCCACGGTAAAAACAGAGGAGAAATACTAATTGAGGACCTTGCCCATTTCCTGTTACTCCACACAATTGACCACTTTGTTTCCTGAGGGGCCCTAATCTCTCATGTGTGTACATAAATGTACATACAAAATCTCTGAATGTCGATATAAAATCTCTTGGGATTATCCTTATTACAGTATTATCTGTCCCCCTTTTGCCCTCCCCATTTCCTTTTTATGACGTTATGGTTCAAGACCCTTCTTCAGGCTCTTCAGAGTCTGAAGAAGGGTCCTGACCCGAAACATCACATATCCATTTCCTCCACAGATGCTGTTTAACCCGCTGAATTACTCCAGTACTTTCTGTTTTACCCGAGGATGAAGAATATATTTTCTAGAACCTTTGTTGTGGCAAAAATACCCAGCCAAATGGTTGCTATTGCTGGGGTTGACTGCTTACTAAATAGACTGCTTTCTGAACACATTTCAAACTTTTGGTTGGTTGTTTTTCTGGGATAACTTTCCATAGCTCATAGTTATGATCAAGATTATATTCTGTATGTCGTATTAGAGCAGCAGAGATTAGTATTAATAACGTCTGACTGTCTGTCTGTCTGTCTGTCTGTCTGTCTGTCTGTCTGTCTGTCTGTCTGTCTGTCTGTCTGTCTGTCTGTCTGTCTGACTGTCTGTCCTTCTGTCTGTCTGTCTGTTCTTGAAGCTCATTGGATCATGGTTCCTAATGTCGAGAAGTCTGTCCAGTGAATGCCAATTATCAGAGATTGATTCTATGATTTTAAGCTTCTTAAAGAGGGTGCGTAGAGCAAGGTGTTTTAATCCAATAAACCTTACCATCTCCACTCTTTCTTTTGGTAAAGAATTGACAGATGAGGTTTTGGAAAAGGATGATGTGGACAGAGATGGATATTTATCCTACTCCGAGTACATGCACTCTCAGAACAGGACAGCCAGCCTCACCACCATCCTGGATAAAAGTGCAAGAGATAAAACCGCAAACCTGATGCTGTGAATACAACGTACGCAAATTCTATTGGAAGTAAAGAAGCTGATGGATAAGGGCAGACAAATCTGTGTTACATTTATATATATATAACTCATTATATCACGAGTGAAAGATAATCTGACTCCTATTGATATCAGCACAGGGAGATGGCCCACCCCTCCCAAACCCGCATTCTGAGACCACACCAACTATCAAGCACCAATCTAGAATAATCGCCTGCTAATTGCATTGTATTCTAACTCCCCTCAGGGTTCGCCCGCACATTAGTGGCAATTTACAGTGACCAATTAACCTACCAATCCGAATGGTTTTGGGATATGGGAGGAAACTGGAACACAGTCATGGGAGAACATGCAAACTCCAAACAGACAGCGCTGCAAGTCACGACTAAACCTGCCCAATGGAGCTACTTGACCTGCTGAAGCAGGACTCTGGAATTTCATCCTGAGTGAACGGAGTTAATATTGATAGAAAAAATGATAACTGCAGATGCTGGAATCTGAAATAAATATCCCAAAATAGTGGAAATACTTAGTAGGTCACATAACATCTCAAGACACTCATTTGCATGATTGCTACATCTAAAACTGGATGCACCACCTTCCATTGACCGGTACACTGCATGCGAACACTGCAAAGTCAATTGCCGAAAGTTCTCCTGACAAAGATTTGGTGACTGGCACTTTTGATTTGAAGAGCTGTCCACAGACAAACAATGCAGCAACCTGACATAGCTGTCCTCAGAGTCATGCATTACAGACAATTTATCTGATGCTCCATCACTATCCGCAGGACAGACTCACCAGAGATGGTGGCACACTGATGAAGAGATGGAAATGAATCTTAGAGTCATGGTGATACAGTGTGGAAACAGGCCCTTCAGTCCAACTTACCTACATATGCCAACATGTCCCAGCTACACTAGTCCCACCTGCCCGGGTTTGGTCCATATCCCTCCAAACCTGTCCTATCCATGTACCTGTCTGTTCCTTAAATGTTGTGATAGTCCCTGCCTCAACTACCTCCTCTGGCAGCTTTCTGCAGAGGCTGCACAATAGCTAGAGAAAGAAACATCTCATAGCAGTTAGGTCTGCATGGACTTCAATTCATAAAATGTCAACCTCTATTTAATGTCAATGAGACTTACACTGTCATTTACTCCCATTGATAAGTTAGTTCAAGTTCAAGTGGGAGGTCAGGCAGAGGCTACAGAATTAAAAATCTCATAGTCATTAAGTCTGCATGGACTTCAATTCACAAAATTTCAACCTCTTCTTAATGTTAATGAGAATAACAATAGGTTACTACCATAGAAAAATTAGTTCAAGTTCACATAAACCAATTAATTTCTACAGAAACATCAACCATTTCTCACTCCAATGGAAGCCTATAAAGTGCGATTAATATCCCTCCGTTTTTCTCCCGTGGTCGGGGCCTGTAAATTGGCCGCTACGGACGGCACTATGTACAGCCTCCACCCCCCCACCGCGACTGCACTATGTTAAGTACTATGTTAGGCCCCGCGGTCGGAGCACTTTTTTCCGGTAAGTTATCGCAGGCAGCTCCGAGATTATATGTTAAATAAAACTTATTAGACTTCAACAAACTGGCATTAGTGAAAATGTTTAATTTACTGTGTTATGGATACACATAGTTTAGGCGTTCAACTTCATGAATGAATGAATGAGTGAATGTACAGCCTCCAAATCTCATTTTTTCACATTATAAAAGGGTGCAATTAAATTAATTAAAGTCCATACAGATTTATTTTCATAAATTCAGACTTTAGATCTTACCTTTCTGTTCGAGTTGATTCCTGGCTGACTTCTTTGTGTTGCAGCACCTTAGCAGCGACTTTACTTTCAAGGCTTTGTTCCACTTCTATCCACTTAGCTGCACATTCTTCAGACTTCTTACTGCTTTTCTCACTAAATTCAATTACCCTGCTGCAAGTTTCCACGACATGTATTCCACAGGACAACGAAGAACCTTCATCGGAATCTCCAGTAAAACTGGCGTCAGTATAAGTACTGTCAGCCATGTTGTGTACTCCCTGCAACAAAGTGCGTGATTGGCCAGCTGGCAATACACCTCAATGTTAAAGGTGCTTTAATTGGACTAAAAATACCCGAACATTTTCCGGTTTTCTCTAATTTAATAAAAAATGTGCAAGTCTGGTTCCTGGCGAGTTTCAGGGGATGATTTATATAATATTGATACACAGTATGTGAAAATTTAATGTAGTTCTGTGTCTTGGGTCAAGAAACATTAGAATAAAGCTCCTCGGCCCACAGCCTACATTTGCAGTCTCTCATATTTCGATGTTTGTGAATTACCTCTGATGAACCACATTCAACAACTTGGGTGTTAATAATCAATCAGAAACATTACTGGATGTATCACACAGTTATTGTGCCTACAACACCAGGTCATTCTGTAGCAAGTGACATACTTCCTGATTCCCTAATTTTCTGCTTTTCCATAAGTTATCACAAGAACATTGCAGTATTCACTTCTAACAATGTTCTCATGAAAAATGCAACTGTATGGCTGGATTAGTAAGGATGATATCAAGTGGAGGTCCTTCTCACCAACTTCTGCCATCCCAGTGAGGCAGCAATGACCTTCAGGAGTCAGTAATTGGTGATACTACCACACCAGTCTGGATGATTGTGTAGGATCTGCAGATGCTGGTTGTGCATTGTGTCTTTGTAACCTTTAGTTCTACAATAGAGTACTGACTTTGCATCCAAGATAAATTCCTCCCAAGAAGTCAATTCTGTTTTGTCAGCAAACTCTCACTGGATTCAATGCACTCTAATCTTCCAGAGCAGCCAATCATGTTCATGAGAGAAACCCTGCAAGCTAAATTGCATGTATTCAACATAGATTCCTGGAGTTCTTCAGCATAGAAACTTGCCCTCCGTGCAGATTGTGTTGTCAATCTGAGCTAGTCCCATTTTGCCCATATCCTTCCAAACCTTTTCTTTAAATGTACTTCCCTCAATGTATTTTAAACATAGCAATTTTCCACGTCTTCTAGCAGCTCATTGTACATACACCATCTGACTGAAAAATGTGCCCCTCAGGATCTTTAAATCATTCCTCTCACCTTAAACTTCTGCTCTTTCATTTTCAACTCCCCTACGCTGGGAAAAAAAAGTAACCAACCATCTTATCTATTCCCCTCATGATTTAATACGCCTCCATAAGGTCACCCCGAAGCACCCAACCCTGCTTATCCAATCTCTCCTTATAAATCAAGCCCTCCAGCCCTGCTTAAATCCTTGTGAATATTTTCTGGATCCATACTTCAGCAAGGGGTGTGCAAGGGAACATCCTTTGTCATTTATCTGAAAGGGACCTACACACATTTGGCTGAAATTACAATGCAGACAGCCTTTAATCCAACATTTGTTTCAGTTTGGCGTTGTATAGGGAATTGTTGACTAGTAAATAGAACATAAAGGAGCTGGGCTGCCTAGTCATTTGGTAAGCCAGGGCAAGTTCAAACCAGGAAATAAGCTTAAATATTCAGGAAACAAAATATACATTGGGGTATACAGATGGAATTAATAGAGAGAAAGATGAAAAAGACTGATAGAATGTATTTAAATAAACCTTTAATTAAAAAAAATCAACAGCATTTATTTTTTTGATGAACTGAGACACAGCATTAATTTTTCACAGCAACAGCAGCTGCTCAAAGTAATAATATTTTGTGTCTTTTAAAACTCTATTACTTAAGCCTACATCAGCATGAACCTGGTCAGGCATGTTTAACACAGTAATACTCGGTAAATACATCACACTGATTCCGTTTCAATTGCAGCTGTCAGTGAACATTACAATTCTGCAGCCTATGGTGCAGCAGGGTGGGCCTGAGAGCAACTTCTGGATATCCATGTTTAAAGTGCACATGTGGGCACTAGAGGCTGCAGTCAAACCTACCCTAATATAGCAGTGAATGTTAACAGCCTCCCCCTTTTTACCTGACATCTGTTTAATCAAATAGTACAGCGGAGAAGGTGGTCATTCAGCCTCTGAAAGTGTTTCCCAATTTGTCTCACTTCCCTTTGGTCTAACTTAGGTTTTCTTTTCAAATACATGGAAGTAATTTATGACATTCACTTCACAATTCTAACTTCTACCCATCACATAATTAGGAATCCAAAAATGGTGGGTTACATAATTTGTTTTTAATAGTTTTTCGGAGCATTCTGCCTGCCCCTTGTGGCAGCAGCAAACAATCATAATTCAATGCTGATCAGCATACTGTACACATTTATTATTCAGTCATGGTTCTGCATTACATATACATAGAAAGCACTGTAAAATACCAAGGCTTCTCCAATATCAATGGGATAGAGCCACATACCACTGAACACACATCTAGTCATAACACAATAGTGGTGTGATCTTGCTTCATTTTGAATTTAAATAACTATAACTACATAAAAAAGACAAGACCAGTCAAACTGGAAACAAAATCATATTTAAATCAAATCTTAAGTATTTTGTACAATGAACAACTATGCTAATATGAAATAAGTGTATAACAGGATGCAACGGTCTTTTAAAATGTCCAGCTCCCAGGTCAGTCTCTCTTGGGTAGGAGTGGATATTCAGTCATCAGCAGACCTTTTTCATACAAGGCAACAGCTAAGGAGATCTGCAGAAAGAAGCAAATGCAGTTAGTTAGGGAAACATTCTGCCTTTTGTTTTGTATGTAAACATAATACCAACTGCTTCCCGTCTGACACTAAACTGTGAAGGTGTCTCCCAGCCATTCTAAATCCCAAGTCTAAAAGCAGTCACTTAACGTATGCGAGGAAGTTAAATGAAAACTGGACCTACAGAACCCTTTTCCACAGGATGGAAAAATTAAATACAAGAGGTAATAGCTTTAAGGTGAGAGGGGCAAAGATTCAAGGAATATGCAGGGCAACATTTTTAAAAAGATGGTGGTGAGTGCCTAGAACACGTTGCCTGGGTTGGTAGATGAGGCATTTACAACAGTGGCATCTTAGAAGCTCCTGGATAGACATATGGATAACTAAAAGATAACTAAAAAGGCAATACGGGGAGAAAAGATGAGGTACGAAGGTAAGCTAGCCAAGAATATAAAGGAGGATAGTAAAAGCTTCTTTCAGTATGTGAAGAGGAAAAAAATAGTTAAGACCAAAGTTAGACCCTTGAAGACTGAAAAAGGTGATTTTATTATGGGGAACAAGGAAATGGCAGATGAATTGAACAGGTACTTTGGATCCATCTTCACTAAGGAGGACACAAACAATCTTCCTGATATACTAGTGGCCAGAGGATCTGGGGCGACGGAGGAACTGAAGGAAATCCACATCAGGCAGGAAATGGTGTTGGGTAGACTGATGGGACTGAAGGCTGATAAATCCCTGGGGGCTTGATGGTTTGCATCCAAAGGTACTTAAGGAAAGTGGCTCTAGAAATCGTGAACGCATTGGTGATAATTTGCCAATGTTTTATAGATTCAGGATCAGTTCCAGTGGATTGGATGGTAGCTAATGTTATCCCATGTGTTAAGAAAGGCGGGAGAGAGAAAACAGGAAATTATAGACCATTAGCCTGACATCGGTGGTGGGGAAGATGCTGGAGTCAATTATAAAAGGTGAAATAGCGGCACACTTGGATAGCAGTAACGGGATCGGTCCGAGTCAGCATAGATTTACAGAGGGGAAATCATGCTTGAATAATCTTCTGCAATTTTTTGAGGATGTAACTAGGAAAATGGACAAGGGACTTCCAGTGGATGTAGTGTACCTGGACTTTCAGAAAGCATTTGATAAGGTCCCACATAGAAGATTAGTGGGCAAAAGTAGGGCACATGGTATTGGGGGTAGAGTGCTGACATGGATAGAAAATTGGTTGGCAGACAGGAAACAAAGAGTAGGGATTAACGGGTCCCTTTCAGAATGGCAGGCAGTGACTAGTGGGGTACCGCAAGGCTCGGTGCTGGGCCCGCAGCTATTTACAATATACATCCATGATTTAGATGTAGGGATTCAAAGTAACATTAGCAAATTTCCAGATAACACAAAGCTGGGTGCCAGTTTGAACTGTGAGGAGGATGCTATGAGAATGTAGGGTGACTTGGACAGGTTGGGTGAGTGGGCAGATGCATGGCAGATGCAGTTTAATGTGGATAAATGTGAGGTTATCCACTTTGGTAGCAAAAACAGGAAGGCAGATTACTATCTAAATGGTGTCAAGTTGGGAAAAGGGGAAGTGCAATGGGATCTGGGGGTCCTTGGACATCAGTCAATAAAATTAAGCATGCAGGCAGTGAAGCGAATGGCATGTTGGCCTTTATGACATGAGGAGTTGAGTATAGGAGCAAAGAAGTCCTTCTGCAGTTGTGTAGGGCCCTAGTGAGACCACACCTGGAGTATTGTGTGCAGTTTGGTCCCCTAATTTGAGGAAGGACATTCTTGCTATTGAGGGAGTGCAGCGTAGGTTCAGAGAATGGAGCGGCTGTATACTCTGGAGTTTAGAAGGATGAGAGGGGATCTTATTGAAATATATAAGATTATTAAGGGTTTGGACATGCTAGAGGCAGGAAACATGTTCCAGATGTTGGGGAGTCCAGAACCAGGGGCCACAGTTTAAGAATAAGGGGTAAGCCATTTAAAACGGAGCCGAGGAAACTGTTTTTCTCACAGTTGTGAGTCTGTGGAATTCTCTGCCTCAGAAGGCGGTGGAGGCCAGTTCTCTGGATACTTTCAAGAGAGGACTAGATAGGGCTCTTAAAGATAGCGGAGTCAAGGGGTATGGGGAGAAGGCAGGAACGGGGTACTGATTGGGGATGATCAGCCATGATTACATTGAATGGCGGTGCTGGCTCAAAGGGCCGAATAGCCTACTCCTGCACATGTTGTCCATTCTCTTTGATATGCAGGGAATTGAGGGATATGCATTATGCGCAGGTGGATAAGAGATGGTCTTGGCATCATATTCAACATGGACATTGTGGGCTGAAGGGTCTGTTCATGTGCTGTACTGTTCTATGAATGTATAAACCTCTATTGTGGAAATGAACAAGACAACCTGGAAACATCTAGAGGTTTAAACATCTGTCAGTGCTGAGATTTCTGTTCTTAGCAGAGAGAGTAGTTGAACTGTTAGAATTGGCCTTAATATCACGCAGCTGTGGAAAAAGGCCATCGGCCAGAACATACTCAGCGAATAATGTAACACATAAACATGCCACCTGGCTTATTATGTTTGGTCTGGTTCTTTGAAAGGACTTTCCAATCAGCCCCCCTGCTGCTTTATTCCCTTTATAGCCATCAAACGTTTTATTCCTTTGTGTATTTATTCAATTCCCTTTGCAATATATTATTAAGTTTGCTTCTTCCATCCTGGCAGGCAATATCCCAAACCACAATACACAGAGGAAAATACGTTTCTTCCCTCCTCTGGCTCTTTCACCAGTTATTATAAGCCTATGTTCACTAGTTACTGCATCTTCTATGTGAAGTAGCTTCTCCTTATTTAATCTATCAAAACCTTTCATAGCTTTTAGCAGCGCTATTAAATTCCAACGTTCTCCTCTCCACAAGAACCCCATTCAATAGAGTGGCATAGCAAAGGGATAGGCCCTTCAGTCCACCATTGTACTTGCCTATTCCTTATCTCTCTGGCTTCCACAAGCATAACTGAGCAGGGCTCCAAATGTATGTCATAGTTAATGAATTATGCTAGAAAAGATATTGGTAGATGGGGACAGAATGTGGATTGGCTGTATCAAGCTGACATGTTCAGTCAGTAGGAATACTACATAACTGCAGCCCAGATGGTAGAAATGCTTCAGGAAGATAGTTTGAGAGGAACGACAGTGGGAGGGGAGGTAGTTAGTAAAGATGGATTGGTAGGGAGGGGTGTTCTATGGGCCGCAGAATCCCATAAAGAGAACCGAAAGCAGTATCTAAAGTAGATGAGTACATTGACACTCAGAGCCTGGTTCCAAAGAGGTGATCCCAAATCCCACTTGAGCTGCAGATACCAGACCACAAGTTTATACCCATCAAAGAAACCGGCTAGAGCCCATTCCCTTTTATAATTGATGACTGAGAGGAGGACATAATATCTTTAGAATTTTGAAAGCAACTTCATATTGAACAAGATAATAATTTCTAATTACTATCAAATAGGAAATATAACAGAATTTTACTCAAAAAGTCATATGAATGTGCAATTTGTTACCATGGTCAAATGACAAGGAAAGTAGTCTGGAAGCATGTAAGTGAATCAAGATAGGTATACCAAGGAGAACGGATCGGAGGGTGTCGTTGTCTTTAGATGAGAGCAACAATGTTGGGATGAACTGGTTGCCAAAATCAGATATATTTATGCTACAGCAAGCTGCTCCCTGGATTAATAAATTAGATGTTTTTCTGTACTCTACAAGACTTGAGTTAGACCACTAGTGGCACTAGTACATCAAACCTGTAATCATATTCTTATACTTAGTCCACTAGTGGTCTAACTATAAGAATACAATTACAGATTTGATCACCTTATGCAAGGAAAAAAACTTTTTTTCTGTCACAAAATATTTCAAACTTCTCCCCACAGGACAGTGAAGAGCGTGATATTAAACATATTCAGGATTGAGATCAACTCCAGTGAAATTGAAGGTATGGTGGGGTGGAAGATTGCAACCTTCACTTGGTCCGCCCTGTTTCGACTAATGCAATCAACTCGAAGTGCACAAACGGAAGCTCAAATAGAACAAGTTGCCCAACAACTTCAGGCTGTGCACGCCACACAAAAGAAGAAGAAGAAGGTATGGAGACCAAGCAAAAAAGGGTTGAGGACAAGAAGAAATCATCAGCAAAAATCTCACCGAGGAGAGGAGCAGGCTCACAAAACCGTACTGTTTCTTGTTATGCTCTTATTTAATCGATCAAATCCATGAGTTAAAATATACTGTCTCTGTATATTCTGTTATTCTCTATCTATTTCCTTATGGTTGCCAGCTCTTTCAACCCCATTTACATTCAGATACTGAGCACATACCAGGCGAGCACATAATGGACTGGTGTACACAGTTTCCAACCCAGGAGATTTCCTACCTTGTCATCAAGATTTCCAGCTGGAAGACTATCAACCTTTATATATTGTGGATATGAGCAAAGCAATAGCTCTACCCCATCAGCGAGCTGGAAGAAAAACAGGGCACGTTTATGGTTGCAGGAAAAACGTTTTTTACTCAGTTCTTTAAAATGCAGCATCTTACACTTCCACGTTCAATTAAGATGTTATGCTAGTAAACTAAACAGCTAGTCAGCTAGTTTACTCAAACATTTGTTTGTCCAGGCACACGGCACGCAGGCCCAAAATTTCAAAGACACTTTTCAAATGTTCTAATAATAATGAATATATGGAATTAAACAGATTTTATTTTTTCTAAAATATCATGGCCGATGAATTCAAGACAATATCTATCTTACCTCAGGATCTATTTCTATGCATTTACTATCCTCTTTGTGGTATTCTCTGGAATTTTCAATTGTATAATAGAGTAAAATGCTCCCATTCTCACCACATAACCTATTGAGGGGGAACAAAATAGGCAAATTATTAGCATGGATGAGAAGTTGATGTGCGAGAACTGTCAACTGAACTGTCAACATGTCGGGTCAATGAACTTATAGCATGGTTGTCTCAATAAGGTCAAGAAAACAGTACTTTTCACAACTATTTCCATTGCAAAACCACTATACACATCTCCAGTTTAAGGCTCCCATTTGGATGTCTGAGTGGCCAATACAATGTTGTAAGGCAATGGCTCAGATTTATTCAATGTGAGATGAGCCTGCCAAAATGTTTTGCTGATGGACTTGTACAACTGAAGGCTGGACAGAGTTTGATGTCAGGTCTGAAGGCCAAAGACAATTTTTGTGATCCACTGCACCACACTGTTCCTTTATGGCTTTGCTCACTTAAAAAATTAAGGGACTTATTACTCAAAGTAAATGACAAAGAAATCAGCAAAGCTGAATTTTAATTGTTGGGCTAAATTTTACTCAACTAATTAATGTGAAGTATCTTAGGATAGTATAACAATCTTGGATTCATTCCAAATAATTTTCAGTATTGACACCAAAACAGGCAGGAGGGTGAAAGATTCACCTACAACTGCGAGTATAGTTATCCACAACAAATTGGTAAGAGGATTTCCACAAAGATGGCCCAAAAAACATCTATTTAAAAATTAGCAATTGTACTATTAAGCATTTCCGATAGTAAACTATTGACAAATTATACTCCTGAGATGAAGAGGAATAAACTCTGTAAGGAAAGTACTCTTCCAACAGTGATGGGGGATATGCCCATTATTAAATGTTTAATAGCTGATACTCTGGTGACAGGGTCTGTCAAACTTAACGTTCATTTACGAGAGGGAAATTGCAATGTGTAACTCTATGAATCTCTATGAATTCATGATGGAGTGGATGATAAAAAAGTCCTCTTCTGAGCGGCAGGTGAGTAACAAGCTAGAGCAGATTTCAGTGCTTGGACCCCAGCTATTCACAATATACATGTTAACGATTTAGATGAGGGAACTAAATCTGGTAGCTCCAAATGCCACTAAGCTGCATGAGAGTGTGAGTTGTGAAAAGGTTGCAGAGAACCTTCAGAGTGATTTGGGCAGGTCGCGACAGTGGGCAAATGCACAGCAGCTGTAGTAATAATGTGGATAACTGTGCAGTTATCCACTCAGGTGGCAGAAACAGTTCGGCAGATTACCTGCAGAGTGAGAGAAGGGGGAAAGGGTGTGGTGAGACCCGAGTGGCCTTGTACACCAATCAAGTACAAGGCAATTGCTGTACTGGCCATCACAGCGAGAGGAATTGAGTACAGGAAGAAATATTTTACAGCAATTGTAAAATATACAAGCTATAGAGATGAGTGCAATTACAATATTTAAAAAACCATTGCACAAGTGCATGGAAAGAAATGTTTGAGAGGATTAAGCACCAAATGCAGGCAAATGGGACTAGCTCAGATAGACATATTGGTCGGCATGGACGAGTTGGGCTAAAAGACCTCTCTCCATGCTGTATTACTTCAAATTTAAAAAAATTGCAAAATCCTGAAGAACCTTCTTCAGACTGATGACAGAAGGCAGTTGAGGCTAAATCATTACATATATTCAAAGCGAGGTTAGATGTGGTAGCAAAGGTATAAGAGAACAGGGTACATGGGGCGGAATCTGAGATGAGACATTGAATTGTATGATCAGTCATGATTTCATTGAATGGCAGAACAGACTTGAACAGGCCTGCTGCAAATTTCTATGTTAATTCTGTTTTTGTTGGTGATGATTGAGCAATGATTATAGAAACATAGAAAATAGGTGCAGGAGAAGGCCATTCGGTCCTTCAGGCCAGCACCGCCATTCATTGTGATCATGGCTGATTGTCCGCTATCAATAACCCGTGCCTGCCTTCTCCCCATATCCCTTGACTCCACTAGCCCCTAGAGCTCTATCCAACTCTCTCTTAAATCCATCCAGTGATTTGGCCTCCACTGCCCTCTGTGGCAGGGAATTCCATCATTTCACAACTCTCTGGGTAAAAAAGTTTTTTCTCACCTCAGTCTTAAATGACCTCCCCTTTATTCTAAAACAGTGGCCCATGGTTCTGGACTCACCCAACATTAGGAACATTTTTCCTGCATCTAGCTTGTCCAGTCCTTTTATAATTTTATATGTTTCTATAAGATCCCCGCTCATCCTTCTAAACTCCAGTGAATACAAGCCTAGTCTTTTCAATCTTTCCTCATATGACAGTCCCGCCATCCCAGGGATCAATCTCGTGAACCTACGCTGCACTGCCTCAATCACAAGTCCTTCCTCAAATTAGGAGACCAAAACTGTACACAATACTCCAGATGTGGTCTCACCAGAGCCCTGTACAACTGCAGAAGAACCTCTTTACTCCTGTACTGAAACACTCTTGTTATGAAGGCCAACATTCCATTAGCTTTCTTCACTACCTGCTGTACCTGCACGCCAACTTTAAGTGAATGGTGTACAAGGACACCCAGGTCTCGCTGTACATCCCCCTTATCTAACTCCATTGAGATAATAATCTGCCCCCTTGTTTTTGCCGCCAAAGTGGATAACCTCACATTTATTTATATTATACTACATCTGCCACACATCTGCCCACTTACTCAACCTGTCCAGGTCCCCCTGCAACCTCCTAACATCCTCTTCGCAGTTCACACTGCCACCCAGCTTTGTGTCATCCGCAAACTTGCTAGTGTTGCTCCTAATTCCCTCTTCCAAATCATTAATATATATGGTAAACAGTTGCGGCCCCAACACCGAGCCTTGCGGCACTCTACTCGCCACTGCCTGTCATTCTGAAAAGGACCCGTTCACTCCTACTCTTTGCTTCCAGTATGCCAACCAATTTTCTATACCTGTCAACACCCTACGCCCAATACCATGTGCTCTAATTTTAGTCACCAGTCTCCCGTGCGGGACCTTATCAAAGGCTTTCTGAAAGTCTAGATACACAACATCCACTGGCACCCCTTCATCCATTTTACTTGTCACATCCTCAAAAAATTCCAGAAGATTAGTCAAGCATGATTTCCCTTTCATAAATCCATGTTGACTTGGACAATATGAGAATTTTGGAATAATCTGCCTGTACGTGGTGTGAGTGTGGCGGTGCCTAACGGCAGCGGCTCGACTACAGTCGTCTGTCTTTTTTATTTATTTTTGTCTTATTAAATGTATGTCTTGAGCTAGTTGTTATTATTGTTTAGCTGCGTATATGTGGGGGGTGTGGGGGGGCTGTTGGGGAAATCGTTTAATCTCTTCCCTGTGCGGGGACCCGACTTTTTCCCTGTCGAGTCTCCGATGTCGTTGGGCCTAACATCGTGGCGCCGGCGGTGGCCGGAACCGACCTGAGGGCTCCAGTCGGGGAGCCTGCGGACCTGACATCGCAGAGCTGGCCGTCTTCGGAGTGGGAAGAGCTGTGGTGGAGCTTCGGAGGCTCCGGCCACAGGCCCGGTGGACAGGAACATCGGGAGCTCGCAGGTCCCTGTTGGAGACCGCGTTTCGGAGCTCCCGCAACGGCAACTTCTCCCACTGGAATCGCGGGGTTTAAAGGACTCGAGGCGGGGCCTAACATCGCCCCGCGCGGCTTAAACGGATGCGGGACTTATTATCGCCTGCCGGAGGGGGATAACATCGGAGCCCCAGTTCGCCTCGACCGCAGGAGAAGAACAAACGGAAGAGATAAAGACTTTGCCTTCCATCACAGTGAGGAGGTGTTGGAGATTCACTGTGATGGATGTTTATGTAAACTGTGTTAAGTGTGGGTCTTGGATTTTTTTGTAATGTAAAAAACTGTAGGAAATGAAATTTCGTTCAAACCAAGTTGTTTGAATGACAATAAAAGGCATTCTATTCTCTTCTATTCTATATTCTACTTCAAATGTTCAGTGGAAACTTGGGATCCTGCCTGGCCCATAGCAGTCTACTGGTGACACTCAATACATCGAACACAGAAAAATACTGCACACAGACAAGGTCTTTGGTGCATAATGTCTGTGCCGAACATGATGCCAAGATAAACTAACTCCATCTGCCTACACATGATCCATATCCCCCCATTTCCTGCATATCCATGTAAGAGTAGGGTAACACCCTGCTTATTATTCATCAGCATATTTCACAATGATCAAAAACTTTAGCCCCCAAACTATGGCAGTCACATTAGAATGTTCCAAGATCAGTATTTCTTGGCAGAAGGCAGGAGATGTAACACGTAACCTTAACTTTGTGCATTTCTTCCTAAGAGAACATTCTGTATAAGTGAAAGGGGAGCAGGGTGGGGAGCTCTATGATCTCACTTTCTTCCCACTAGATGCACTAATGCTATGAGCCAAGATGTGATCAAAAAACGAATACGATTTTATGAGATCACTATTATGAAAGCTATTAACAAAATAAGTAGAATGAAGAGACCTGCCAATATTACTGCGAAGCATTCGTATCCGGGTACTTCCTCGCAACTGCAGGACAGAGTTGTGTGGTGCACCATTTTTCCATCGAACTGGTGAACTGTACACAGTGCATGCCACTTCCTCTAGGAGGGAAAATGCAATTATTCTTAAATAGAAAGGATGCAGTTGAGTCTTTGGGACACATTTTGTACTATGAGAAGTCCAGGCTCAGTCTGAACAAACCCAATATTTCTGTAGCAATCTTCTCCATCTATCAGACTCTCCCAGTAACACCAATACCCCACTCCCATGACTACCTCCAGCACATCCCCTGTGCAACAACCAGAATACTGAAATACAAGTATTCATAACTAATGCAGGTGACTAAACTGATTTGGAGGCTTATGCTGAGAACATCTGTTTGAGGGCTCTTGCATGCAAATTTAATGGAGGGTTAACAGGTTCCTACAATATCTATACAAGGATTAATTTACATTAATACAAATAAACCTACAGGTCAAGATGACAGATGAGTGAAAAGTACAAACAAAGGTATTCATTTTTAAAGAGTATTGCAGATGTTTGGACATGTGGCTTCAGGTTTCAACCATTCTAGTAATTTGTGACACTTAATTTGCATTTGCACTTGAACTTTAAAAATGCTACATTTAAAATAATTGCTGTCATTCAGATGTCCCGTGTTCTTGTCAGGTGTATAAACAAGCTTCCATTTTATCACAGAGAACAATCATTTACCATTACCAGTTATCCCTCAAGTAAAGACCAATGAACCAGGTTAACTGGTTACTTCTATCAAGGCAGTTGGTTCCATTTTACCTCCTTATTATAAACAATAATATTTCAAGTAATTTATTAACCACAAAGTTGTTTGAACTGTAAAATCAAATTTTATTTTTAAACTAAGGGGCAAAGATGAATTGTCTACCTAAAAATAGCCTCTCCCCATAGCCATGCAACTCCCTTCCTTTGATATATTTATCCAGCTCCCTGTCAATGCTGCAATTAAATCATTTTCTGCCACCATCAGACCCTAACTACTTCCTGTGCAAAAATGTTATTCCTTATTTTCCCTGTGGTGATTCAATTAGGATTCAATTAGAAGGCACTCCGAGCTGTGGGATGCACTATCATCATAAGGGTATAGAGATTGAATTGTGATGTTTTCAAACCAGAGAGACTGCAAATGAAGTAGTGCTCTGTTGAGGCTATGTGGCTCACATAAGGTAACCCAGACCCAGTAAAAGTGAAAAGAAAACCAAAATATGAAACAAATCGTAAGTAAAAAGTAAATTAAAGCTTATACAATGAATAATAACATACCATGGCTTTTAGAGGATTTGACTGGATATAGAAAAGGAAAAATCTATTTGACCTATCTGTTGCTTTATACTTATAAAAAGAACAAAAGATTCCACGAGTGATTTTTTTTCAGGCTCACAGCTATAAAAATGAAGTGCTAGTGAATGAAAGCTCCCAAAACAAAGTCTCATGTGCACTATGTATGAGGTGATGTGCCAAAACATTAAGTGCGCAATATTCACAGTATCCCAGTGGGAGCATTACTCGATGCAGAGGGCTTAATTTATTCAATACCAGTTATTCCACTCACATTAAAAGGCTGCAATTAATAAAATAATCAAAAAATACCTTTTGTAAGTACAGGAGGCAGGCAATCATGAATAAAGTCTTTGGCTTTCTGATCAACAGCTACATCGATTGGTGCATATTTGAATAACTTTTTCATTAGACTGTAAACCTTCTTAGTAAAGGTTTCCCTCCGTGGGTCATCTTCCTAAGAAATAAAATTCAGAAATAAACTGTTGCAGCTGTATTGCAGGAATGGCACGGGTAAGGAATATGGTCCAGCATATATAAGCAATAAGCCAATGTTCCGAAGGGCGTGGTGCAGTGCTTTAAATTATATTAGCAATCCAGACACCTGGGCCGAAGGAGTATAGAGAATACAGATCTTATTACACGTGTGAAGAATTTAAATGACTTTTTTTACTCCAAGAGTAGTATTCAGACTTCATTGGGGCTTGCAAGAGTTGTTCTCAAAGAACAAAGCAATGTTTTTTTGTCGACACTTTCAGACAATGATGATCAGTGATCCTGTCCCATTGGGATGCTGTATGGAAAACTGGACTTGATCACGGGATTTCAAGGGACCAGTCCGAACCTGAAGTAAAAACAGTGAGTTGACAGCATTCATGAAGAAAGAAACAGAATTAGCACATCAAACAGTAATGGGCAAGAGAGCACACCAATCACCTCTACTTCCTTAGAAGTCTTAGTAAGTTTGGCATGTCACCAACCGCCTTCACCAACTTTACATGCGCCGTAGAAAGCATTTTATCAGGATGCGCCACAACTACATCAAAGACTGCAAGAAATTGCAGAGAGTTATGGATATAGCCCAGATCATCATGTAAACCAACCTCCTCCCTTCCACGGACTCCACTTACACTTCACGCTGTGTTGGCAAGGCCATCAGCCTCGCCCCAGTCACTCCCTCTTCTCCCATCAACAGGTACAGAAGTTTGAAAATGCATACCTCCAGATTCAGGGACAGTTTATTTGCAGCTGATATCAGGTAACTGAACCGTCCTCTCACAAGGTAGGGTGTAGTCCTGAGCTACTATCTACCTCGTTGGGTTCCTTTGAACAATGTTTAATTGGAAAATAACAGACTTCATCGTGCGCTGAATGATATACCCTTAATCTGTACTACTGTGGATGGCTTGATTGTAATCATGTATAGTTTTTTCGTTGACTGGATAGTTTCTAAATGGGGAGAGAATCCAGAAATCGGAGGTGCAAAGGGACTTGGAAGTGCTGGTGCAGGATTCCCAAAAAGTTCATCTGCAAGTCAAATCGGTAGTAAAGAAAGCAAACTCAATGCTGGCATTTATTTCAAGAGGGTTTGTATACAAAAACAGGGATGCTGAGGCTCTAAGGTGCTGGTACGATACGATAGAACTTTATTTATCCCAGGAGGGAAATTAATTTGCAACAGCCATAAAAAACACAAAATACATGAAACATGAAATTAAAGTGACGAGTGGAAAGGCTTTGTGGATGTGGAAAGATTGAGGAGGTGCGGGGGTGGAGGGGGGGGGGGGAAGGAAGGCAGTCTCAGTCTACCCCATGACAGAAGGGGGAGGAGTTTGAAGGTTTGATAGCCACAGAGACGAAGGATCTCCTGTGACGTTCTGTCCTGCATCTTGGTGGAACCAGTCTGTTGCTGAAGGTGCTCCTCAGGTTGACCAGTGTGTCAAGGAGGGGGTGAGCTGTACTGTCCAGGATGCTCCGCAGTTTGAGGAGCATCCTCCCCTCCAAGACCACCTCCCATGAATCCAACTCCATCCCCAGGACAGAGCCAGAGTGTTGATCCTATTGGCGTCCTCAGCCTTCGCCCTGCTGCACCAGCACACGGCAGCGAAGGAGATGGCACTGGCTACCACCGATTGGTGGAACATCTGCAGCATCTCATTGCAGACATTGAAGCAGCGGAGTCTTCTCAAAAAGTACAGGCAGCTCTGCGCCTTCTTGTACAGGGCCTCAGCATTCCTGGACCAGTCCAGGTACACTCCCAGGTATTTGTACTCCCTGGTAAACTGCACATCCACGCCATTGATGGAGACAAGGGACAGGAGTGTTCCTCTCCTCCTAAAGACCACCAATAACTCCTTAATGTTGTCGGTGTTGAGCTGCAGGTGATTCAGCCCACACAACTCAACAAAGTCATTGATTACACCTCTGTATTCATCTTCCCCCCCCTCGCTGATGCAGTCCACAGTTGCAGAGTCATCTGAAAACTTCTGCAGGTGGCAGAGGGCGGATTTATATCTGAAGCCCGAGGTGTAGATGGTAAACAGGAAGGGAGAGAGGACCTTCCCCTGTGTTGCTCACCACCATGTCCGGGACACAGTTCTGTAGCCTGACATATTGTGGTCATCCAGGCAGGTAGTTGGTGATCCAGGACACCAGTGGAGCATCTACCCGCATCTTCGTCAGTTTGCTCCCTGGCAGTGCTCCTCCCTGGCAGTGCACTCCTCCCTGATTGTGTTAAAAGCACTGGAGAAGTAAAAAAACATGACACTCACAACCCTTCCCAGCTTATCCAGGTGAGCATAGGAACGATGGATCAGGTGGACGATGGCGTCCTCAACCCCCATCTTTGTTTGGTAAACGAACTGCAGGGGGTCCAGGTAGGGCCTAACCGGGAGTCGTAGGTGAGTTAGCACCAGCTTCTCCAGGGACTTCATGATGTGTGAAGTCAGCGCCACCGGTCTGCAGTCATTGGTGGAGCTGTGGCGCGTCCACTCTGGTACAGGAACCAGGCAAGGATGTCTTCCACATCACAGGAACCCTCTCCAGGCTCGGGTTGAAGATATGCTGTAGTACTCCACGCAACTGGTTGGCACATGCCTCCAGTACCCCAGGGCTGACACCATCGGGACCGTAGCTTTGCCTGGGCGGAGTCTGCTCAGCTCCTTCCTCACCTGCTCAGCCTTGAAGGTCAGGCGTGGAAAAGGGCAGAGGAAGTGAACCAGGGGGATTGAGGGGGAAGAGTCTGACGGTGAGCAGGGTGGAGGGTGGGCAGAAGCCCCACCATCAAATCTATTAAAAAACAGGTTTAGCTCGTCGGCCCATTTCCGATTGCTTTCCGTCCCCAGGCCACTGGTCTTCTTGTGGCCTGCAATGCTCTTCATCCCGCTCCACACATCCCTCACGTTGTTTTGCTGAAGCTTCCACTCCAGCTTCCTCCTCTAGTCGTCCTTGCCCTGTCTCAGTCTCGCATTCAGGTCTTTCTGCACCCATTTCACCTCCTCCCTGTCACCATTCCTGAAAGCCCTCTTCTTCTGGTCGAGAAGGGTATTCATGTCACCGGTGACCCAGGGCTTGTTGTTGGGGAAATAGTGTACAGCCTCCTCAGGGATAACATTATCCACACAGAGCTTTATGTAGCTGGTAACACCGCTGGTAAGTCCATCAATGTCCTCTCCATGGGGACTACAGAGCGCGTCCCAGTCTGTGTCCTGAAAACAGCCGTGCAGCGCATCATAGGCCTTCTGTGGCCTCCTCCTCACTGACCTGTGGTCACAGGCAGCCTCTGGACCATTGGCTTATACATGGGCAGGAGATGAACCAGGTTGTGGTCGGATCTTCCCAGTGGCAGAAGGGCTACGGACCTGTACGCCCCTAACGTTGGCATACAGCAGGTCCAATGTTTTCATATTGCTGGTGGGACAGTCAACAAACTGAGTGAAAGTGGGTAGGGTAGTGTCCAGAGTCACGTGGTTGAAATCCACTGAGATAGCGATGAAAGCACTCGGGTGTTGTATCTGGAGTCTCGCGGTGACTGTGTGGATGACGTCGCACGCGCTCAGCGTGTTGGTGGACGGAGGAATGTAAACAGCCATCACAATGGCGTGCGAGAATTCCCTGGGCATATAGTATGGACGGAGACCTACAGCCATCAGTTCCATGTCCGGTGCTACATACACGCTCCTTAACTGTAATGTGACCAGAGTCCCCCACATTTACACTTGCCACTCTCTCTGCAGTCCCTATCCGCCCGAACAGCCTGAAAGCCGTCCACACTCATGTTGAACTCAGGGATGTCCTTGTGGAGCCACGTCTCCGTGAAACACATCACACTACTCTCAAGGTACTCCCTCTGGGTCCTCACTTGAGCAGCTAGCTCGTCCATCTTGCTAGCCAGCAATCTCACATTCCCCATTGTGATGGAAGGCAAGTATGGCATGTACCTCCTTTTCTCCACACGTTGTTTTACTCCCACCCGGCATTCCCTCCTCAGTTCCTTGGGAATTTATGACGTAACCCTGGCAAAGCCAGCCAGTCGGGGCGGTCGGAGCTCCAGCTCCAGCAGTTGATCCCTGGTGTAGTCAACAAATAGACCAGCTCCTGGTTGTTGCAGTGCAGAGACAGAAACACAGTGAAAATGTATCTCCCCAATGAGGAAAAAGGTAAAAAGTTTTCCCCACCACAATATGGTGTAATAAACTAACTAATTAACCAACAAAAAACCCAAAATAAATAGGGATTAAAGAAGTAATTTAATTCTGGTAATTAATAATGGTAAAGCCGCATTTGGAATATTGTGAGCAATTTTGGGCTCCATATTTGAGGAAGGATATGCTGGTTCTGGAGAGGGTCCAGAGGAACTTTACAAGAATGATCCGAGGAATTAGTAGGTTAACCTATGATAAGCGTTTATCGGCACTAGCCTGCACTCGCTTGAGTTTAGAATAATGAGAAGGGGCCTCATTGAAACATACAGAATAGTGAAAAGCTTGGATAGAGTGGATGTGGCGAGGATGTTTCCACTAGTGGAAGAGTCTAGGACTAGAGGTCATAGTCAGAATTAAAATCTGATCTTTTAGGAAGGAGATGAGGAGAAAGGGTGGTGAATCTGTGGAATTCTTTGCCACAGAAGGCTGTGGAGCCCACGTCAGTGGATATTTTTAAGGCATAGATAGATTCTCGATACGTGCAGGTGTCAGAGGTTATAATGAGAAGGCAGGAATGGGGTTAGGAGGGTGAGATGGACCAAATGAGCTAATTCCACTCCTATCTCTTATGACCTTACAGCATGCCACATAAAAGCTTTTCACTGTACCTCGGTACACGTGACAATAATAAACTAAACTAACTACAAGACTTTTCTTTAGAACTAAAATAATTAGGCATTTGCAATTTTGAATTGGGACTGAAACAAGATGGAGGGAAGAAAAACATAGTAAGTTGCATTCCACGGACCCATGTGCTGGGTTGGATGAGGGATTAAGTGATAAAACTAATAACAAGAAGCTAGAAGTCCTGTTTGAAAACAAAACTAAAACATTCCACAAAATATCCACCATCTGCATATAATGCCCTGCAAAGAGAGCCTTGCTAGACAACAAACAAATGAAAACCTTCCAATCTCTTGCAAGGTTATGAAGTACCAAGGTTAAAAATCAAAGTTTGCACACTCACTTTACTAAGAATATTATTTTCTACTGTAATAAAAAAAAATACATTATCACAGAAAGCAAAGATGGAAGTTTACCCTTTCAGAATTCTGGACTCCCATGTACTCCAAGTAATCAAGAGGCAAGCCTTCACGGAATTCTACATCATCTTCTATTGCCAGGTCCAAGGCAGTTGGAAAAAGCTGTAACATGCAGAAATTAAAGTCTAATTTTAAATGAATTGTGTGCCCATAGTGGTACTTCTGTTTCCGGAACTTTTATTTATACATAGTTACAAACTAGGGCTACTCAATACAGTGGTTACAATATTGAACTGATAATCCAAAAACTGGACCACAAGGCCCATGCCTATGTCAATAGGCAAGTCACACGCGACCACAATTTCTGCAGAACAAATTCTGAAACACATAAAACAAGCAGCAAACATAAAGTCGGGATCAGTAATAGTTCAATATGTCTTTAACCATGCTGACATATACCCCGGTAAGTGCGCCCATACACAGAAGCTACTCAGTCTTGAACAGTGAGGGACAGGAACAAAAATACTGGCCATAGTAGCAATAATTATATTATCTGGACAAATAAACAAAAGTCAAAAGACAAATTACAGTCAATATGTGCTTGTGTGAATAAAAATATACATCATAATTTGCAAAAGTTGCATCTGGAGACTATCTTTGTATTGAGCAAGAGTTCTAACAATCAAATATGGAAGATAATGATTTGAATAACATGCAGAGTGAACAAGGATTTGTGAAAGATCATGTTTGACTAACCGAATGGAGTTCCTGTGAGGGTTTTCATAAGGCTTTAGCCCTGTCCCATGGTACGAGTTCATTCCAAGAGCTCTCCCGAGTTTAAAAAAAAATCAAAATCGTGGTAAGCACGGAGAATGAACATAGTGGGTACGTCGGAGCTCGGGGACATCTTTTAGCGGCTCGTAACGCTAATGGCAGGTACTCGGGAAGACTCGCTAATGGCAAGTAAACACGGGAAGACTCGTGAAGATTTTTCAACATGTTGAAAAATGTCCACGAGAGCCCCGAGTACCAACGAGTGGCCATTACCGTAAATCTCTGAGTTCGAATCAGGGCAAACTCGGGATAGCTCTTGGAATGAACTCGTACTGTGGGACAGTGCTTTTACCATACATGTCATTCAACAAAATTAGAGCACACGGAGTTGGATATAGTACTATTATGGTCACAGATCAACCTACCAAGTCCTCATCTTTTATCTTGGTGCCCTTAAATGGGGGGGGGGGGGGGGGGGGGGGGGAGAGGGTCTATGTATAAACATTGCTGTAATTTCTACATGGTGCAACCAAAATATATAAAAATGGCAAGATCCTGACAATTTTTTATATTACAAATCTCAAATTAAGGAATACAGTGGTAAATAAATAAATGATGGGACTTTGTCTCAAGCATTATGGAGGGCACTATACCTCTATAAGATCCCCCTCACCTCCCTCCTTTCCAATGTCCTAGCCTGTCCAAACGCTCTATAGCTCAGGGCCTCAAGTGCTGGCAACATCCTCATACATCTACTCTGCACTCTGTCAAGCTTAACAACATCTTTCCTACAGCAGGGTGATCAAAGCTGAACACAATTCTCCAAACCTGACCTTCTATACATCTTGTATAGCTGTAACATAACATCCCAGCTTCCATACTCAATACTGAAGGCCAATAAGCCTTCTTGACCACCCTATCTACCTGTGATGTGACTTTCACGGTACCTTGAACCTGCACTTGTAAATTGCTAGTTCTAAGCTTCCCCCCAGTCTAGTTTCATTAAAAAATACACTGAATCAAGCACTTGAACAACTAATCTTGATTTTGACAAAGCGCAATTACAGTTCAACTACTGTACCTATCCCACCGCGGGTTTGATCCTTGTATCTTCCTGATCAAGCCCTCTTGGCCTTGCTCAAACAGACACTCCAGAATGTCATGCAGTCCCAAGTGCACGCCAAGATGATCGACGCTGGACCTCGTGGCAGCGGACTTTTATAGGTCCCAGGACCTCGAGGGGCTGAACCACATGGGGGTGGTCTCTTAATAATCCAATTACAGATATCGATTAACCCCATGCATAACAGTCATTTCCCTAACCAGATAATACAGCAGCCTACACATTGTACAAGAAAGAAAGCTCTCGAAGGAAGTAAACAAGAACAAACATTGAAACATGTGCCCTGAGATCCAAACAATTTCTCCAAGGCCCAACAGTTCAACCAATCATCAATTAGCAGGATGACCGTCTTGCAACATTATTTATACTGTTTACAATGCTTTTGCAACGATCCAATAGAAATGATGCATTTAAGGTTAGTTTGCAAAACCATTATACAGGTTATCAATTTAAGAGAAACGGGGAGAACACCTGGACCCCTTACCATCCTGCATATCAGTCTGAGCCTAGACTGCCTGGCACCAATTAAAGCCTGTAAAGTTCAGCTGACAAAGGTTAAGCAATTCTGACAAGTGTAGGGATCCTCCATTTTATGGTGTCTTTAATTTAGCCAATATCAGCACACTAATCCCTCTGCTCTACAACACTAGAGCCCTACCATGTGAAGGTCTTGCGCCCGTTTGACTTCCCGAAATGCAACACCTCGCACTTATCTGCATTAAACGCCATTAACTATTCCTCAGCCCACTAGTCCAACTGATCAAGATCCCGCTACAGTGCATTCAGAAATTATTCAGACCCCTTCAATTTTTCCACATTTTGTTACGTTACAGCCTTATTCTAAAATGGATAAAATTCTTTTTTTTTAATCATCAATTTACACACAATACCCCATAATAAAAAATTGAAAACAGGTGTTTGGAATTTTTTCCAAAGTAATTAAAAAGAAATAACTGAAATATCACATTTACATAAGTATTCAGACCCTTTGCTCAGTACTTTGTTGAGGCACCTTTGGCAACGATTACAGCCTCAAGTCTTCATGGATATGACGTGACATGTCATGACTGGCATGACAAGAGAATTAAGGGACAGAAGTTTAGGGGTAACATGAGGGGGAACTTCTTTACTCAGAGAGTGGTGGCTGTGTGGAATGATCTTCCTGCAGAAGTGGTGGAGGCGGAATCGATTTTAACATTAAAGTGGATAGGTTTATGGACGGGAAGGGAATGGAGGGGTATGGTCTGAGTGCAGGTAGATGGGACTAGGGGAAAATAAATGGAAGGGCCGAGAAGGCCTGTTTCCGTGCTGTAATTGTTATATGGTTATATGACGCTACAAGCATGGAACACCTGAATTTGAGTAATTTCTCCCATTCTTCGCTGCAGATCCTCTCAAGCTCTGTCTGGTTGGATGGGGAGCGTCGATGCACAGTTATTTTCAGGTCCCTCCAGAGATGTTCCATCGGGTTCAAGTCCGGCACTGGCTGGGCCACTCAAGGATATTCACTACTTGTCACGAAGCCACTCCTGCGTTGTCTTGGCTGTGTGCTTGGGGTCGTTGTCCTGCTGGAAGGTGAACCTCCGCCCCAGTCTGAGGTCCAGAACGTACTGGAGCAGGTTTTCATCAAGGATCTCTCTGTACTTTGCTCCCTCGATCCCGACTAGTCTCCCAGTTCCTGCCGCTGAAAAACATCCCCACAGCATGATGCTGCCACCACCATGCTTCACCGTTCTTAAGAGTGGAGTTAAGTAAAAACCGTGGCGCTACGAGTGGAGTGAACGAAAGAAGAAAGCTGAATCTCTACGGGTGAGATTAGAGCTTGAATCTTGGAACAAAGAATCTGCCGGACATAAGCAAATTGACATGGTCAGGACCTGGGTCATCAGAAGAACGAAGATTGAAGGCTTCATTCCTGGGTACCGTGGGTAAGACGGCTTTGGCATATTTGAAAGTCAACTTTCTTTCAAGACAGAATTTTTAAAGCTAAAGTCTGCAGTAACAGCCTACAAAATTATTGAATACAGCCTCGAGAAGCTTGTTTATGGTAACTAGAAGATAAGGTATGAGCGCCAGAACAGGTGTTGACCTTGAGAATCTCAATTTTTTCCGATGTTTTTGAACCAAGATGATGTTATGAATTTCTACAAGATACGGCGTGCTGAAGCTGGCGATTATTTACAATAGATACTGGGTAAGAAGACTTCGTAACGTTGGAATTAATTATGTGTTTTCAAGACTAGTTGTTTTGAATTCTTACGGATGTTTATATAGAACACTGCGATTAAGGATTTACTCATTATGGAGCCAGCAGGTAAGTATGAAGAAGAATCACCACAGGAGGGAGATATGGAGCAAGAATCGAGAAGATATGAAAGGAGAGTTACCGAGCTCACTGATAAAGGACAAGCAGGTTACCTGGAAAAATGCCAGAAGGACAGAGACAAACTGTGGAAGCAGGTTATCAAGTCAATTGAATACCAGAGGGAACTAATGGAATCAGAAGAGAATGCAAGGAAAGTACAGGCCAATCTGGAACAATTACTCGACCTCTGCAGTGACGTTGGAGAAAATAAACTATCTGGGGAAGAATGTGAATGGCATATTCAGTGGTATCGGGTGAGGACAAATGTTTTCCTCGGTTTCATGGAAGAGGCGGAGAAGTGGTCGGCAGAATGATGGCACAAACATTACCTCTACAGTGGGAGAAACTATGCCACAAGGTGCTGACATTGAAGAAGAAATTAAACCCCAAGATAGTATTTCAAATGTCCCAACACGAAGATCAAGACATAAATCTGTTTCTGTAGCCAGTTTAACCACAAGGGTCTCTGCTCGTATGGAAGCTGAAGCAATTATGGCTGCTCTTTTGCTACAAGCTGCCGCTTTGGTGAATAAAGCATGCGATTGAAGCACAGGAAGTACAGTTGAGAGGGGCTGAGGCACGTGCGGAACAGACAAAGAGAGAGGTTGAGGGACAGAGAAGGCAGTTAAGTAGAGAGAAGGAACAGTTGGAACTGGATACGATGTTGGAAGAAGCCAGGGCAAAGATTGAGATACTGGACGGTCAAGGTTTAATGTGCGGTTCGAAAGCGTCTTAGAAGAAAAGTTCCTTAATTGGGAAAGGAGCGGCTAAGCTGTAAACAGCAGCTAAATTAAATCGACAGACAGAGAATATCTGGTCTTGTGACTCAGAACACGCACTGACTAGGTGGATGAGCCAAGGAACTTCATCTCAGCAACAGGGTGTTAGACCGAAGCAAACAACTTATGGGACGTCTGTTGGGGCTCGTGAAAAGCCAGCAACTCGGCACTTTTCTCAGAGGCCTAATGTACAGGATCAAATGAGCCAAGATTGGCACAAGCTTGTTCACCATACATCTGTGCCCAACCAGGGATTTCAACAAGAATTCTGTGAATTCGTGAGGAATCGAACAAAAATAAGCAAGCTCATAGCTCTACAGAATCTTTCTTCCATCTTATCTCCAATGGAAATTCCTAAGTATGATGGTGATCCTTTGCAATATGAAAGTTTCATAATAGCGTTTGAGGAAGGAGTGGAAACTATTAATCAAAGAGATCGCTTACGATTTCTGGAGCAATACACAAGCAGATATTCAAACTTGTTTGTTACAAGTTGTTGCCATTTGCCTGGAGATTAGGGCTATTGAATGGCAGGAGAATTGCTAAAAGAACATTTTGGTAATGAACAGAGGATTGCTAATGCTTACATGAAGAAGACCTTTGCTTGGCCAGTTATCAAGCATAACTGAAGGCATTGTATGAGTTTGCGATATTTCTTAGATGTTGTTGTAGCTCAAAGATAAATCTCAACCACATGGAAGAAATGAATGTTGTTAGTAATATGAAGACTATCATTCTAAAACTGCTCAATAGGCATAAAGGTGGAGGGATAAAGCAGGTCTGATACTGGAAAATGAGAATCGAGAAGCCTTGCTTCCTGATCTGGTGACTTTCATAGAAAGGGAAGTACGGTTAATGTTAAATCTACGCCATGGGATTATTCAAGATCCTAAACCAATTGTAACTATCAAAGGTTCTACTTTTACAAAAACAAAAGATCAGGACCTAAAGAAAGAAGTTTTGCGACCGCTGTAATACCTGTAGAAATGACAGGTGGAATGAAAGGAGATGCATCCACTATTACGCAAAAAAAGGTTCTATTTGTCATGTGATGAAGTTGGTCACACCATAAGGTGGTGTCGAAAATGCAAGAAGGGATATAAAGCCAAGATGGACTTCTTAAACGAGAAGGGAATCTGCTTTGGATGTTTGAAGGTAGGACACATGGCTAGAGACTGCAAGAGTCGTATAACTTGTAAGAAGTGCAAACAAGATCATCCTGAATTACTTCACACTGAACAGAAGAATACGGAAAAGAAGCCGGAGCAAATAGTACAGGAGGAGAAGCCAGCTACTAGTGATGCTGTTACCTCACCTCAAATAAATGCGCATATTGGGGCCGGGCTAGAAACCTGTATTTTCTCCATCTTACCAGTAAAAGTAAGGAGCAGAAAGGGGAAGAGTGTTGCAAACATATGCTTTTTTGGATCATGGAAGTTGGGCTACCTTTCGCACAGAAAGCTTGCTGAGAAGGCTGGACATCACAAGAGAAAAGACTAAGATTCTTTTGCATACAAGAAATGCTGCGATAGTCATCATATTACAGGTATGGAAATATCTAGTCTGAATGAAGAAAAATGTGTCTGATGTATTTACACAAGAGACCATGCCGGTTTCTTATCTAAATATACCCAAGCAAGACTTGAAACAATGGCCTTACTTGAGGGATGTCAAGATACCTAAAATAAATTCTGGTATTGACCTACTTATCGGAACAAATGCTTTGAAGGCATTGGAACCTAAAGAATTTGTCAGCAGTCAAGGGGACGGACACTTGCTGTGAGAACCCTACTTGGATGGGTTGTCTATGGCTCTTTGAGAAGAAACAACAAAGGCGGGAATAAGAATAACTTCCCTGCTGCTGCTGCCAATCGAATAGCTACTGTAAAATTAGAAGAGCTATTGATCAAGCAATACAATCACGACTCAATGAAAAAAACCAGCATGGAATCAGAAGAAATGTCCAGAGAGAAAATACATTTCTTGGATATTATGAATCAATCAGTAAAGATGACAGAAGGACATTATTGTCTAAACTTGCCTTTCAAACAAGAAAGTATTAATCTGCCGAATAATCGTTGCATTGCAGAGCAGCGCACCTAGAATTTGAAACGCAAATTTGGCAAGAATACAAACTTTCATGATGAATACACATCTTTCCTAAAGGAAATGATTGACAATGATTATGCTGAAATGGTACCAACAGACCAGCTGAATCGAAGTGATGGAGAGCTTCGGTATATTCCACTCCATGGGGTGTATCACTCAAAGAAAGGCACCTTGAGGGTGGTCTTAGACTGTGCTGCAATCTTCAAAGGAATATCACTTAACTCAGCTACTACAGGGTAGTAGTTAACAGTTACCAACTCACTCATTGGAGTTCTCATTAAATTCAGACAAGAACCAGTTGCTTTGATGGCTGATATTAAAGCACTGTTTCATCAAGTCAAAGTATCAGAAAAGCATATTGACTCTTTGTGATTCCTATGGTGGCCTGATGATGATGCACAACAAGATCTCGTTGAATATCGGATGAAGGTACATCTTTTTGGAGCAGTGTCATCACCAAGTTGTGCAAACTTTGCATTAAGGAAGACCGCAGAGGACAATAAAGCTCACTTTCCAGAAGAAGTGACAAACACAGTGAAGACCAACTTTTATGTGGATGATTGTTTAAAATCCATGTCTTCGGAACAGGACGCAATTCGAATGGTAAAACATCTGACATCCCTCTGCAATAAGGGAGGATTCAGGCTATCCAAGTGGATCAGCAACAGCCGTGTTGTGTTGGAAAGCATTCCACTAGATAACAGAGCCAAGGCGGTCAGGGAGTTGGACTTGGACAACAATCTGCCAATGGAAAGAGCACTGGGACAGCACTGGTGTGTTCAAGCAGATGTGTTTAAGTTCAGAATCTCGGTTCAAGAGCGATCATGTACAAGAAGGGGTAACCTATCTGTGATTGGTTCTGTTTACGACCCTTTAGGATTTCTTGCACCATTTACACTGCCAGCCAAGTTGATTTTGCAGGATCTCTGTAAGGAAAAACTTGGATGGGATGAGAGTATAAACCAAACCTTCCTTCGGCGATGGACAGAGTGGTTAGCAGATCTGAACAAGATCTCAGAATTCAAAGTGGACCAATGCATGAAGCCTACAAACTTTGGTCGAATTAGATATGCACAGCTGCATCACTTTTCAGACGCAAGTGAAAGTGGCTACGGTACTGTTTCATATCTAAGACTGGAAAATGACAACAACAAAGTACATGTTGTATTCTTAATGGGAAAAGTCAGTGGCAAATGACGCGTAATTGAAGCAAATGACGATTCCCAGAATGGAACTTACAGGCTGCAGTCTTAGCTGTTAAAATTGACATAATGCTATGAAAGAAACTACAGCTTCTGTTGGAAGAATCTATCTTCTGGGTTGACAATACTACAGTGCTTAAGTACTTCAACAACGAAAACAAACGTTTTCTAATGTTTGTAGCAAACAGCATCTCTTATGTAAGGGGTGCTACTAATGTATCACAGTGGAAATATGTTAATGTGAAGGAAAATCCTGCAGATGAAGCTTCTAGAGGACTAACAGCAGACTATTTCTTAAGCAATAAAAGATGGATCAAGGGACCAGAGTTTCTCTGCAAGGCAGACAGAGAATGGCCAAAGCTTGAACTGGGATTTGAAATCTCTGCTAATGATCCGGAAATTAATCAAGACATCACAGTGAATGTTATTGTTGAGGATTCATCGGACTCAACGAACTATTCAATTACCCATTTTTCATCATGGTATAAGTTGATGACTGGGGTGACGTGGTTGCTTAAAGCCAAAACAAGGTTATCGAAAAAGGAGATTACTGAAGATATCGTTGAAAAGGATCCTGATAAACTAAAGGGAAAGGGTGAAAAGTAGATACAAGACTTCAAGTCATCGTACCACGATTACATCTTGAGGATCTTCTTAAGAAATTTCGTAGGAAATATTGGATTATTAATTCTAAAGGGCCTGTTGCACTGACTGTCTTCGACCTTCAAGCTTGAGGGCACACGCCTGAAAAACCTTGAGCTGGAACGACCAACAGCGATGAAACCGCGAGCTGGATCGACCGACCGCACACACACATTGCAAAGGCGGGGACCAGGGAAAGCGGGTGAGCACCGTCTGAAATTCACACCCGCGATGAACAGAAAGGTAAAAGACGGCTGCACAGTGTTCGTTAAGTCCTTTAGAGAGCGTGGGCCGGGGGGGGGGGTGGAGCGAGAGAAGGAGTGGAGACACTTTTAAGAAGCCACACAACTTATAATAAAGTTTAGCGGGCATTTTACATTACCGGTTGATTTTCCTTGGTCCTGGAAATGCACGGTCAGCGAAGGAGATTGCCTACGGCTACCCACAACTGCCTGTAACTACATAGCGACCCCACTCCTCTGCACTACGAGTTCAAAAGAACCATGCCGACCAATTTTTACTCGCGGAAATTTTTTCAACATGCTGAAAACTTTTCCTCGACCAAACTGAGGCCGGGAGTATGCGGGAACTTCCCTCCAGCATGAAGAAGAGTTCCAGTGAACTCATAGGACCACGTGTCGACCATGCTGCAAGTTTGAGCCGAGGGCAAACTCTTCTAAACTCGCAGATTAGGTCGCCGCAGTGGGCCAGCCCCTTAACTCTGCTGCAACAAAGATAATAAAAAATTGTACTGTGTGCAGACGACAGCGTGAAAAGGTTGGAGAACAGAAAATGGCGGACTTACCTCTGGAGGTCGGTAGGGGCGCTGCGGGTCGGCTGCCCTGCCAGCAGCGTGTTAGCTATTTCAACTTTTTTTCTTTTTTTGGTGTGTCTAATGTTAGTTTGGGTGCCTCTTGTGTAAGGGGTGGTGGGGGGGGATAAAAAGGGGGAAACCGATTTCGGACGCCTCCTCGACGGGGAGGCGACATTTTCCATGTCGCCTCCCTCGTGGCCTAACAGCATGGATTGGAGTGGCCTTTCCCGGAGCCGGGCCCAGAGCTTCAGTAGCGGGCGCTGCGTGGACTTTTTCCACCATGGAGCAGGCGAACCCTTGCCGGGGGTCGCCAGAAAGGAGTGCGCCGATCGCTGGCCTGGTGACTTTGGCAGCGTGGGGCTGTGGTCTGCGGAGCTTCTAGCCGCGGGCGTGGTGTGGACTTACCATCCGGAGTCTGGGATCCCTTGCCGGGGATAGCTGGGGAAGAGCTCCGACCGCCGGCCTGCGGCCTATAACATCCTGAAGCCGAGGTCTCCGGTAGGAAAGTGGCAAATTCAGGCATTCCAAAGCTGCGGAGTGTGTTGGACCATCGCGACATTGGAATTTGGATCATCCCGACGAGGGCCTGTACATAGGGCCATCCGTGGTGGCGACTACGGAGGGTTCATGGCCCCGACCATGGATGAGCAAAGGAGGAGGACTGACTGCACTTTGTTGCCTTCCACCACAGTGAAGAATGCTGTGGTGGATGTTTATGTTAAATTCTATTGTGTATTGTGTGTTCTTTTTTAAGTGGGGTATCACTGATGGCAAATTAATTTCACTGCATCTTCACTGCACCTAGGAGAAGATTACTTCAGTCCTATAGAAGTCAAGAGGACAAAGTCTTGTGAAAAGATATGGTGTAATCTTCACTTACATGGCTAGCAGAGCAGTACATTTTGAAGTTGCATCTATACTTGATGCAGACTCCTGTATTCATGCATTACGAAGATTTATCTGTCGACGAGGTCAAGTTTTATCATTAAAATTAGATAATGGTACGAATTTTGTTGGAGAAGAAAGATAATTGAGAGAAGCACTTAAAGGTTTAAATCAGAATAAAATTCAGAGTGTTTTGCATCGGAAAGGGATAGAATGGAATTTTAATCCTCCTGCGGGATCCCATCACGGCGGTGTTTGGGAACGATCGATCTGCATGGTTCGAAATGTGCTACGCTCTGTTCTGGAGTTCTGGATGATGAAGGATTGCAAACTTTATTTTTTTGCAATTGATGCAATTTTAAATGATCGACACATTATCAAGAGTGCTGATGATCCGAGTGACCTGGAAGCACTTACACCAAATCATATTCTTCTGTTGAAAACCAACCCAATACTACCACCTGGGCTCTTTGTGAAGGAAGATTTGCATATTAGACCCAGATGGAGACAAGTACAATATATGGCAGATCTTTTTTGGAAAAGGTGGACACAAGAATACTTGCCTCTAATCCAAGAACGACAACGATGGTTGAGAGTAAAAATACAGTTTATTCCAGGCAATATTGTTTTGGTGGTTGATTCGACTGCACCACGAGGTTCTTGGATGATGGGAAGGATACTGGAGATAATGCCAGACGTTAAAGGTTTGGTGCGTACAGTACGACTTCAAACTAAGAACAACGTCTTGGTAAGACCAATAACCAAGATATGTCTGCTTCTAGAAGGCGAAGGTGAAGATAACAGAATCGCTAAAGAAGTCTGAGTGCTAATATGTAGTGCATATTACTTTTGTTTTTCATGTATGTTAAGCTTTTATAGCTCCTTTTTATTTTAATGTTTATTGGTAATTGCTTGAACGCGTACAACAATTAGGGGCCGGTAATTAGGAGCCATTAAGTTTAAGTCAGTATGTTATAGCCATGTCTAATATTTTTAGTTTTTTATCTGTCTGTACTTTTATGTGGGATTTGATATGTAGAGGGGTGTGACTACTTTGGAGGAGACTAGCACAGACTCATAGATTTGAGTTTTAGTTTGTCTCGAAGGATGTGCAGGCTAACAAATTTACCTCAATCTCATGATCATATAACCATATAGCATATAACCATATAATAATTACAGCACGGAAACAGGCCTTCTCGGCCCTTCCAGTCCGTGCCGACCATTTACTTTCCCCTAGTCCCATCTACCTGCACTCAGACCATAACCCTCCATTCCCTTCCCGTCCATATACCTATCCACTTTACTTTTAAATGTTAAAATCGATCCTGCCTCCACCGCTTCTACTAGAAGATCATTCCACACAGCCACCACTCTCTGAGTAAAGAAGTTCCCCCTCATGTTACCCCTAAACTTCTGTCCCTTAATTCTCATGTCATGCCCTCTTGTTTGAATCTTTCCTATCCTCAATGGGAAAAGCTTATCCATGTCATCTCTGTCTATCCCTTTCATCATTTTAAAGACCTCAATCAAGTCTCCCCTTAACCTTCTGCGCTCCAAAGAATAAAGACCTAACTTGTTCAGCCTTTCTCTGGAACTTAGTTGCTGGAAGCCAGGCAACATTCTAGTAAATCTCCTCTGTACTCTCTCTATTTTGTTGACATCCTTCCTATAATTAGGCGACCAAAATGTACACCATACTCCAGAATTGGTCTCACCAATGCCTTGTACAATTTTAACATTACTTCCCTACTCCTATATTCAATGCTCTGGTTTATAGAGGCAAGCACACCAAAAGCTTTCTTTACCACCCTATCTACATGTGATTCCACCTTCAGGGAACTATGCACAGTTATTCCTAGATCCCTCTGTTCCACAGCATTCCTCAATTCCCTACCATTTACCATGTACGTCCTATTTCGATTTGTCCTGCCAAGATGTAGCACCTCACACTTATCAGCATTAAACTCCATCTGCCATCTTTCAGCCCACTCTTCCAAATGTCCCAAATCTCTCTGTAGACTTAAAAAATCTACTTCATTATCCACAGCACCACCTATCTTAGTATCATCTGCATACTTACTTATCCAATTTTCCACCCCATCATCTAGATCATACATGACAAACAACAGTGGACCCAACACAGATCCCTGAGGCACCCCACTGGTCACCGGATTCCACCCTAACAAACAGCCATCCACCATTACTCTCTGGCATCTCCCATTCAGCCACTGTTGAATCCATCTTGCTACTCCGCCATTAACACCCAAAGATTGAACCTTCTTAACCAACCTTCCATGGGGAACCTTGTCAAAGGCCTTCCTGAAATCCATATAGACAACATCCACTGCTTTACCCTCATCAATTTCCCTAGTAACCTCTTCAAAAAATTCAAGAAGGTTTGTCAAACATGACCTTCCAGGCACAAATCCATGTTGACTGTTCTTGATCAGACCCTGTTTATCCAGATGCTTATATATATTATCTCTAAGTATCCTTTCCATTAATTTGCCCACCACTGACGTCAAACTAACAGGTCTATAATTGCTAGGTTTATTCTTTGAACCCTTTTTAAACAATGGAACAACATACGCAGTACGCCAATCCTCCGGCACTATTCCAGTTTCTAATGACATTTGAAATATTTCTGTCATAGTCCCTGCTATTTCTACACTAACTACCCTCAATGTCCTAGGGAATATCCTGTCAGGACCTGGAGACTTATCCACTTTTATATTTTTCAAAAGTGTCAGTACTTCCTCCTCTTTCAATCTCATAGTTTCCATAGCTACTCTACTTTTTTCCCTTACCTCACAAAGTTCAATATCCTTCTCCTTGGTGAATACCGAAGAAAAGAAATTGTTCAATATCTCCCCCATCTCTTTTGGCTCTGCAGATAGCTGTCCATTCTCTAATGGTCCAATTTTATCCCTCGTTATCCTTTTGCTATTAATATAGCTGTAGAAACCCTTTGTATTTACTTTCACCTTTCTTGCCAAAGCAACCTCATATTGTCTTTTAGCTTTTCTTATTATTTCTTAAGATTCTTTTTGCATTCTTTATACTCATCTAGCACCTCATTTACTCCATGCCTCCTATAATTATTGTAGATATCTCTCTTTTTTCGAACCAAGTGTCCAATTTCCCTTGGAAACCATGGCTTTTTTCGATTTTTACCATTTCCTTTCAACCGAACAGGGACATAAAGATTCTGTAGTCTTACAATTTCCCCTTTAAATGTCCTCCGTTTCTCTTCTACATCATTCCCATAAAACAAAATGTCCCAATTCACTCCTTTTAAATCATTACGCATTCCCTCAAAGTTAGCCTTTCTCCAATCAAAAATCTCAACCCTAGGTCAAGTTCTGACTCTCCCCATAATTATATTGGAACTAATGGTATTGTGATCACTGGTCCCGAAGTGCTCACCAACGCATACCTCCGTCACCTGACCTGCCTCATTTCCTAACAGGAGGTCCAGCACGGCCCCTTCTCTGGTCGATACCTCTATGTATTGCTACAAAACACATTTAACAAACTCCAAACCATCACAGGAGAGACAGGACGCCACACTTTTATATGATTTATATGCTATAAATGGAACAGCTATTGAGAACGGAAAGTTATAAGTTATTTATTTGTTATGTATTACTTCAATAAAGACCAATTAATCAAGAAGCAACGTCGAGATAATTCGTTTTGCCATCATAAGAGTTTGGTGAGTGGGTAAACTATAGCTCCATCACATTCTTGAGAAGCAATGGTTATCGAAGTTGGACTTTTGAGAAGGTATAGAAATTGCCATTACATCCACAGTCCTGGTGGTTCCAAAGTTCTTCCATTTAAGAATGACGGAGGCCACTGTGCTCTTCGGGATGCTGAAGAAATAGTTTTATACCCTTCCCCAGATCTGTCTCGCGACACAATCCTGTCTCGGAGGTCTACAGGCAATTCCTTTGTCTTCATGGCTTGGTTTTTGCTCTGACATGCACTGTCAACGGTGGGACCTTATATCGACAGGTGTGTGCCTTTCCAAATCATGTCCAATCAATATAATTTTAACTGGTGGACACCAATCAAGTTGTAGAAACATCTCAAGGATAATCAATAGAAACAGGATGAACCTAAGCTCAAATTTGAGTGTCATAGCAAAGGGTCTGAATACTTATGTAAATGTGATATTTCAGTTATTTATTTTTAATTACTTGGCAAAAATTTCTAAACACCTGTTTTCGCTTCTTCATTCTGGGGTATTGTGTGTGGATTGATGATAAAAAAAATGAATTTAATCCATTTTAAAATAAGGCTGTAACGTAACAAAATGTGGAAAAAGTGAAAGGGTCTGAATATTTTCTGAATGCAGTTTTCTATTTTGATAACCATCTTCGCTATCCACAATCCCACGTGGACCCTACATGGGAGCTCGCAAAAGAAAGATGGCTTGCAAAAATGGCCGCATGAGCAGTAGCGCACTGCTACCGAGATGCGCAACTCAGAAATAAACCAGTGGTCTTAAAGAATTGCTGACATAAATGCGAGAATTGTTTACAGAAATCGGCTATTACGCAAGTTGGAGAATGATTGTACTTATTTTATAATTCTCTTCCTTCAGTTTCTTAGCATCCACGTCTTTCTCCATTGTAAATATGCACCAGAAATATTCATTTAATACCTCGCCCATTTTCTGTGCCTCCACATAGATGAACTTGGTGATATTTATGGGTCTTTATTTTCTCCCTGTTTACTCTTCTTCCCTTACAATCTATTTGGATTTTCCTTTCCTTATCATGCCCCCTTTTTGTCCACCTGATTTCCCTCCTAAGTGTACTCCTATTCTCAAGGTTGTATAGGAGTGTAATATATGGTGTAGAAGTCTATGAACTCGAGTCTTGCTGGTGATATGAAGTAGTGACTCTATCGACTGTGCCACTGTCAACCAAAGTAGGTTGATAATTGGTTAATGGAAAGTCATGACTAGGAGTAGATGGGTCCTTCTAAGGTTGGCAAGTTGTAACATGACTGCCACTCTAAATCTGCACTAAAGATGTAGCTAACGTTTCAGTCGGTTGATGACACCAAAATAGATACATGAGGTAGGATGAGGTTGCAGTGAGGCTTCAAACAGTCGGGACCAGCTGCGTGAGTGGTTACATCGTAACTGATGGGTAATAATGTCGACTGCGGAGGCCTCAATAGGCCCGACTATGGATGGACATGGGGATGGGACTGGACTTTGTGCCTTCCCCCACAGTGGGAACCATTGGACAATTTTACATTCATACCAAGCCAATTAACCTACAAACCTGCACGTCTTTAGAGTGTGGGAGGAAACCAAAGATCTTGGAGAAAACCCACGCGGTCAAGAGTAGAAAGCACAAACTCCATGCAGACAGCACCCGTAGTTGGGATCGAACCAGAGTCTCTGGTGCTGCAAGTGCTGTAAGGCAGCAACTCAAGGAGGTTACGCCACATTTGGTGTGCAGTTCTGGTCGCTGTACTACAATAAGGATATGGAGGCTATGGATAGGGTATAGAAGAGATTCACCAGGATGTTAGAAACAAGAAACAGATGCTGGTGTACAAAAAAATACACAAAATGCTCAAGTAACTGAACGGATTAGGCAGCATCTGCGGAGAACATGGATAGACGTCGTTTTGGATAGGGACCCTTCTTCAGGCTGATTGTGGGGAGCTTGGGAATGAAAGCTGGAAGGGAGGGCAGGACAAAGTTTGGCAGATTATACATTGTTACAGGTGAGGTGGGTTATTTGATAGGCAGATGGTTGGACAAGGCCAGAGATGCAACGGCAGAAGGTGCGAGACAAAAGGGTGGAAGAGTTACTAATTGGGAAGTTAGAGGAAGGACGTGGTTGGTGAGGGGAGGGTGAGGAAGGGGAGGGTGAGGAGAGAAACAGGGTTGAAGGGTGGGCTGGGAACAGAGGAGAAAGGGGTGTATATGGGAGAGGTGGGGGGAGAGGGTGGACTATATAGTTACCTAAAATTTCAAGAATTTAATGTTCATACCAGGATGTTGCTGGATTAGAGGGTATTTGCTACAAGGGGAGATTGAACAATCTTGGATTGATTTCTCTGGAGCGTCGAAGGCTGAAGGATGACTTGGCAGTATATAAAATGATGAGAGGCATAGACAGGGTTGATAGAATATTTTTTCCAAGGATGGAAATATCCAACACCAGAGATTTAAAAGGAGAGAGGGAAGGTTTAAAGGGGATTTATGTGGCAAGTTTTTGGGGGGTTTTTTATACACACAGTGTGGTTGTGCCTGTAATGTGCTGCCAGAGGAAGTAGTGGAAACAGATACAATAGCAACGTTTAAGAGGCATTTAAACAGACACGTGAAGAGGCAGGGAATTGAGGAATATAGACTGTGCAGCCTGATGCGCAGTTTAAATTGGCATCATGGTGGGCACAGAGATCCTGTGCTGTACTGTTCTATGTTCAGTGCTTGATAGATTTCTGGACATTGAAAGAATAGAGGGATATGGGAACATAATAGGTTCAGTGTAATAGATCAGCCATGGTCCTGTTTGATTGCAGAGCTGAAGTGAGGGGCTAACATTTCTTTCATACTTGTGTCATGTACCTTGATGTTGCTTGTGAATAAATGATCATGAAATTAAAAGCTATATATAAAAATATTTCAATCAGTATTGCTCTTAATTTAAGACATCTTCAAAAGTATTGAATCTGTATCAGGGCTGAAAATATTCACTAAACTGAATTTTATACTTTGCATAACCTGGCCTCAACAAACTCAGGGCGATTGCAGATCAAGAAAATTAATGTTGTAGTAGCTGATTGTGACCACTTGGGGCTGCTCCAACACACATAGAATCACTACTATAATCTTACCATAATACAGCAAAAAACATCTCAGTTAAAAACAGAGCAGTGTGTCTGCGGGTTGGTGCAAATCTTGCTGGAAAAATAAATTAATGCCAAAATGAACGTGCAAAATACACAGCAATTTCAGGAAATTACTAATCTCCAGGATTTGCTGATTAATTTATGTAATCTATTTCATAAAAATGGTATCTCATCTTTAACCGCCGTACTATTTCTAAATACTTGCCAGATTTGCACATTAATTCCATATTAAGCTTGCAGCAGAAAGTTAAAAGCACAAGTCACCTTCCAACAATTTTGGCAACTGTTTAATGCAAAGCCAATCCCTTGCTCTAGGGCATAAACTGAACACTGTTCAATTTCATTCTATAAAAAGCTTATTTAAGATTACATCTTTAACTTTTCCTTTCCAACTCTGTTTACGCAATCTTTCGTTTGAACTCCTTTGGAATATCATTTCACTTGAATTCACCAACTCTAATTCTGCTGCTTCTTAAATCTAAGTGGTTAAGAGTCCCATTACTCAACTGAGTTAAATCCTGACCGTTGATGCTAAATGAAGAAGTTCGTCATGCTGTAACCAGCCACCAATCATTGTGGAAAATACATTTCTTCAAGCAGGTTCTATTCAACCTATCTCAGAAAATGATTACCATTCTCGAGCCCAAAGATCCTATAGCGGAGCAAGATAGGCCACCCCTGCGAAATGCAATGGGCTGATGTGTAGTACGCAATGGAGCGGAACATGGGCATTTTTTTCATCCATTTCAGTAACCGGAAACCTACCCGACCCGACCCGACTCGCAGTGTAATCAACGTTGCGGGGGGGACAGTTTGTGTGTGTGATATAGGGCTAGATTCATAATTCTGTTAGTTCATAATTCTGTGAATTCTTGTTAAAGAATAAAATTAGGCTCTGGTAATTTTCTTTTTTAAATCATTTCTTTTTAATGGCTCATAAGCTGTGTTTGACTTGAGTAACCGGAACCTACCCGACCCAACTCGCAGTGTAATCAACATTGCGGGGGAACAGTTCGTGTGTGTGATATAGGGTTAGATTCATAATTCTGTTAATTCTTGTTAAAGAATAAAATGTTTATAAATTTTGATTCTGGTAATTTTCTTGAATATCTGATAACGACACATCAGCAGCATATGGCACCAATATTGCCACGGGCCGGTTCAAACTCCGTGGCCCGGGGCGGTCGAAGCTGCCGCCCTCCAGTCCAGCGGACGAAGCTGTTGCCATGGGAGCTCCGGAAAAACCAAAGATCCTATAGCGGAGCTATAGGATCTTTGCCTAGGAGCCCCGGGATCCGCAACGCCCGCCTGCACAGTATAGCACAGCCCAGGAGCTCCCGCCCGCCCGCACAGCTCAGCACAGCACACACCGCACGGTTGAAGGAGTGCCCGAACCGCACAGCAGCGCAAAGCCCGCCAGGTGAAGGAGCGTCCATCCGCCCACCCGCTCCTCGCAGCGCCAGTGTGTTCTCGGCCGCCGCCACCTCTCCTCTTAAAAATAAAACCGGATATTCTTTGGCCTGAAAAAAACCCCCCAAAAAGGAGCTTTGCAGCGAAGCGGCGGGAGAGGTGGGAAAGGGAGAGCGAGTGAGAGGCGGCGGCCATGAAGCAGCAGCAACAGCGGAGGAAGCGGGACCACTATAGGATCTTTGGCCTCAACTCCAAAGACAGAGGCGGAAGAAAAGATAATATCTTTGGGCGGAAGCAAGATGGCGGAGGCTGGTTGCTGAAATGGGCTCTATAATTACCCATGGATCTGCCCACGACCGTACTACGTGTTTTTCGTGGGAGTAGGCCATCTTGCTCCGCTATAGGATCTTTGCTCAAGCCTATAGTGTGCATGTAAAATTTGCCAGTGGGTCATTCTCATCCCAGCAGATTCAATTGGCTGATTAGCTGTGAAGTAGAGGACATTTAGGATACTCAGAGGGAGAGGGTTATTTGGAAAAAGTGGCTATGTACAACACTTCTAAATAAATATCACAAGTATCCACCTACTTTACGTAGCATATCTCCCCAAGAGTTCTTCTGGTAAGTTGAAATGGTGATGTGTAGCGAATGTGATTCTGAGGGACAATTTGCTTGGTGGATAAATCCTCTTGGAAAATAAAGCAGGTCCCCAGCTTCAAGTATGGCATCCATAATAGGAACGCCCAACTCCTGCTGACGAAAGTTACCTGGGCAAGACAACACAGAGTCATAATTACTTCTGCTAATTGTGGAAGTCATACACTGCAAAATCCCTGCACAACACAATAAAATGAAGAGGAACTGAATACAACTTTTTGAATGTACTCACGGCTTGGAAGACTTGGAAGAATTTCTTCAGCTGATCTGTGAAAACAATTAAAAAGATTTTGGCACCAAGAAGTGTGACTTACATTATTTACAACAAAAATAAAAAATAACAAAATAGTGCAAATGCACAATATTTTACGTTAGAAATTCAAAATAAAAACAGAAAATGCTAGAACTGTTCAGCTGTTTAAATTGCATAGATAGAGGAGGAACTGATGACATTTCAGATCGATGGCCTTTTGTTAATGCCAAGTAGCTAGATGGGGCTCTTAAATATAGCGGAGTCAGGAGATATGGGGAGAAGGCAGGAACGGGGTACTGATTGGGGATTATCAGCCATAATCACATTGAATGGTGGTGCTGGCTCGAAGGGCCGAATGGCCTACTCCTGCACCTATTGTCTATTGTAATAGTTTAGTTTATTGTCATGTATACCGAGGTACATTGAACAGCTTTTTTTTGTGCTATCCAGTCAAAGACTATACATGTTTGCAAACAAGCCATCCACATAAAAGGTAATACATTTAATGCAAATTCAATAAAAGATAACTCAAATGGGGTAGATGGGCAGTCAGGACCACACTCTAGCTGGTAAGAAGACGGTTCAGCTGCCTGATAACAGCTGGGAAGAAACTGTCCCTGAACCTGGAGGTAAGCATTTTCAAACTTCTGTACCTATTGCCTGATGAGATAGGCGTGAAGAGGGAGTGACTGGGGTGAGACTCATCCTTGATTATGTTGGTAGTCTTTAAGGTAATGTGAGGTATAGATGGAGTCAATGGAAGCAAGGTTGGTTTGCGTGATGGTCTGGGCTATGTCCACAACTCTCTGCAATTTGTTGGGGTCTTGGATGAGCTGTTCCGAAAACCATGCTGTGATGCATCCTGATAAAATATTTTCTACAGCGCATCTGTAGAAGTTGATGACGGTTGTTGGGGATATGCTAAACCTCTTAAGCTTTCTAAGAAAGGCGAGGCATTGTAGTGCTTTCTTGGCCATAACTTCGATTTGGCTGGTCCAGGACAAGTGGCTGGTGATATTTCTTGCTGGGAACATGATGTTTTTGGTCATCTCTACTTCGGCGCCAGCAATGTACAGCAGGGTGTGTGTACTGCTTCGCTTCCTAAAGTCAATCACAATTGCCAAATGGGAGTGCAGCGTAGGTTTACAAGGTTAATTCCCGGGATGGCGGGACAGTCATATGCTGATAGAATGGTTGTGTTAAAGAAGGAACTGCAGATGCTGGAGAATCGAGGATACACAAAAGCTGGAGAAATTCAGCGGGTGCAGCAGCATCTAAGGAGCGAAGGAGATAGGCGAGGTTTTGGGTCGAGACCCTTCCTCAGACTGGTTAGGGATCAGGGAAACAAGAGATATAGACGGTGATGTGGAGAGATAAAGAACAATGAATGAAAGATATGCAAAAAAGTATCGATGATAAAGGAAACAGCCCATTGTAAGCTGTTTGTAGTGTGAAAATGAGAAGCTAGTGCGACTTTGGTGGGGGAGAGATAGAGAGGGAATGCCAGGGCCCGAGGGCTCAGGGAGAGGTGGGAAGGGGAGGAGACAGCAAGGGTTAGACTCCCCAAGTGGAATATGAGGCGCTGTTCCTCCAACTTGCGGTGTTGCTCACTCTGGCCGTGGAGGAGGCCCAGGACCGAAAGGTCGGATACGGAATGGGAGGGGGAGTTGAAGTGCTGAGCCACCAGGAGGTCGGGTTGGTTATTACAGACCGAGCGGAGGTGTTCGGCGAAATTTTTCCTTTATCATCGATACTTTTTTGCATATCTTTCATTCATTGTTCTTTATCTCTCCACATCACCGTCTATATCTCTCGTTTCCCTGATCCCTAACCAGTCTGAAGAAGGGTCTCGACCCGAAACGTCGCCTATCTCCTTCGCTCCTTAGATACTGCTGCACCCGCTCAGTTTCTCCAGCCTTTTGTGTACCTTGCTGATAGAATGGAGCAGCTGGGTTTGTACACTCTGGCGTTTAGAAAGATGAGAGGGGATCTCATTGAAACATATAAGATTGTTAAGGGCTTGGACACACTAGAGGTAGGAAACATGTTCCCGATGTTGGGGGAGTCCAGAACCAAGGGCCACAATTTGAGAATAAGGAGTAAGCCATTTAGAACGGAGACAGGGAAACACTTTTTCTCACAGAGAGTTGTGAGTCTGTGGAATTCTCTGCCTCAGAGGACAGTGGAGGCCGGTTCTCTGAATACTTTCAAGAGAGAGCTAGATAGGGCTCTTAAAGATAACGGAGTCAGGGGATAAGGGGAGAAGGCAGGAATGGGGTACTGATTGGGGATGATCTGCCATGATCACATTGAATGACGGTGCTGGCTCGAAGGGCCTACTCCTGCACCTATTGTCTATTGTCTAGTGCCTTTGTCTTGCTGACATTGAGGGGAAGGTTGTTGCCTTGGTGCCAGGTTACGAGGTGCTCAATCTCCTTCCTCTACTCCGTCTCATGATTATTTGATAATTGGCTTACTACAGGGGTGCCATCTGCAAACTTGTAAATTGGGTTGGATTGGTATTTGGCTGCACAGTCATGAAGGTATAAGGAGTAGAGGGCTGAGACCACTTCCTGGTGAGGTACCAGTATTGATTATCATAGAAGATGATTTGTCACTTATTCTCACTGACTGTGGTCTATTGGTCAGGACTTCAAGGATCCAGTTGCAGAGATGAGTGTTGACTCAAAGTTCCATGAGTTTGGAGAAAATTGTGGTTGGGATAATGGTATTGAAAACAGAGCTGTAGTCTTTGAATAGGAGTCTGAAGTAGGTGTCTTTCCTATCCAGGTGTTCCAGGTATGAGTGTAGGGCACAGGAGATGGCATATGCTGTGGACCTGTTGTGGCGGTAAGCAAACTGCAATGGATCAAGGCTACTTGGCAGGCTGGATTTAATATGTACCATAAGCAGCCTCTCATAGCACTTCATGATGGTGGATCTCAAGGCCAATGGACAATAGTCATTAAGACATCCGATCTTGCTTTTAGTTTAGTTTATTTAGTTTAGAGATACAGCACGGAAACAGTCCCCTTCGGCCCACTGAGTCCGCACCAACCAACGATCCCCGCACATTAACACAATCCTACACACTCTGACCAATTTACACGTATACCAAGCCAATTAACCTACAACATAGAAACATAGAAAATAGGTGCAGGAGTAGGCCATTCGGCCCTTCGAACCTGCACCGCCATTCAATATGATTATGGCTCATCATCCAACTCAGTATCCTGTACCTGCCTTCCCTCCATACCAAATGATCCCTTTAGCCACATCTAACTCCCTCTTAAATATAGCCAATGAACTGGCCTCAACTACCTTCTGTGGCAGAGAATTCCAGAGACTCACCACTCTCTGTGTGAAAAATGTTTTCCTCATCTCGGTCCTAAAGGAATTCCCCCTTATCCCTAGACTATGACCCCTTGTTCTGGACCTCCCCAACATCTTCCTGCATCTAGCCTATCCAACCCCTTAAGCATTTTGTAAGTTTCTATAAGATCCCCCCTCAGTCTTCTAAATTCTAGCGAGTACAAGCCAAGTCTATCCAGTCTTTCCTCATATGAAAGTCCTGACATCCCAGGAATCAGTCTGGTGAAACATCTCTGTACCCCCTCTATGGCAAGAATGTATTTTTTCAGATTTGGAGACTAAAACTGTACGCAATAGTCCAGGTGTGGTCTCACCAAAACCCTGTACAACTTCAACTAGGAACTGACCTCGTGGTTTATTCATGGCTTCTGATTGGGGAACACTCAGATTGTCTTCTTGGGGACGCAATCGTCAACACACGTACTGATGAATTCAGTCACGGCTTTCAGGTTGGCTACAGATTCCCTGAAAATGGACCAGTCCACTGACTCAAAAAAGTCACGGAGGATGTCGTTTCCACACACCAGCACTGAATTTCTTTCTGTAACGATCTTCCCACTTCAGTTTTTGTTTGTAGGCATGGAGTACATGTACAGACAGCTAGATGATCAGATTTCCCGAAATGAGGCCAAAGAATGGAGAGGTGGGAAGAAGAGACACGCAGATAGTATTTTGGTGGTACGTTCTTGAAATTGGCTTGATTGAAGTGCTCGGCTTCAATGACCAGGCCATCAGGGTGTTTTCTCTTAAAGTTAGCTGAAGCAGAGTACAGTTCATTCAGAGCAAGCTTGATATCAGCATTGGGAGGAATGTAGACTGCTGTTGGGATAGCTGACGTGAATTCCCACAGCAGGTAGTAGGGACAGCACTTCAGTTAGATATTCCATTTCTGGGGAGCGTGAGTTTGCCAGGGCCACCCACGTCTGAGCATCATGAGGTGCTGATTAGGAGGCAATATTAGACAGAAGGGCAATATTCTTGAAGGTCTGAGACCCTCTTCCATTTACAAGATTATTTAGGGTGAATAAACATTGAGCATCAAAATGGTTAGGGATTTTCCACAGGAAAACAATCTCCTCTAGGTTATTGAGTTATTCTACATGGCACAAGGAAGTGGAAGCAAAATAAATAACATTACTCCTCAAAAAGCAATGAAGAACAGTGATTTAGAAAGTAAGAAAGACCTCTTAAATGATAAAGCCCCTCTACAATTTCAGAACTGTGCAGTGTTATGCAGTGACAAAATAAGTTAGATCACTAGGAAAACAGCATGATTCTCCAGCTTTTCCAGAGTTGTTGATAGAAAAATGAAAATACAAGAATCATGTCTTCTCGGTTATAGTACCTCAGAAGTTTTTTAAAAAAATCCTTTTCCTTCCCTAGAGATTTCTGGCATATTCCCCATTAGCACCTACAATTATACATTTTTGCTTGTCTCCATGGAGGTGTCTATCTTTGAATTATCAGTTCCGATCTACTGTGAGATGGGAAATTATTTGATTGGCTAAGTATGAAATGTCTGAGATACAACATATTTTCTATTCTTGCCAATAATGTATAATGAGAGATGATCAAAAAAAGTTGAAAAATGTATGATACTGCAGAAACACAGCCTTCAGGTAAATGAGGCCAAGGGAGCAGTCACTACTGTGCTCGGGTAGATTACATGCTACACACCTAGGATCATAGACACGCCAGGACTTTGATCCTTCCAGTTGAATCACAAATGCTTCAATATCGTCATAGTGTGGTGCGAATCCTTGGTTCCCAGGAGGAGTCAGATAGCTTTCATAAGAAAACAAAACAAAGATAAAGATATTTTCATGGTAGACCAAATGCCTATTAATTTAAACTGAATTTGACAGTTTTGGCGATTCCCCTGGAGAGGAATTTTTCATTAATAAACAAAGAAGTTTGAGGAATGCCTCCACGGAAATAATAGTTACAATAGTGATTACAAAATTCTACTCAATTACATCAAGGCACTAAAATGAATAATCTGGCACCCTTGGGGCTTTGGTGATGGCAGGTAACAGATTTATCGGACCATTGGAAATAAATTTTAACAAAGAATAGGTAAGCTTATTATGAGTTTTTTTTTACAAGCTGTTCATAGTATAAATTTTCCAATGAATTTTTAAAATGAGTGTACAAACAGGGCTTCATGATAGACCAAATGCCTGAGTGTTTAAAATGAGGGTGGGAACTGGGTCCCCGAGTGTTTAAAGTAAAATAAAACGTGGGCCACATGTACTAAAAGTGAATTTAGTACAGGGCCCAGGTGTATTTAAAGTGAATTGAAACAGTTCCCCAGTGGGTTTAAATGTGTGTACGAACAGGAGCTCTATATGCTTAAAACGTGTTTGGGGCCCCTGTATTTAAAGTGAGCGGGAAAAGGGCCCTGGTGAGATTAAATTGAGTGTGGGAACAGGGCCCCTAAGTGTTTAATGTAAGTCAATTAATGGGTCCTCCAGTGTGTATAAAGTGTGTGTTGCACCAGTGTGTTTAAAGTGGGGGTCAGAATGGGGCCTCGAATGTTCAAAATGAGCTCCAGTGAGTCAGAAGGCAGATCATTGGAATTTCCGATCAATGAGATATGGATTATCAGTTATACTTTAAATGTATATGAAACTAGTATATACGTGGTGTGAATCAATGTGCTCACCTCCACTTCAAGAGCAACTTATTTTTTCCTAAACCATAAAAAAACATTCTAAAAGACCAAAATGCTAAAGTAATACAGAAGCCAAAGGATTGTCAGATATTTTAAAGATTCTATATAATACGTGGCAAGTAACATACATGCCAAAAAAAGGTGACAAATCAATGACTCTCGATACAAAAGTAGAATCTAACCACCTAGGTTTGACATTTAAAGATATAATGTCACCAAGTTCCTCACTATTAAAATAATGGGGATTACCATTGACGACCATATAATTGCAATGGGTTACAAGAGAAGGTCACAGCTGGGTATCCTGTGGCAAGTAACATCTCCTGAAATTTCAAAGCCTTTCCACTATCTACAATGTACACATCAAGGATATCAAAAAAGCACAACCCTGGATTGGTGTAGCACCAAAGGCAATTAAGATGATCAACATCATCAGGACACTTGATTGACCCCATATTTACTATCAATCATTCACTGTCTCGACCAACAGTGCATAGTTGCTGCACTATGTATCATCTATGTACCAAAGTGTACTTCAGTTACTTCCATAGATTGCATTGACAACACCTCCCAAACCTGCAACCATTATTGTCTAAAAGAAAATGGAATTTAGGAACTTGTTATGCGCTTATTCCTTTCCATACCCCACATCTTCCTAACTTGGATATACATTGGCATTCCTTCAATGCTATTGGATCTGAGTACTGAACACTTTACCCAATCTGACAGTGGGAAAGCCTTCACCAGAAATACAGCAGTGATTCAAATATGTTGGCACACAAGCACCTTCACAGACAATTAGGGGTTAACAATATACTCTGGGTTTATGTGCAATAATAAGATTCCCAAAATGACTCTTTATTTAAATAAGGTCTTGTGGTCTTAACTCTATTAACTAAGTAACATTCCACCTCTGAATTTAGGAATTTCCAGGAATCAAAAGTTAAAACAAAATTGTTAAATACATCTACAGGACCATCACGTTGACAACACGCAGGGGCTGAATTGCTATATTTGATTTTGGTTTTGTATTTTGCTGAAAGGGGAAACAAAGCTCAAGCTGGAGAAACAACATTTATTTTTACAACTCTTTTGCACTTTAATATCGAACTCAATTATAACTACCGACAGCAAAACAATCCATTTCATATCCACTGCAAGTTACTTTTGAGCGGGGGGGGGGGGGGGGGGAGGGGGGGGAGAGAGTCTTTTAATATTTTACCTTCAATCCTTCAATCAACCAACACCCTGAATCAAACCTATGCTACTCTTGAATTGAATAATCATGTTATCAAATTGAAACACTTTGCAGCAGTTAGTACAAGAATTAATTATATGGCATGCACATTAACCAATGAAGAGTCAACATTCTTAATTGCATTCGTGTCATTTAGCCAATTTGTACAGGAATTTTCATACGAAGAAAAATACAGATACTTGCATATTAGCCCCAACCATGCTCCCAAAAGCTTCCTGAAGAATAGACAGAATGTTCCAAATGGTTCCAGAAAAGACCTGAGGGTTTAGCAGGCGCAAAGAACATCCACTCTGTCGAAAGAAACACACATTTAGTTAGTCAGTTCCTGATCGATGTGCAACTTATCTATATAATTAAAAGTCTCATCTTGACCACTTCCTGTTTGAACTGTGCTTTGATTTTAGACAAAACGCTACCACATATGGCTGTGATTTTTTGGCCATCTTACTCAGAATCCTCCTCCACTGTGCAATCCCCGAGGATTATTCCCATCGATGAAAAATAAAAGACTTATTAGTGTTTAAAAAATCTTGAGATTCTCTCTCACGTCAATCACTGCCATGAAGGCCATGCCCTTTCCGATGGGAGGGGGAGGGATTATAAAACCCAGAAGTGTGGGCGTGGCTCAGTCTGTCTGCAAGATGGTGAGGGGGAGGTCACGACTCTCTGTCTGAGCTGTGAAACTACAGAACACTGTGTGCAATTTACTTGAATAAATTATTTGTTAGCACTTAATGAAAATGAAATGATTTGTTCGGCCTGCCCTGTGCTTGAAAGTGCAATGGCAATGGAAATTAAGTGAAAATGCAATCAGCTGTTTGGCTTGAGCCTGCCATGTGCTTGAAACTGCAATGGCAATGGAAATGTAGTGAAAATGCAATCTGTTTGGCTTGAGCCGGCCCTGTGCTTGAAAGTGCAATGGAAATGAAGTGAAAATGCAATCAGCTGTTTGGCTTGAGCCTGCCCTATGCTTGAAAGTGCAGTGGCAATGGAAATGAAATTAGTAGTTTGGCTTGCCTGAAACCACAAATTTCGGCCCACAAGGCCCCTATTAGCCGAGAAACCAGTTATTTTTGCCCAAAATGCCCATATTAGCCCAGGAAGGGCATTTTGGCCCAAAAGGCCCATGCCAGGCCAGGAAAAATCCAGAAAAAGTGCCTTTCACTGAGATTTCACTGAGATTTTTTTTAAAGAGCCCCTTCTGCCCATCAGGCCTGTACTAGCGCAAGAGTCCCTTCGGCCCATCAGTAAGTATTCCCCCTGCGAGTATTAAAGCCCACCCCAGTATTTTTCTCCGTCCCTTCATTTGCTCCCTGTGAGATCCAGGCCAGGATAGACTTTCTTCCTTCATTGCCGTGATCTGCAGAAAAAGATGAAAAATGTCTAAAATTGATTCTCCACCCTCTCCCCTTTCTCTCTCACAGTCTCTCACCTGTTTTGGGCAGGATTTCTGGCAGTTTCTGAGCTGCCAGCCCACCAGGCCTGAGTGACTGAGCTGCCAGCCCACCAGGCCTGAGTGACTGAGCTGCCAGGCCTGAGTGACTGAGCTGCCAGCCCAATAATCCATTCAGCGCACAATGTCCATACTAGCCCTCTGGAAACCAGTCCATTTGGCCCACAACACCCATACTAGCACTCCAGAAAGCCCCCCCCCACCCCCACCCCACTGGCCAACAATATTGGAATTGGTGGAGAGGTGGAATATTGCGTTGGGGGACCAGCCCTTCCATGTAACTTAGTTTGGTCAGCCGCTAAAACTGGAATAGATTGCAATTCAGAAAGTGCTCCAAAGACAAAACTGTAGCCAACATTTAAATCCTGTATTTAAAATCAGTATCTCTGATGTTAATAAAGTTCCAAACAATTATGATTAATGACAAACTCCTGCCAACATATCTGGTGAACAGGTAGATGCTCCCAATTTATATGTCCAAATAAGTCAAATTCTATCCATGTGTAACACAAATAAACAGCCATGTTCCATGTTAACAAGTTAAGCATTGAAAGTCCACAGCAGGGAAATGCATTTGAGAGGGTGGTAGGAACATGGAACGAGCTGCCGGAGCAAGTAGGTTAAGGCAGGTACAATAACAGCATTTGAAAGACATTTGAACAAGTGCATTGATAGGAAAGGTTTAGGGGGATACGGGTTAAATGCAGGCAAATGGAACAAGCATAGGTCGAAGGGCTGTGTGACTGACTTTGAAGTGAATAATTCACCTGGAACAGATGGATTACACCCCAGTGTTCTGAAACGGGTGGCTAATGAGATCATGGAGGCATTAGCATACATGCCAACTAGTCCGATTTTATCGTATTGGTTCTGATTTTTAAAGTTAAAAATGTGTGAATCGGAACGGTACAATTTTGAAATGAGGGGGAAAAAACGGCCAATCAACCGCTGTCTCTAAGGGGGTTACGTCCAATCACCGACCAACTTCCCTTAAAATTTCCTGCCAATCACATAATGTGCTGGTCACTCGGTGGCCAATCAGAGGGAGGGAGAGGGAGAGGGAGAGATATGCATTCTTGTACTCTTACATGGGTATGACCACACATAGAGAAAATAAATTCAGCAAAATGGCACCGGGTAAAAAAGGATTTCCTCAGCAAAATACTGATTTTCAGGTACTAGAATACTGAAATGCTCTGACAAAATTTGGCAGCTCTGAATATATCGCGATATCGACAAACTACTAAAAAATCCTTAAAATCCAGGAGCTAAGGCAGGCCCCTGGACCCCACCCACAATGAGCGAGCGCCTTCGGCTCACACTCCGTCAACCTGTGCACTCAGAGTAAGATTGTTCATTTTGAAATGTTGGCAGGTATGCATTAGTAGTGATCTTTCAAGAATCGTTAGTCATGAATGCTTCCAGAGGACTGAAAAATTGTAAATGTAACTCTATTGCTTCAGAGCGGAGCGAGGCAAAAAAGGAATTATAGGCCATTTAGTCAGCCTTCTGTGGTTGGTATGATTTTAGAGTCCATTATTAAGGCTGTTGTCTCGAGGTACCTTGAAGCACGATAAAATAGGCTGTAGTCAGCATGGTTTTGTTAAGGGGAGATCTCGCCTGATCTGTTGGAATTCTTTGAGGAAGTAACAAGCAGAATAGGCAAAGGAGTCTGCTGATGTTGTTTACTTCGGATTTTCAGAAGGCCTTTGATAAGGTACCACACGCGAGGCTGCTGAACAAGATAAGTAGAACGCAAAGAATGGGAATAAAGGGGACCTTTTCTGGTTAGCTGCCGGTGACTACTGGTGTTCTGCAGGGGTATGTGTTGATCCCTCTGCTTTTCACATTTAATGGTAATGATCTGAATGATGGAATTAATTGGTTTGTGGCCAAGTTTGCAGATGATACAAAATAGGTGGGGTGCAGACAGTGTTGAGTCAGCAGAAGGACTTGGACTGTTTGGGAGGATGGGCAAAGAAGTGGCGAATGAAATACATCATAGCAAAGTTCAAGGTTTGAAGGTTGAGCTGTTGGTAAGGAAGGCCAATGCAATGCTAGCATTCATTTCAAAAGGACTAGAATATAAAAGCAAGGATATAATACTGAGGCTGTATAAGGCACTGATTAGGCTACATTTGGAATATTGTAATCAGTTCTGGGCCCCATATCTGAGGAAGGTTATGCTGACATTGGAGAGGGTCTGGAGGGGCTTTACGGGAATGATTCCAGGGATTGGATTAACTTTGTTCGTTGGGCCTGTAATCGCTTGGGTTTAGAAGGATGAGATGGGTTTCATTGAAATCTACTGGAAAGCCCCAGATGGAGTGGATGTGGAAAGGGTGATTCCAGTAATGGGAGTCTAGAACCAGAGGACAGCCTTAGAATAAAAGGACATAGCTTCAGAATGGAAATGGGCAGGAATTTTTGGCTATGAGTTACAAGTTCCAGTGTTGCCTGTCCCGATGGGCGGTAGATTATTGAACACAAAACTGTATAGCATTGAAAATGTTTCCATGCTGACCGTGATGCCTATTCATGTTAATCCCATTTGCTTGCATTAGGCCTGTATCTCGCTGTGTTTTCCCTATCTACAAATACCTTTCAAACATTGTAATAACATCCGCCCCAACTACCTCCTCTACCAGCTCATTCCAGATAACCACCCCTCAAATCCTTTAAAAGTCTCCACTCTAACCGTAAATGTGTGGCCTACAGCTCTTGACTCACTTGCCCTGGAATATGATTTTGATAATCTATCCTACCAATGGCCCTTTATACAGTCATCCTTCAGCCTCCTATATTCCAGACAGAGTACTCTAGCTTATCCAATCTTTGCTTATAACCACAGCCCTCCAATACAGGCAACATCCTGGTGATTCTCTTCTGCACTCTCTCCATCACTACCATGTCATTCCTGCAGCGTAGCAACCAGAACTGAACATAATACTCCAACTGCAATTTATTCAATGCAATGTACAACTTCATCCCAACTCTTATATCTAATTCCTCAGTTCATGAAGTGGTATGGAAATGTGGCGATTCTTGTGTACTGTCTCAGTGTAATTTACCCATCCTATACTCTTGTACTCAAATATAATTGTGCTTATCTTTGGTAAGATTTTTTTCCCTGAACCGTATGTAAAAATAGGAATTTCACTGCACTGAGGTACATGTGACAATAAATTATCATTGAACCATTGAGGTCTGTAAACTTACTAATCATATCCCTTAGATTCTCATCCAAGTTGTTTCGATATAGACACAAAACGCTGGAGTAACTCAGCGGAACAGACGCATCTCTGGAGAGAAGGAATGGGTGACGTTTCGGGCCGAGACCCTCTTGTTTCTATATAGAAGTGTTATAAACAACAAAGGTCCCAATACCCTGTGGTACACTGTTGGTTACTGACTTCCAAAAGAATATCCATCCACCATTCCCCTCTGCCTCCGATCACCAATTTTGGATACAGTCTGCCAATCGGCCTCAGGTACATACTCCAGCTATAAATGTGCTACTGCAAATTAACTTGTCTGGTCAATTCAGGAAACACAAAAATAGGCAAACAGATTGGGTGATGCCAGATGACTGACATGCAAGTGAAGAAACAACAATCACTCATGTTGAGGCTTGGATATGAAGAAAGGGCAACTAGACAAGGCTTCAGAGGATTATTACAAGTGTCCAAGAGCTATATTTTGGTATAGGTTTATTATTGTCACATTTACAGGGAAACAGTGAAAACACTTTGTTTAGATTTGCAGCTTGCTTTTGAGTGCTAGAGGGAATGAATGATCATCTATTTATATTACTAAAAGTCTGATCGTGACCTCTTCCTGTTGTTCTGTATATTTATTTTAGAAAAAAACGCTGGGACTTATGGCTGTGATTTTTAGCCATCTTACTCAGAGTACCCCTCCGCTGTGCAGGACAAGAGGATTTTTCCCATCGATGAAAAATAAAAGTTATTAGTGTTTAAAAAATGTTGAGATTCTCTCTCCTAAAGGCCACACCCTTTCCGGAGGGACTATAAAACCTGGAAGTGTTGAGTGCCTCAGTCAGTCTCTGCAAGATGGGGTGAGCGAGAGGGTCATGTTTCTCAGTCTGAGCTGCAAATTACACTGAACACATGCCTACTAAACTGTGAGTGTGGTTTTACTGACCTTGAGTGCCCTTAATGTGGTTTGAAAATGAAAATGTGGTTGGTTTGAAATGAGGCACTGCAAATGGCTGTTGGTGGTTGGTTTGAAGTGAGGCACTGCCAGTGGCTGTTGGTGGTGGTTGGTTTGAAGTGAGGCACTGCAAATGGCTGTTGGTGGTGGTTGGTTTGAAGTGAGGCACTGCAAATGGCTGGCTGTTGGTGCTGGTTGGTTTGAAGTGAGGCACTGCAAATGGCTGGCTGTTGGTGGTGGTTGGTTTGAAGTGAAGTCACTTTTATTTATATAGCACTTATAAAAAACAACTCTCGTTGGTCAAAGTGCTTTACATTGGTATAAGAATAGTATAACAAACAAGTGGTTCATAGATTAAATACAAACATCATAAATATAAAATACATATAGCCCTCGCTCAGAGGATGTCAAGAAAGGCTTGGGAGTAGAGATGAGTTTTTAGTCTCAACATAAAGGAGTCGATGGAGGGGGCAGTTCTGATGGGAAGAGGGATGCTATTCCACAGTCTTGGAGCTGCAACCGCAAACGCCCGGTCGCCCGAGCTTATGCCTAGATGTTCAGCAACCCCAAGTTGGTTGATCTGAGGGTCCTGGAGGTGGTGTGGTGCGTGAGCAGACTTTCAATGTAGGTGGGGACAAGCCCATTGAGAGCTTTGTCGACATAAAGGAGGATCTTGAAATTTATTCGGAACCACACGGAGCCAGTGGAGAGAGGCCAGGACAGGGGTGATGTGGTAAGGTTTCCAAGGCTGCCTGCTATCATTTTGATTGAGTCCAAGGGGCCGAGAAGGATGACCTCAGACTTACTCTTGTTTAGTTAGAGGAAGTTCTGGGCCATCCAACACTTTATATCCTCGAGGCAGTGGATAAGGTTAAGCAGATTTGATTGGTTTTTGGGCTTCAAGGGGAGATAGAGTTGTGTATTGTCTGCGTAGCAATGGAAGGAAATGCCGTGCCTTTAAATGACTTGGCCTAAGGGGAGCATATACAGGGAGAAGAGAATGGGGCCAAGGATGGAACCTTGTGGAACCCCACAGCAGAGGCTAGCTGGAGAGGAGAAAGAGTTCCCTATGTTAGTAGAGAAACTCCTACATTTGAGGGTGAAGCACTGCAAATGGTTGTTGGTGGCGGTTGGTTTGAGGTGAAGCACTGCAAATGGCTGTTGGTGATGGTTGGTTTGAAGTGAAGCACTGCAAATGGCTGTCATGGTTGGTTTGAAGTGAAGTGCTGCAAATGGCTGTTGATGGTGGAAATTTGCCGACTTCCTGTTTGCACTGTGTACTGATTTTAGATAAAACGCTACCACTTATGGCTGATTTTTGGCCATCTTACTCAGTTCCCCTCCGCTCATCAGGTGCAGAGGATTCTTCCCATCAATAAAAAATAAAAGTGTTATTAGTGTTCAAAAAAATGTTGAGAATCTCTCTCCTGTCAATCATGCCATGAAGGCCACGCCCCTTCTGGTGGGAGGGGGATTATAAAACCCAGAAGTGTGGGTGTGGCTCAGTCTCTGCAAGATGGGGGAGGCAAAGGTCATGACTCTGTCTGAGCTGTGAATCAACTGAACACACTGAATGTCTACTGAACTGTGAGTGTGGTGTTTTGTGTGGTTTTATGGTGGTTTCATCCTGCTTGAAATGGTATGAAACTGCATTTGAATGTGGTGGCCTTGCACCTTGCTTGAAGTGGTACGAAACTGTACTTGAATTTGGTGGCCTTGCACCCTGCTTGAAATGGTGTGAAACTGCACTTGAATTTGGTGGCCTTGCACCCTGCTTGAAATGGTTTGAAACTGCACTTGAAGTTAGTGGCCTTGCGCCCTGCTTGAAGTGGTGTGAAACTGCACTTGAATTTGGTGGCCTTGCAGCCTGCTTGAAATGGCATGAAACTGCACTTGAATTTGGTGGCCTTGCACCCTGCATGAAATTGCATGAAACTGCACTTGAATTTGGTGGCCTTGCACCCTGCTTGAAGTGGCATGGGACTGCACTTGAATTTGGTGGCCTTGCACCCTGCTTGAAGTGGTCGAAAACTGCACTTGAATTTGGTGGCCTTGCACCCTGCTTGAAGTGGTAGGTAACTGCACTTGAATTTGGTGGACTTGGACCCTGCTCAGTGGTATGAAACTGCACTTGAGTTTGGTGGACTTACACCCTGTTTGAAGTGGTATGAAACTGCACTTGAATTTGGTGGCCTTGCGCCCTGCTTGAAATGGCATGAAACGGCACTTGAATTTGGTGGCCTTGCACCCTGCTTGAAGTGGCATGAAACTGCACTTGAATTTGGTGGCCTTGCACCTTGCTTGAAATGGAATTTCAAGGAATAGCCGCGAGTCAACTGCCAGCCCACCAGCCGTGAGTGAGCACCAGCACATCAGGCTTGAGTGACTGAGCTGCCCCCCAAGAATCCATTTGGCCCACAATGTCCATACTAGCCCTCTGGAAACCAGTCCCTTCAGCCCACAACACCCATACTAGCGCTCCAGACAGCCCCCCCCCCCCACTGGCCACCAATATTGGAATTGGTGGAGTGGGAATATTGCGTTGGGGGACCGGCCCTCCCGTGTGAACATGGGATCCAACGGGTCCCACTTAGTCTAGTATTTATTAAAATTCAACATCATCTGTAGTTATCTTACTTTCCAGCAATAAAAGCTTTTGATGTAGAGGTGTGCAATGTACCAGAATGCTGAAAATTCAGATTAAAGCATTCTTTGTTGAGTCCAAACAAGTACTTCACTAACTTAGAAATATGCCCTTTGCGTGCGAACATTTCCCTTATCCATAAACCTCTCAGAAATTGAAAACAGATGTAAACATGCATTGAAATTTGAAATGATCTCTGAGCCACTGTTAGGCCTGAGCCAACTTACAAAGCTATTGCTTACCTTATAAAAGTCCCATACTACCACTGGTAGTGCCCTGCCATTAGGAGTATGGGTTTCCTTTTCCCCATCAAAATAACTTGTTACATCCAGGTTTACTCCAAAAGTAACAATGTCCTTTAAAACAAAAAAAGATAATTATAAAACTGAGTCTGAAACAAAGAGCCACATGATCATGCCAAACATGCACTTGAATATGCATGGTCATATTACACTCGTTCTATTCGACAGACTAGGGACAATTTAGTGAAGCCAATGTAGTGAGCGAGAACTTGGGTCCTCTTTCTAATGCATTTTATATTTAAGAAATTTGGTCATTTTCAGCAGTGTCACATGGTTGCTACTGTCATGTGTAAAGAAGCATTTTACTAAGGAGTTTTTCTAAGGAAATCACTTCAGAAACCTTGGCACACAAGCCACCTGTTTGCAACTGATGAAAATAATATGCGCTCTGCACAAAATATGTGGGCAAGTTGAATCACATTAACTCTGAGCAAAGAGTTTTTTACATTGTTACCAATTCAGCGATGCACATATTAACGGTGTAGCGCATAGAACGCTCCATAGTTCCATGCTACTGTATAAATGGATCAAGAATATTTCTGAGATAATAGAATTCATGATTTATTATTCTGGAAACCCAGTCAACTTGTTGTGTGACATATTTATTCAACTTCCCATTCAACTTCCGCAGACCTCAAAATAATGACCCAAGTTAATTCTAAAATACATTTTATCAGTTTATTAAGGAAACATGTAATAAAAACAATGGCATTCATAACATGATATAAATTGCATTTGTTTACTTTTCAAGAGTCAAGAGAGTTTTATTGTCATGTCCCAAATAGGAGAATGAAATTCTTACGTGCTGCAGCACAACATAATATGTAAACATAATCCAAAACGGAAGATAAAGGTTCAGTGTGTCTATTGATCATAGACCATATATACACAATAAATAAACAGATATAGTGCAATAATAATAATAATCGACTGTTATTGTTCAGAACTTATTTGATGTTGTGTTTAATAGCCTGATGGCTGTGGAGAAGAGCTGTTCCTGAACCTGGATGTTGTTCCTGTACCTTCACCCCAATGACAACGGTTAAATGAGTATGTGACCAGGATGGTGTGGGTCTTTGATGATGTTGGCAGCCTTTTTAAGGCAGCGACTGCGATAGATCCCTTCGATGGTGGGGAGGTCAGAGCCGGTGATGGACTGGGCAGTGGTCACAACTTTCTGCAGTCTTTTCCGCTCCTGGACGTTCAAGTTGCCGGCCCAGGCCACGATGCAGCCAGTCAGTATGCTCTCTACTGTGCACCTGTAATAGTTCGGCATAATCCTCCTTGACACACCGACTCTCTGTAATCTTCTCAGGAAGTAGAGGCGCTGATGTGCCTTCTTTATTATTGCATCAGTGTGCTGGGACCAGGATAGATCTTCGTAAAAATGCACGCCCTGGAATTTGAGGTTTTTGACCCTTTCCACCATCGTCCTGTTGACATAGCCAGGATTGTGGGTCCCTATCCATCCCCTTCCAAAGTCCACAATCAGTTCCTCGGTTTTACTGGTGTTGAGAGCCAGGCTGTTGTCAGAAGGCACTCGATAAGGTCCCACATAGGAGATTAGTGGGCAAAATTAGGACACATTGTATTAGAAACATAGAAATTATGTGCGGGAGTAGGCCATTTGGCCCTTCGAGCCTGCACAGCCATTCAATATGATCATGGCTGATCATCCAACTCAGTATCCTGTACCTGCCTTCTCTCCATACCCTCTGATCCCCTTAGCCACAATGGCCACATCTCACTCCCTCTTAAATATAGCCAATGAACTGGCCTCAACTACCCTCTGTGGCAGAGTTCCAGAGACCCACCACTCTCTGTGTGAAAAAAGTCCTTCTCATCTCGGTCCTAAAGGATTTCCCCCTTATCCTTAAGCTGTGACCCCTTGTCCTGAACCTCCCCAACATCGGGAACAATCTTCCTGCATCTAGCCTGTCCAACCCCTTAACAATTTTGTAAGTTTCTATAAGATCCCCTCTCAATCTCCTAAATTCTAGAGAGTATAAACCGAGTCTATGCAGTCTTTGATCATAAGACAGTCCTGACATCCCAGGAATCAGTCTGGTGAACCTTCTCTTCACTCCCTCTATGGCAATAATGTCCTTCCTCAGATTTGGAGACCAGAACTGCACGCAATACTCCAGGTGTGGTCTCACCAAGACCCTATACAACTGAAGTAGAACCTCCCTGCTCCTATACTCAAATCCTTTTGCTATGAAAGCTAACATACCATTCGCTTTCTTCAGTGCCTGCTGCACCTGCATGCCTACTTTCAATGACTGGTGTACCATGACACCCAGATCACGCTGAATCTCCCCTTTTCCTAATCGGCCACCAGTCTATGAAAGTATTCGGGGTAGAATGCTGACATGGATAGAAAACTGGCAGACAGTAAACAAAGAGTAGGGATTAACGGGTCCCTTTCAGAATGGCAGGCAGTGACTAGTGGGGTACCGCAAGGCTCGGTGCTGGGACCGCAGCTATTTACAATATACATAAATGATTTAGATGAAGGGATTCAAAGTAACATTAGCAAATTTGCTGATGACACAAAGCTGGGTGGCAGTGTGAACTGTGAGGAGGATGCTATGAGAATGCAGGGTGACATGAACACGTCGGGGAGTGGGCAGATGCATGGCAGATGAAGTTTAATATGGATAGATGTGAGGTTATCCACTTTGGTAGCAAAAACAGGAAGGCAGATTACTATCTAAATGTCGTCAAGTTGGGAAAAGGGGAAGTACAACGGGATCTGAGGGTCCTTGTACATCAGTCTATGAAAGTAAGCATGCAGATACAGCAGGCAGTGAAGAAAGCGAATGGCATGTTGGCCTTTATAACAAGAGCAATCAAATATATGAGCAAAGAGGTCCTTCTGCAGTTGTACAGAGCCCTAGTGAGACCACACCTGGAGTATTGTGTGCAGTTTTGGTCCCTTAATTTGAGGAAGGACATTTTTGCTATTGAGGGAGTGCAGCGTAGGTTTACAAGGTTAATTCCCGGGATGGCGGGACTGTCATAGGCTGAGAGAATGGAGCAGCTCGGCTTGTACACTCTGGAGTTTAGAAGGATGAGAGGGGATCTCATTGAAACATATAAGATTGTTAAGGGTTTGGACACGCTAGAGGCAGGAAACATGTTCCCGATTTTGGGGGAGTCCAGAACCAGGGGCCACAGTTTAAGAATAAGGAGTAAGCCATTTAGAACGGAGACGAGGAAACACTTTTTCTCACAGAGAGTGGCGAGTCTGTGGAATTCTCTGCCTCAGAGGGCGGTGGAGGCAGGTTCTCTGGATGCTTTCAAGAGAGAGCTAGATAGGGCTCTTAAAAATAGCGGAGTCAGGGGATATGGGGAGAAGGCAGGAACAGAATACTGATTGGGGATGATCAGCCATGATCACATTGAATGGCGGTGCTGGCCTACCCCTGCACCTATTGTCTATTGTCAAAGGCAACACAGCTTTAGCATTTCCAAACCAAAGGCAACACAGCTTTAGCATTTCCAAACTATATTTTCAAACCACATTAAGGGCACTGACAGGTCAGTAAAACCACTCACAGTTTAGTAAACATGTGTTCAGTGTTATTCATAGCTTAGGCTGAGAGACGTGACCCTTTCGCTCCCCCATCTTGCAGAGACTGACAGAGGCACTCAACACGTGGCCTTCAAGAGAGAATCTCAACATTTTTTAAACGCTAATAACTCTTTTATTTTTCACCGATGGGAAAAATCCTCTTGTCCTGCGCAGCAGAGGAGGACTCTTAGTAAGATGGCCAAAAATCACAGCTGTGAGTGGCAGTGTTTTTTCTAAAATCAATATACAGAACAACCGGAAGTGGTCAAGATCAGACTTTTAGTAATATAATAATGTTTATTATGTGCAAAAGAACTGGATCATATAACGTGCATTGGTGATCTAAACCAATGTACATTCCCATATTTCTGTGTATTTGCTATGAAATATAGTCTTGGAATTACTGAAAGATTGGGAGGGTGGATATATCAGTTCAATACACTGCAAGACTGCATACAAAGTGGAATTTTGCAGGGAATTCCCAATGTTATGCAGTGGAAATTGCCTCTCAGGTTCTATATCGAGGCCTTGATGCAGGATCAAAAATATCACAGATTTCAGTGGGGATTAGAAAGTTCAGATTTAGGAGGCAACGGGTAAAGACAGTTGAATTTGAGTATAGTTTCAAATCTCAAAGACTTGAAAGATTTAAAAACATGTAGGATTTTCAAAAGATTAAGCAGCACCCCTTGCTTTACCTTCTTGCTGGATATTTGAGGTTGGGGCTGCTCACCTATGCTGCACCTGGAACCAGGTGCTATCTTAACATCCCCCTCTCTCCCTTTCTCCTCCCCCATAAGACTGTAAAACATAGGAGCAAAATTGGGTAATTTAACCCATCATATGCTCCGCCATTTGATCATGTCTATTTTTCTAATATATTTTTCCCTCTCAATCCCATTCTCCTGTTTTCTCCTTGTAACTGTTGACGCCCTTACTAATCAAGAACCTATCAATCTTTGCTTTTAAACTACCTAACCACCATCTGTGGTAATAAATTCCACAGATTCACCACCCTAAAGAAATGATTCCGCATCTCCATTCTAAGATATGTCCTTTCATTCTGAAGCTGTGCCCGCTGGTCCTAGTCTCTCAGACTACTGGAAACATCCTCTCTATGTCCACTCTATCTAAGCCTTTCATTATTCGGTAGGTTTCAATGAGATACCCCTCATCCTTCCAGCAAGTATATGCCCAGAGCCTTCAAACAGTCCTCATACTGAACCCAATTTTCTCAGGGATAATTTTCGTTAACCGCCTCTAGACTGTCTGCAACGCCATCCTTCCTCAGATATTGGATCAAAAACTGCTCACAATATTCTACATTTGGCCTCACTAGTTCATTAGAAACCCTCAGCATTACATCCTTGCTTTTATATTCTAGTCCTCTCAAAAGGATTGCTAATATCGCATTTGCCTTCCATACTGCTGACTAAACTTACAAATTAACCTTTTGGGAATCCTGCACCAGCTCTCCCAAGTGCCTTTGCACCTCCAACTTCTGAATCCACTCTCCATTCAGAAAATAGGCTACACCCTTATTCCTTCTATATTTCTTGAATTCAAATGTCCAATGCTATACCACCTTACTTTCCAGAAGATTACTTGAAAGATAACTACAGATTAAGATTATTGACACATATAATAATTCTGACGTTTAATTGACCATCCTAGTCGATTTTACTCAGGGGCTTGCGAATATTCGAGTTTACCTCTCTCAGTATTCTATCAAAATCTTCTGAAGAAAACAATCCTTTGTAGTAGTTCACATTGTGTCGCCTGATCAAAGCTGGGGTCTTCTCCCAAATGTCACTAAAATGTAGAAATGAAATAAAGGTTAACATATTACTCTCATTACTCTCTCCACTATATATATTTATGACATGGGTGCGGAAGTTGCCTGTAATAGCTGCTTTACATTTAGTTTGGAACTGTAATTAAGTTTTGAATCAAGGGATTTTTTTTTCTATGATTCGTTAACAGCATCTAAATAGTTGAGCTGTCAATAGTTGCTGCAACCTATCTGTCAAATTCAAACAAATCGTAACAAAAATCTTCTATTCCCAATGCTATCCTAATCAATTACTTATAAAACATTAACACTCATGTACATCACTGTATTTTGAAATGATTTGCTCTTTTTAAATTTCCAATAAACATGCATGATTAATAAAAAGGCACACTTGCTTATGAACAGCATTCAACCAGATGTGGACCTTCATTTTCTCTTTCTAGATTTTGGAGAACTTTACAGGAGAACATTTGGAGAAAAGCTGGGTTAAAATTGCATGGCTACATTTTGAGAGATTGGTAACGCAACCCATCTACTTCCTGAATGTAATGGTGAGTTTAGTATCAAGAAGATCTGCCAACAGCCATCCCACTTGGTGGCTTATCTTTGGATAATGAACATACCATTATATTTCTGATATCAGTTTTCTGTGATGTTGCAGTACAGAATCTGCATCCTTGGAGCAGGGAATGTGTTGGACAGGAGCACAAAACCAAGAATGCTTCCACATTCACAGTGGCTCAACCAGAAATAAGTACCTTACTACCATTGTGACCTTGGGCTTCATATTACTATTAATTTACCCTCGCCAACCCATTAAATGAGAGTCACATCCCACTACTAACATGCTATGGAATCTCAGCACAAAGATTAAAAGTACAGAAAGCTCCACTTCCAGCCTCTGGGATATTAATTTGGAAGTTTATCCATGTGAGTTTGGGCATAGTCAGGAAGCTGCAGCAAATCCTCACAATTAATTAACGTTCACGTTCAAGAAGGAACTGCAGATGCTGGAAAATCGAAGGTAGACAAAAATGCTGGTGAAACTCAGTGGGTGAGGCAGCATCTATGGAGCGAAGGAAATAGGCAATGTTTCGGGTCGAAACCCTTCTTCAGACTAATGTGAGGGCGGGTGGGAAGAAGAAAGGAAGAGGTGGAGCCAGTGGGCTGAGGGGGAGCTGAGGAGAGGAGGAGAAAGTAGGGACTACCTGAAATTAGAGATGTCAATGTTCATAACGCTGGGGTACACACAGCCCAAGTGAAATATGAGGTGCTGCTCCTCCAATTTACAGTGGCCCTCACTCTGGCCATGGAGGAGGCCCAGGACAGAAAGGTCGGATTCAGAATGGGAGGGGTTGAAGTACTGAGCCTCCGGGAGATCAGGTCGGTTATTGCGAACCGAGCGGAGGTGTTTGGCGAAGCAATCGCCAAGCCTACCCTTGGTCTCACCAGTGTAGAGAAGCTGACATCTAGAGCAGCGGATGCAATAGATGAGGTTGGAGGAGGTGCAGGTGAACCTCTGCCGCACCTGGAACGACTGCTTAGGTCCTTGAATGGAGTCAAGGGGGGAGGTAAAGCGACAAGTGTAGCATTGTGACAAGTGAAGAGCTCATCTCCCCCATCCCATCCTCACTACTTTCTACAGGGGCACCATAGAGAGTATTCTGACCAGCTGTATCTCTGTCTGGTTTGGGGACTGTAGAGCCTCCGACTGGAAGTCTGTGCAGAGAGTGGTGAGGACAGCGGAAAAAATCATCGGGACCTCTCTCCCCTCAATCGGGGATATTGCGACCAAACGTTGCGTGTCTAAGGCCAGCAGTATTATAAAAGACCCCACACATCTCCATCACGGACTGTTCACTCTGCTGCCCTCGGGAAAAAGATATCGCAGCATAAGGAGCAGAACATCAAGGTTCTGCAACAGCTTCTTCCCACGAGCCATCAGACTCCTGAATGCCATGTAATGGGCTGCCACCATTGTCGATTTATCCTTTTCATCCATGCCTATCCTTCTGTTAATTTATTGTGTTGCACAGGGAGCCAAATGTAACGTAATTTCGTTTGGAGCTGCATATATCAATGTATTTCTAAATGACAATAAAGTTTGTTTGACTTGACTTGACTTTTTGATTTCTTGCGGTTGCAAGGGTAAGTGCCCGGAGATGGTTGGTACGGGTGGTTAGGGACAAATTGACCAGGGAGTTCCCGAGGGAGCGGTCTCTGCGGAAAGCAGACAAGGGAGGAGATGGGAAGATGTGGCAAGTGGTGGGATCACATTAGAGGTGGCGAAAATGTCGGAGGATTATTTGTTATATGTGACGGCTAGTAGGCATGAAGGTGAGGCTAGCACCTCCATTCAATGTGATCATGGCTGATCATCCCCAATCAGTACCCCGTTCCTGCCTTCTCCCCATATCCCCTGACCCCACTATTTTTAAGAGCCCTATCTAGCTCTCTCTTGAAAGCATCCAGAGAGCCTCCGCCTTCTGAAGCAGAGAATAGTAAGATTGAACGAGAACTTACCAGTTCGAAAGTTGATCTTTATTTCATGAGGAGTTGCGGTGAGGGATTTCGTGAAGAGCCCGCCGGCACGCATGCGCGACATTCTTCAAAGTAGCGGTGTGGATTCACAGAAACAACAACAGAAATGATTTGGCATAGTAAGATTAAAGAGACTCTAATTACCAGTTGAGTATGATCGAGGGTTGGGAGCGGAGGGCACGAAATCCCTCACTGCAACTCCTCATGAAATAAAGATCAACCTTCGAACTGGTAAGTTCTCGTTCAATCTTACTATTTCATTTCGGAGTCACGTGAGTGACTTCGTGAAGACTTCAAAGCTTCTGTGATTACACGCCCTGGACCACGTCCATGCTGACACACCACTAGCAAGGATGGATGGGAGTAAACAAGTTGATGAAACCAGGTTATACTGAAACACAAAGAATATTTATTAATAACACAGCAAAATCCCCTTATTCGGGGACATCCCCACGTTCTTGCCCGGCGTTCAGCACGGCCTCCGCGAACTGTAGGGGAGCAGCAACAGGCTTATTATAGAACCGCTGGAACACAGCTTCGTTCGCCCATCCTGCTGTGGCGAGAATATGGTCCATGGGCACCTCCATGACCCTCGCCGCCGACGTCGATGCAGCCCTGGTGGAGTGAGACTTGAACACATTAGTGTCAATACCTGACTTACCCAAGACGATCCGGAGCCACCTGGATATCGTCTGGACTGTCACTCGATGGCGAGGTCTTTTATGAGTGACAAGCAGGTATTGCTCCATTCCTCTGATGCTCCTCGTCACCTTGACGTAGTAACGGATATGAGTGGCTAAACATAGCCGAGCATCTGCGGGGTATGCCGGGAACTTCAGCTGCAGCCCTGTGCACCCAGGTCTATGCTGCTTTAGTAGCTCATCAATGAAAAAGACTACTTCTCCAGGGGTAGACGTCATCCTATCAATACGGAGTTTGTGGAGCGTCTGAACCCGCTGTGCTGAAGTCAGCGCTAGTAACATCACCAGTTTCATGGTGAGTTTGTCCAGTTGTAACCCTTCCATGGGTGACCACGTCCTGAGCAGGGTAAGTACATCCCTGACATCCCAGGTGATGTGATAGCGTGGTGTAGGCGGATTCAAATTGAATATTCCCCGCATTAGTCTGGACACTAGCCTGTTTGATCCTACCTCGATGTTGAGGTAGAATGACAGCGCACTCCTGGCGCTGTTGATGGCACTGTAACTTAAGTGTTCATCGTGGTGCAACCCCGCGAGGAATTCCAGGACGTCGGCGATGGAGACATCATCATAGGCGATGCGAGAGCGGCTGCAGTAGGCTTCCCACTTGGCGATGTGGGAGAGGTATCTTCGCCTGGTTGACTCTCGACATGATGCCCCAATGGTGTTCATGGTTCGGGTGGAGAGGCCATACTGCAACCATGGCCTGGTCAGAACCTGCAAGCCAGTAATTTTAAATAGGCATGGCAGGGGTGTGACTCCCCTGAGACAGGGTGAGAAACCAATTGCGGGCAACCCTCTAAAGGGACCCAGGGTTGACTAATCATGTCAAAGACCACCGGATACCAAGGCTGTGTGGGCCAGTCGGGTATGATAAGAATGCCCCGAGCGGCATCCATCTTGATTTTTTGTAATACACGACTGATGAGGCAAAACGGGGGGAATGCGTAGAAAAACCAACTCCCCCAGTCTAGCGAGAATGCATCCATCGCTAATGCCCCAGGATCTGGTTCCCATGAAACGTATGTTGGTACCTGATGGTTCAACCGTGACGCAAAGAGGTCAATATCCGGTTGACCAAATTTGGCTGTAATTTTGGCAAATATTTGAGGATGCAACATCCACTCAATATTATCGTTAAATTTGCGTGACCTGGTGTCTGCCACAGTATTAAGCCTACCTGGCAAATAGGTGGCTGAAATCCAAATATCCCGATCAATACACCAGAGCCAAATGGTATTAGCCAATTTGTCACATGAGACTGACCTGGTACCGCCCATATGGTTTAAATATGCCACCGCCGTGGTGTTGTCTATTTGGATACGGACATGAGCTCCACCGAGATTGGAACAATAAGCCCGAAGTCCGTGAAATGCTGCAAGCAGCTCCAAATAGTTTATCCCTTGCGATAGCAACATGCTAGCTTCAAGGGTGTCCCACCTACCCCCACAACTAGAACAGCTGTCCGTAGCTCCCCAGCCTTGGGAGCTTGCGTCAGTTTGCAAATATACCACCGGATTGGGCACAATAATGGGTTTGAAGGACCTGCCAATATTGGACACCCACCATTGTAGCTCAATCTCAGCATTAGGAGGCAGCCGCATTGGTCTGTCGAAATGACCAGCGTTCTTTTTTAACGCGGCAATCTTGGCTCGTTGCAAATTTTGATATTGCAAAGGCCCGAATTGGGCTGCCGGAAACAACGCTACGATTTTGCTAATCACCTTAGCTGTTTGCCGGATAGATGGTATACTGGCGAATGCAAGATCCTGACATGCTTGGGTGACATCCTCAACCTTGTTAGTTGGTATGGTGGCCCTCATCCGATTGGAATCCACCGTGAAGCCCAGATAATCCATAACCTGGGACGGGTAGAACTTGGACTTGTCTGGATGGACAATAAACCCCAGCCGCTGAAATATCGTGACAGTGGCCGAAACTGCCCTCTCAGCTGCCTCCAGGGTTTTGCCAATAATCAGGATATCATCCAAATAGGCCATTACAATATGTTGTTGTTTTCTTAATTGGGCCATAATAGGCTTGAGCAATTTAGTAAACAGCCTAGGGGCGGTTGTAAGCCCATTTGGCAAAGCCCTGTATTGCCAGAGCTGATCCATCCAAACAAATTTCAGAAACTTCCGGTGATGTTTCCGAATGGATACTGAATAGTATGCATCTTTTAAATCAATACATGCCATAAAGCAACCATGCGAAATCAGTGATTTGGCTGTCTCAAAAGTGTCCATTTTAAAATGGGTGTATGTTACAAAAGTATTCAGCTGGGTCAAGTCAATAATCACTCGACAACCTCCATCCTTTTTTGGTCTAGTAAAGATATTGGAGACAAATTCAATAGGTTCGTGCATAGTTTTCTCTATCACGCCTTTTTGTTCCAAATGAAAAATTTCAGCTGTGCCTGCTGCCTGTTCAACGGCAGACAGCGTAAACTTCCGTTTAGGCATATGCTGGGATGGAGGAATGTCCCCGTGAATAAATTCAATAGTATGACCCCGAATATTCTGCAAAATAAACTCATCTGAAGTAACAGTCTCCCATGCCTTAGAAAAGAACCGGAGTCGCCCTCCAACATGTGATGTTAAAGGAACAGGAAAAAGAAAACCAGACCGCCTTACCTCCATGGTCACCGGCGGTCCTTGACATGTTTGGTTGGCCGCGGAGGTGCTGGGTTGGGTTGATGGTGGGGTGGCTTCATTTTCCACTGGGGTCGTTGTGGACCTGACCCCAAAAAAGACCGCTGCTGCTGGCCCTGTTGATATCGGTGTGGTGTCGCAGCATATGGTCTGGCTGCTGAAGCGGCCGAGCCTCGCGGTCGAGCAGGTGGAGCTTTTGGCACCGACGGTCTGGGGGCAATCTGAGACCGCATGAGTCCCACCGTCTTGGCTACCTCGTCAAGCTCTTTGACTCTCTTCGGAAGGTCCTCTCCGAAGAGTTGTCGGGGCGGCGGTGGCGGTGGTGGTTTACACAACCCGGCGAACTTAGGGTTGATGGATGGACGGATGCTGTTTTTCCGGAAGGCATTGATTTCGTGTTGAGTGGCACACAAAAGTGCCAAAGCATCCTCCTGGTCCAACGAGAGATCACCACCATCGACCGACCGCGCAAAGACGGTAATACCGGCCGTGAGGAGTTTTAAAATCCGCTGGAGCTTCAGCTCCTGATGGCGGATTGCCACGCCGATGTTGCCCCATATGGGCGTATTGACCACAGGCACATTAAGGGCATTGCAGTTGGAGGGAGGTTTGTGGCGATGAATAGCCTGCGAGAGGACTTCCTCCTGGAGCTGGTGGTTCGTAAGAAAGTCCACCGTGGCCGCCAGCTTGGGGTGAAGCGGAAGCCCAGTTGTGACCGGGGCAGCGAATTTTGCCCCTACATCCAGTAGATCTTCTGTCGGTGGCTCCGATAGAGCTGGTGTAGGGTCAACAAATCCTTCTTCCTCTGGTAGTTCGCTGACGATGGAGGCTGGTGAGACGGCCCTGTGCCTGTCGATGTTGGTGGACGCTTGCTGCTGTTGATTATGCAGCAGAAGCTCCAGCAGCCGCTCCATCCGGTCAATACGCCCACCACCCTGAACACTCGAGTGGTCGGAGTCCTCCGGCTCAGAAAAATTGCCGGGGCTCCTATCATCGGCCCGCACCTCGACGAGGTGATCTCGGTGCCGGTAGTTGTCGCTGCCGGCCGCCGAAGCGAAACCGCGCGATTCCCGCGCGGGAGAGGTGTTCAACCGCCTCCGTTTGGCGGGAGCGGAAGCCGTTGCCACAAAGGGCCCTGACGGCTGGGGGTCGGCTCCAGCAGAAGCATAAAGACCCGACGCCCGCGCGGGCTTGCCGGCTGCCGACGCATGGTCTCGTCCTCCCATCCATGGGGGACTCGGCGACCGAGGCGGGACCGTACCCAAGCCCCCCTTCCCGGCGGCGGGGTTTGGGAGTTGGGTAGCAGACCTCACAGACCCAGGTCCCGCCGTTGCACCAGACCGCAACTCGGCGGCAGGTGAAGCCTTAGCCCGTACCGGATTAGGCTTACGGGCTCCTCCCCTGCCCTTCTTCGAAGGGCTAGCGGAGGGGGGCCGTGCAGCCGCACGAGACCCCTTCCCCGTGGTCGCCGCTGGCGACCTGAATGTGGCAGGGTCCACCTGTTCGGGTGGCACCCCGTTGTCGTCCTCCACGAACTCCTCCTCGGAGCTGTGGCTAGTCAGCGGGTCCCGACCTGCGGAAGCAGGAGGCATCGGTCTCCCCGCCTTTCTCCCGGCCCCAGGTGTAAACGATGATGAGGGCGCCGGGCCGGTTGGTCGACGACTTCGACCAGACATCGAAACTCCAATCCACGCCCTTACTGAAAGACAAACAGACAGCAAGGGCCAACCAACTTAAGGTTAGTGTCACTTACCTAAGCGGTCCCTTATGAAGGGCTGGCGGGGAGCGCACCCCACCGCCAGCCATCGGCAGCAATGCGTTGCGACGATATGTCGCGCATGCGTGCCGGCGGGCTCTTCACTAAGTCACTCCGTGACTCCGAAATGAAATTCCACAGACTCACCACTCTCTGAGAGAAAAAGTGTTTCCTCGTCTCCGTTCTAAATGGCTTACTCCTTATTCTTAAACTGTGCCCCCTGGTTCTGGACTCCCCCAACATCGGGAACATGTTTCCTGCCTCTAGCGTGTCCAAACCCTTAACAATCTTATATGTTTCAATGAGATCCCCTCTCATCCTTCTAAACTCCAGAGTGTACAAGCCCAGCTGCTCCATTCTCTCAGCCTATGACAGTCCCGCCATCCCGGGAATTAACCTTGTAAACCTACGCTGCACTCCCTCAATAGCAAAAATCTCCTTCCTCAAATTAAGGGACCAAAACTGTACACAATACTCCAGGTGTGGTCTCACTAGGGCTCTGTACAACTGCAGAAGGACCTATTTGCTCCTATATTCGATTCCTCTTGTTAACATGCCATTTGCTTTCTTCACTGCCTGCCGTACCTGCATGCTTACTTTCATAGACTGATGAACAAGGACCCCCAGATCCTGTTGTACTTCCCCTTTTCCCAACTTGACGCCACTTAGATAGTAATCTGCTTTTTTGCTACCAAAGTGGATAACCTCACATTTATCCGCATTAAACTTCATCTGCCATGCATCTGCCCACTCCGCCAACCTGTCCAAGTCACCTTGCATTCTCATAGCATCCTCCTCACAGTTCACACTGCCACCCAGCTTTGTGTCATCTGCAAATTTGCTAACCTCCTCCAACCTCATCTATGCTCTAGATGTCAGCTGCTCTACATCGGTGAGACCAAGCGTAGGCTTGGCGATCGCTTTGCCGAACACCTCTGCTCGGTTCGCAATAACCAACCTGATCTCCCGGTGGCTCAGCACTTCAACTCCCCCTCCCATTCCGAATCTGACCTTTCTATCCTGGGCCTCTTCCATGGCCAGAGTGAGGACCACCGTAAATTGGAGGAGCAGCACCTTATATTTCGCTTGTGCAGTTTGCACCCCAGCGGTATGAACATTGACTTCTCTAATTTCAGGCAGTCTCCACTTTCTCCTCCCCTTCTCAGCTCTCCCTCAGCCCACTGGCTCCACCTTCCTTTCTTCTTCCCGCCGCCCCCCCCCCCCCCCACCCTCAGATCATTCTGAAGAAGGGTTTCCACCCGAAACGTTGCCTATTTCCTTCGCTCCATAGATGCTGCCTCACCCGCTGAGTTTCTCCAGCATTTTTATCTACCTAATGAACATTCACAATCTTTTTAGACTAATGGAAGCTCAATAAACGGCCACAAACACTTAGTTGGATTGAATAGGTGGGGGAAATGATAACTCAAAACAAGGGTCATATCCAAACAATTCTTGTGCACTTCCTAATATTTACTTTAAATGGTACAACATAACAAGCTTACCAGCACGATCCATTAGGAGAAATCAAATACATAATAGTTATCTTTTGAGACATTAACTAGGTATGTTGCAAAACTTACCTTGCGCAGCGCTGCACTTCTGCCGCTCCCCGTGTGCGCGACTTTGGCGCCTTTCAGAGGGGGGCGGGCTTAAAGTGCCATTTTTCAACAGGCAGGACAAATCGATGAATGTCGGGCGATTTGGTTGCGGAAGAAAAATCGCTCCGACATTTCATCAATGAAGGTATTTTTAAATTATTCTAAGTTATTTATTAACTAGAGTAATTTAAAAATCACCTTCAAAAGCCGTGAGCACCGACAACCGGAAGGATTTAGCGTAGGGGAGAAGAAAAGGTAAATAGTTTATTTTTATATTAAAAGTTGGTTTTTCGGGAGGCTTTAATAATATTTTTATGTTGCGAAATGGGCTCCCAAAAAATGTATGAACAAACAGTATTTTTCCCCCCGACTTCACCGCTAACCGCAACGTTCCAATCCACCGCATTCCACTAAAACCCACTCGCTAGTTGATTTAAATGGCCATTAATTTACAGGAATCAAACACAAAATTCCTTCCATTTGGCCCAGAAATTCATGAAAATGAGATTTAAAAATTATGTTATATTGTGGATTATTGTGTGAATGTTATTTGGATACTTAGGCAATTTAAAAAAAGTTTATCTTTTCTTAAGAAATTGATAGATGTTTAGATCTACTCATTGAATTTTGTAATTAGCTCCAATTAGATAACTAACTAATTATATGCTTTAATTTCAGGTCCTCCAAGTAAGATTGTTTCATATTTGTTTCAGAATGCTTCAATCTATAATAACTGAAAATTTCATTGAGTTCTCTTAATTTTTAAGAATGTTATGGGCTTTTAACTTTTCCAGATCACAGCTTTTGAGTTAAGTCAATTGAAAGGCAATGGGGAGCAAGATGCTAATTTCCGAGTATGAAAATGGCCATAACTTTCTTAATACTGAAGATATGAAAGTAAATTAGGTGTCAAATTAAACTTCTTTTTATGCTTTATCTGATGGGATAAATTGCAGACTTGATTTTTTAAATCTCAAAATTTTGTAACATTGCTACATTAACTGAAATTATTTCACTGGGAATATCACAATTTTAAATAAGCACCCGTTTGGAAATGATTTCTGACAGTTCAATTATTGCACTTTCATCTAACCAAGGTTATTTTAAATACTTGCGTTTATAAAAGTTATGCTGCTATTCTGTATATACCAACCTGAAAAACTTTTTTGAAGCAACTGGTGCTATTAACCAATCAAAGAGTCTAACCGCTCTTTCCTTGCTGTTTTGTATGTGACGTAGATCCCGCAGAAGTACTGATAATGTTGGTCCTGTCCAGGGTCTCGCATCTTTGCTCTGAGTAAGGATCATAAACAAACCTTAATTATCTAGTTAGTGTCAATACCATTCTACTTTTTCATAAATTTATCGTTTATAAAAAAAAACATCAATTTTGTAGAGAACATCTCTTGAGCTTGACTCTTATAATACTTTGAACTTTTCGGTACCCACCAGTTCATGAAATGTTAATTCTGCAAATTAGAGCATATCGTGCAAAAACCACACATTATTTTTGCCCCGTCAATACAACCTTTGGATAAACCCGAGTGTTTTTCACATGAGATTTTAGCATTTCCCATGTGAACCATTCATTCTTACAGCCTCTGCAACTAAAAGTGCTTTATCAGTAGCAAATGTGTGCTATCAACGCACATCCATTCGAAACTGATGTGATACCACTTCACGATTATACAAAGTAAACATTTACAGTTGGGGCTTTCATTGCCTCACTGAAAGATTTATTTGAATTTAAGTACAAGAGAAAATGTATCAGAGTACACTAATTCAAGGGACTCAGAGATGCTTTCAAGGACAATTATGAACAGGTAATAATGCTGGCCTTGCCAGTAAAACTGAATGAAAGACTGCTCACCAGCTTCCCACACAAACATTACATCATGTAACAAAGATCTAATTTGTTTGAACTTTGACAAATGCTTTTGTACATTGTTTGATATCGTTCAGTTTTGCATTTTTAATGCCATTTGTACTGAACATACAACTACACAAAACTAGTCATAAACAACTATATCTTAAAGATATTCTATAAATTATTTCAACATTCAAAGGAGTCAAACTTTCCAAATAAGGACTAGAACAGACTGTTGCAATATCTGTAATTATGGTGGCAGAAATGTTGAAGTATGATACATTGAATGTGGAGATTGTTTGGGTAGAAGGTGACTGATAACAAAGGAAATATTGCCCATATTCTGGATGGGGGAGAAGGCAGAAATTATGGAGGATGATCCTTTGAATGTGGATGCTGGCAAAGTGGTAGGTAACCAGGTCTGCGGTAATTTTGCCATAATGATTTCTATCTGTTTGATGATTGCTTACTATGGAAAAAAATGGCAGTAGATTTCTAAATCAGGACAGCACGTCACATGTACAAGTAACCTTGAGTATGTGTGTTTCCACGTGCTGTCATTCTTTTCTTTAGCTGGTAAAAGTCATGTCATTGAGAGGTGCTGCAAGAGCAGATTTATTGAGGAAAACACTGTAGGCAAAATCTATTGGTGCTAAGGGAATGAACATTGAGGATGTTGGAAGGGCCAAAAATTAAATTAACTAATTTGCTCCAAATGGCATTAAGCTTCATGTGTAATTTATATAGTTTGTCACACATCAGCCTACATTCAAACATAGATTTTGTTGCATGTATAGGAAGGAATTGCAGATGCTGGTTTAACCCGAAAATAGACACAAAAAGCTGGAGTAACTCAACGAGACAGGCAGCATCTCTGGAGAGAAGGATTGGGTGTCATTTCGGTTCGAGACCCTTCTTCAGACTGGTTAGGGATATGGGAAACGAGAGATATGGACAATGATGTGGAGAGATAAAGAACAATGAATAAAACGTATGCAAAAAAGTAACGATGACAAAGGAAACCGCCATTGGTTTTATCTGTTTGTTGGGTGAAAACATTGGAAGACAGGGAATGCAGGGCTACCTCAAGTGAGAGAAATCAATAACTAATAGCACTGGGCTGAAGATGGGTCTTGACCCAAAATGTCACTCATTCCTTCCTTCCAGAGATGCTGCCTGTCCTGCTGAGTTACTCCAACATTTTGTCTATTTTCTTGTTGCAAGTAGATACCCGTTTTGACCCCATGCTGAGCATCCAACCCAACAGCCCCTCCGTGGCCAAAACCGCCAAATTCACACCTCTAATATCACCCATTAAACCCTGTCCAAACACAGGATGTCCATTATAAAGGATGAGGTTACAGAGTGCTTGGAAGTTCATGATAAAATTGGCCGAAGACAGCATGGTTTTGTGAAGGGGAGATCTTACCTGACAGATCTGTTCTGATTCTTTGAGGAAGTAAATAGCTGGACAGACAAAGTCAGTGGATGTTGTTTACCTAGATTTTCAGAAATCCTTTGATAAAGTGCCGCACATGAGGTTGCTAAAGAAAATGAGCCCATGGTATCAAAGGGGGAGATACTGCCATGGATAGCAGGTTGGCTGGATGGCAGAAGGCAAAGAGTGGCAATATAGGCAGCATTTTCTGGTTGGTTGTCAGTGTCGAGCAGCGGTCGGTGCTGGGTTTTTGGATGAGCGGTTTGAAGGCTTTGTGGCCAAGTTTGCAGATTATACAAAGATAGGTGGAGGAACAGGTAATGTGGAAAACTCTGCAGAAGGACTTGGACAGGTTGGGAGAGTGGCCAGAGAAGTGGCAGATAGAATACAGCGTAGCAAAGTGTGGAGTCACGCATTTGGTAGTAGGAATAAAGACGTAGACCATTTTCTAAATGTGGAGAGAATCCAGAAATTAGAGGTGCAAAGGGACTTGGAGTGCTGGTGCAAGATTCCCAAAAAGTTAATTTGTAAGTCAAATCGGTAGTAAGGAAGGCAAACGTAATGCTAGCATTTATTTCCAAGAGGTCTAGAATACAAAAACAGGGATGTAATGCCGAGGCTCTATAAGGCGCTGGTCAGACCACATTTAGAGTATTATGAGCAATGTTGGGCCCCATATCTGATGTGCTGGTGCTGGAGAGGGTCCAGAGGGGCTTTACGAGAATGATCCCAGGAATGCGTGGGTGAACATATGATGAGCGTTTGACGGGAATGAACCTCTACTTGCTAGAGTTTTGTGGAATGAGGGGGGACCTCATTGAAACTTACCGAATAGTGAAAGGCCTGGAGAGAGTGGATGTGGAGCGGATATTTCCACTAGTGGGAGAGGTTATAACTTCTGAATTATAGCACTTCCTTTCGGAAGGAGATGAGAAGGAATTTCTTCAGAGGGTGGTGAAACTATGGAATTCATTGCCACAGAATGCTGTGGAGGCTAAGCCAATGGATATTTTTACGGCAGAGATGGATAGATTCTTGGTTTGTAATGGTGTCAAGGGATATGGGAAGGAGGCAGGAGAATGGGGTTGAGAGAAAGATAGATCACCCATGATTGAATGGCAGAGTAGACTTGATGGGTCGAATAGCCTGATTCTGCTCCAATCACTTGGGAACTTAGGAACATCTACACCCAAAACCCTTATCTGTGCTTATTTTAATTAAGCTGATGCTGTCCTGTGTAACAACACTGATACCAAGACAATACTAGTTAGCTCAGTATTAATTATTACCAACTGGAAAGATGGATCAACATCAGGATCAAGTAGCTATTCAACTTGCATTTCAATAACAAATATCTCAACACAGGAACATGCGCCATATTTCTTCGCGAAGGAACAGATGGCATGAACAAACAATCTAACTAGGTAGGTAAAGCTTATCGGGAGAGACACATGGAAACATAATATTATTAATCCCACAATTAGTTTGGAGAAATGGTATTAAATATACTGAACATCCTTACCACATCAGCAATTTACCAAAAATAGTTGTCAATACGAAATGAAAATGAACAGCTAATAGAGTTTGCTGTTAAAATTCAAGCCGTAGGCAAGTTTTCAAGGGAACATTTCAATTGTTCTGATTTCTGGCTAATTATATGGGAGAAAATAGAGGAAAGAAAATCGCAGAAAGCTGCACTGAGCATATTTTACGATCCCAGTCCTGACCTGGGACAAAGATAGTGGCAGCGACTCCAAACATCTGCATATTTTGGTACTCTGTCTCAATAAATGAGTTGTTTCTGCATAATATCTTATGTACGTAAGAAAATCCAGTCCAAAGGATAAAACCCTAATACTTAGAATGTCCTCACCTCAGGAGTTTCATTCCTTTCCATATTTTAACAGTATCTGGGAATATTTCTGTTCTTCTCCAAAATCTTAGAGACATTAGTTAATGAAATTATTAACTGGGTAAAGTGTGTTATCTTCATACGAATGTTTGTGAAGATCCCTGCTGTTCAATTGGTGCGATGCTAGACCACTGTAATTCCAACAGTTGACGGAGCTAATCAAATGTCATTAAACTGATCACGTTTTAAGTTCCATTGTCATTGCTCACGTTCTACTGTCATTGCTCTTCTGCAATAAAATTCCATTTAAAAACGGCAAATAATTCTGACATTCAAAAGATTGAAATATAGTTAAAGTATATAAGTACAGTCAAGAAATAAGTCTTCATAAACAATAGAAAGGCACTTTTACCCATGATTCTAAGTATTACAAATCTGCATCTCCTGGCAACGGGTTGTTACCACGGCAACATCACAATCAAATTAAAGCAAGTGGTGCGTATTATGGTTAAAATCGTAGCAATGTACATGGCAAGTCCATTAAGAAAAACAGATTTCAGCAATGTTTGGAGGAACAAGTCTTTGATATGTACTGAAACACGGAATTTATGTCTCCAAAACAAGTTAGTGAAACATTAATTCAGGCCCGCTTTTGGTTTGTTTGATCAATTTAATACTGTCTCTGTGTGAACTCTTCAATTTATGGAATCCAGGGATCTTGATGAACAACCGGGGTGGAAGATTGCAACCTTCACGTGGTCCGCCTTGTTTCGACTTATGCAATCAACTCGACGTGCACAAACGGAAGATCAAATAGAACAAGTTGTCCAACAACTTTAGGCTGTGCACGCCACACGAAAGAAGAAGATGAACAACCAAATTTCAAGTATACCTAAACAGGCACCGCCAGTGTTTAACCATTTAATGTATAAGAAGGAACTGCAGATGCTGAAAAATCGAAGGTAGACAAAAGTGCTGGAGAAACTCAGCGGGTGCAGCAGCATCTATGGAGCGAAGGAAATAGGCAATATTCAGACTGAAGAAGGGTTTCGGCCTGAAACGTTGCCTATTTCCTTCGCTCCATAGATGCTGCTGCACCCGCTGAGTTTCTCCAGCACTTTTGTCTACCTTTAACCATTTAATAATCACTGTTGAACAATACTGGTTCAACATGTTTTATCCATCAACTAGAATCTTATCATTTGGCTTCAGATGATAAGATTCTAGTTCCCCTAGAGAAAGGCTACTACTGCTGAAGTCGTCATTCATCAGCAATACTGAGATCCTACATCAAAATACTATCACAGAGTGAGATGTTTTTACGCTACTTATATGTAATGTATAATTTTGAGGCCACGCCAACTTTAAAAACCAAACCTAAGCCCTATACTCTGCTCCCAAGAGGCCAATGAGATGAACAAAAATATTTCAAAATAAATTGTGCTTTAACTATCCATCTATAAATAGTATTTGAACAATAATTAGACTACAAAAATTAATCAAATGATTATCCAGATATTGAGTTCTTCCTACCACTAAGCTGTACGAGCATTGAATTCCAGACCTTCTCCACTACTTGGATGAAAATCCATCTTTGTCCCCGCTAGTTCTTCTAACAATATTAAAGTCTAATTTTTGTCCCATCTCGTAAGCAAAATAGTTTCACCCCATTAATCTTATTTGGGCGTTTCATCTCATTTAAAATTCCACCTCCAAAGAATGCCATCTCAATATTTCCAACTTTCCACAAAACTCAAAATCTCCAGGTCTGATAATACCTTTCAAACTTCTTCTGAAGTATCTCATGTTACCACATCCTTTGTACAATGCGAATACCAGAGCAAAAGTAACACTCAAGCTACTAGTTCATATAATTCTAATATGACATCCCTGCACTTATATTCTACTGTTAAACCAATTATAGCAAATATTCTTTATGGCTTAATGACCATCATATCTATCCGTCCTGGTTTCTTCAGGGAATGATAGGAATGCATTTCAAGATTTTCTATGGTTCTGGTATCATAGCATTAGAGTTTGCTGTGATTTAAGTTGAACAGCATTAACATAGAAACATTGAAAATAGGTGCAGGAGGAGGCCATTCGGCCCTTCGAGCCAGCACCGCCATTCATTGTGATCATGGCAGATCGTCCGCTATCGATAACCCGTGCCTGCCTTCTCCCCATGTCCCTTGACTCCACTAGCCCCAAGAACTCTATCCAGCTCTCTCTTAAATCCATTCAGTGATTTGGCCTCCACTGCCCTCTGTGGCAGGGAATTCCATAAATTCACAACTCTCTGGGTGAACATTTTTTTTCTCACCTCAGTCTTAAATGACCTCCCCTTTATTCGAATACTGTGGCCCCTGGATCTGGACTCACCCAACATTGGGAACATTTTTCCTGCATCTAGCTTGTCCAGTCCTTTTATAATTTCATATGTTTCTATAAGATCCCCCCTCATCCTTCTAAACTCCAGTGAATACAAGCCTAGTCTTTTCAATCTTTCCTCATATGACAGTGCCGCCATCCCAGGGATCAATCTCGTGAACCTACGCTGCACTGCCTCAATCACAAGGATGTCCTTCCTCAAAGTAGGAGACCAAAATTGTACACAATACTCCAGATGTGGTCTCACCAGAGAGTTCCCACCAAGCGCCTTTCGTCTAGAGTTGTGGTACTCTCTTGCAGAGTGACTCTCAGCTGTCTTGACCTGTTATTGTTTCATTTAACTCATTGCTTTCTGCTTCCATACACCATTAGGTGCTGCAATTTACTCTCATTAACACCAACAGTAACTGGACCAAAATGATAGGCAATAGATCACCATGGTGCAGTAATCAGTAATGTGCAAGTGCAATAAAACATTTTTTTCTCTTGTACAGTTTCACCGTGAGAGAGTTGTCTTGGAAATTGAAAGGCAATCACTTTGATTGATACTTGTGCAATGGTAGTCTTTTAAACAATATAACACCCACATAATTCCATCCCATCGAAACCAGCTGTTGACATGATTTTGTACTATTGTAACTTGGTTGGGGAAGGCAATAAATACTGATTAAGTTCATTGGCCCTCCGCCATTCCCTACAATGTTGTGGATGTATGATTACCATATTAAGTGAACATGTGACTATTGCGATGGACAACATCAACATGGATCTGGACCTACAAAACTCATTCTTATTCCACAACGGCATGTACTTGCATGTTAACCACCGAAACTTGGACGTGAGATTGCCTCAAATAATATGAATAAATAGGCAAGCAATTAATGCTATTTATTTGCTGTTGTAGATATTTTATCTACAACAGCAAACAAATAGCATTAATTGCTTGTTGCAGATAACTGCCCATGATGGTCATACATTTTCAAATATACAATTGCCAACTATATTCTTTTTTGGAGATTTCAACTTTTTTTCTCGAGAAAGGAGGCCACCACAGAACACTGCTGCAGACTAGTCAGAGAAAGATTTTGCAGTAAACAGATGTAGAATTATTTGCAACAAAAATGTTATGCTTACATTTTGAATGGAAAGATTGCCAGATTATCCTTTGTAGTGTCAAACGTTTTCATGTAAAGATGTAAAAAACATATTTTACATATTTAGAAATAATACAAATTATCTTATTTTTTGACATTGGGTATGCCTTCCATCTTATCATAAACATTAAAAAGAACTGTCATGTGCCTACGAGCCCTCAATAAGTCACAGATTTGTGTATTCATGAGGTCTGCTTGAGCACGATCTGATGTTTTTGACCAAAGATACAAATATATACTAGCTATTTAAGGAATCAATCACTATCTGTACAATATGATTTGTTTCCAGGCTGAAGGGGCTGCAGTCTTTGTATACACAGCTGAACATTGCGATTTCAAAACTATGGTGGTAGAGCATTCACAGGATATAGTTTCGTCGCCAGTATTCAAATATTTTCATATGTTTATTACAGACATGAAAGCTTTTTAACATTTGAGAATATTTATGCAGAGGAAAGATAGACACAAAAAGCTGGAGTAACTCAGCAGGATAGGCAGCATCTCGGGAGTAAAGGAATGAGTGACGTTTCGTGTTGAGACCCTTCTTATGCAGAGGGAGTTACCGGGTTACAAAGAACTCACTCTGCGCAATTTTGATATTTGTAGGAAGTTAACAAACGATCAGCCAGGTTCCTACAATGGGGTTTTTACCAATACTCAATACAAATGGCAGTAAGATTCCCTTACCATTTCACCCCATCTACTGCTGGATATAAAGTAGAAAATCTTTTCAAATCCTACTTGCAGATCCCTACTTAGAGCAAGTTAACACCATAATCACCATTTCAATGTGTAGCCTGTGAGCCACGCTAATTACTGGCAATGAGATTAAACTCAGGAACAATTGTGAACAAATTGAGGAAGACCCACCTTGGATGGTTGTCCGAATATCTCTATTCCATTCCTGGAAGCTGCTGTACTCTCTCTTTGCGAATGGTTTGACAGATCATTATTGAAGGATGCAGCAGCTTTCCTAGACTTTGGCGTCATCCTTTTAATTTTATTCATCCTTTTACTGTTTATTTTTCTTTTAGCACTGCGACCTGTAGGTTTTTTCTCAGTGCAGTCCATGTCCCTTTGCAATAATGTAGATTCTTTCACGACTGCAAGAGTGCCTGTTGTTGGGATAATTTTAACTTTCAAATTTTTTCGCTTTTTCTTGATTAACCTGCGCCTCCTCGACAAATTCAAATACCTTTTTTGTTCATGCCTTGTTGCTAAAATTCCATTGGTCTGCAATAAATAGTTGTTTGTTAGTGAATCAGCAGAAATTCTAAAATATTAAGACAGTTTAGTTTATTGTCATGTGTACCGAGGTACAGTGAAAAGCTTTTGTTGCGTGCTGTCCGGTTAGCAGGACAACAATTGATTACAATTGAGCCATTTACAGCATATGTGTACATAAAGGAATAATATTCCGTGCAAGCAAGGTCCAACATTAATATTAACATTACAGTTTCAAGCCTCAAGCGTTCAATGCAAACACTGGAAACATTGGTAACCAGGTTGGTTAATGAAGGACACGTTGACTGATTTTCCTCAATTGTCGCAGCAGTATGCATGCCATAGTGATCTCTGCTCTATATTCAGAGGATAATCCATCATGGCTTCCAATCCTGATCACAATGCACAGCCATTATAATTCTTACTTTGAATTGAAATATTACTAACAAAATCCTATGCTGTTTAATTAAATCTAGTTAATGAAGTAGGATTAATTTGATTTCATCTGTGGGATCAAACATTGACCCGAAATGAACTGTAAACTGTTTCATAACTGTTCCTGGCAGGCACAAGTCCTGCCAAGCATTCAGAATCAAAGTGCGAACTAAGGGTTAGGTAAAATAGGAGCATCGCAGTGAAGGTAACTGGCCATGGAGAGGCTGTTTTTTTGAACAATTCAAAAAAGCAGTTGCAACAATTACACATCTTTCTAAATCATTTGTGAGGATCGGGATTAAGCACGTTGGCTTCATGATTCATGGAATCATAAGTTTAAGCATCTTAAAACTATTTTGAAAATCTGAACAACGATTTGTTAAAGGAATGCACATTACTTGCTCACAAAGCACACTGGTAATCTTACTCCAGGAGATCCAACCAGGCTAAAGCTATATGTTTTTCAAAATTTTTTGGACAAAATGAAAACGATTCTAGTCAATGCCTCTAGCATTACATTAGTGAGGATAGTCAGTCAACCATCAGTATTTTGTGAAATAACTGATGCAACGACTGAACAGTCAATTCAAGTGCAATCGCTATTAGGGACGTCAAGTTAGAGCCATCCGATTCGCTTATTAAATTCGCTTTCCCAAGAACAATCACCTTTTGGTCTTTAAATAAATTATCAACATAGTTTTTGATTAGACACGAACTAAAATGCTTTTGCTTGTCATTTGTCTCAAAAGTTTATTTTTTAATTTGAGTTATGGTTTCAGGATACTTATTAAAAAAAATGATGAGTTTCAGTATATGTGTTTCCAGGTAAATCGAAAAGATCACTTCTGATAGAATTGTCAATGGACTACACTGAGAAATTGAACAACTAAATTCACTAACTGCAATATCGCTTGGCCAACAAACACTCTTTCAAGGATGTGAAAACATGCCTATGTGTTTCAATTCCATATATCTGAACCATGCCTCAGCACGTTGACCATTAGGGGAATCAGGGGTTAGCAATGGAAAAGAAAGTGCCAAATAGTGAGATGTAAGAAATAAGGTGGAGGTGAGGAGAGGGAATGTATGAAGGAATGGCAGATGCTGGTATATACCGAAGGTAAGCACAAAATGCTGGAGTAACTCAGCGGGACAAGCAGCATCTCTAGAGAGAAGGAATGAGTGACGTTTAAGGTTGAGACCATTCTTCAGTGGGAATTATGGATTGTGGGGGATGCATCGGGCTTTAATGTGTTGGGGAGCTTGATTGATTGAAAGACATGGAAATAGGCCCTTTGGCTCACAGAGTCCACGCCACCCATCAATCACCCGTTCATACTAGTTCTATATTATCCCAATTTCACATCCACTCCTTACACATTAAGGGCAATTTACAGAGGCCAATTAACCTACAAACGTCTTTGGGGTGTAGGAGGAAATCGGAACACACGGATGAAAGTTAAGTGGATGAAAATGTGCATACTCGACAGAGGTAGCACCCAAGCTTTCGGTCAGAGCCGTGTATCAGGCGTTGTGAGGCAGCAGCTCTGCCAGCTGCCATCCTTTTTATTAAAAAAAACCACAGGAGTGTCAACGTAGAGACAGAATATGTTGGGGAGGGCGAACATTTTGGGGATTGGCAGGGGTAAAAATGATGGGGAGGATGAAGATGCTGGGGGTTGACTGTGTTGGGGGATGTGGATGGTTTTTGGTCAGGGGAGATGATAGACAATAGGTGCAGGAGTGGGCCATTCGGCCCTTCGAACCAGCACCGCCATTCAATGTGATCATGGCTGATCATCCACAATCAATACCCCATTCCTGCCTTCTCCCCATATCCCCAGACTCTGCTATCTTTAAGAGCCCTATCTAGCTCTCTATTGAAAGTATCTAGAGAACTGGCCTCCACTGTCCTCTGAGGCAGATAATTCCACACTCACAACTCTCTGTGTGAAAAAGTGTTTCCTCATCTCCATTCTAAATGGCTTAGCCCTTATTCTTAAACTGTGGCTCCTGGTTCTGGTCTCCCCAAACATCAGGCGCATGTTGTTAAAGAAGGAACTGCAGATGCTGGAGAATCGAGGGTTACACAAAAAGCTGGAGAAACTCAGCGGGTGCAGCAGCATCTAAGGAGCGAAGGAGATAGGCAACGTTTCGGGTCGAGACCCTTCTTCAGACGCATCAGGAGCATGTTTCCTGCCTCTTGCGTGTCCAAACCCTTAATAATCGTATATGTTTCAATAAGATCCCCTCGCCTCCTTCTGAACTCCAGTGTACAAGCCCAGCCGCTCCATTCTCTCAGCATACGTTAGTCCTGCCATCCCGGGAATTAACTTTGTGAACCTACGCTGCACTCCCTCAATAGCAAGAATGTTCTTCCTCAACTTTGGGGGCCAAAACTGCACACAATTCTCCATGTATGGTCTCACTAGGGCCCTGTACAATTGCCGGGGGTGCAATTACCTTGGGAGGGGCTGTAAATTAGTGGCAGGGCCAGTAGTGTGGTTGTCTCTCAGGGTTAGGGGCATTATACGGGGTAGGCAAGTTTCGGTGGGTCGGTTGTGCGTGGACGGGGCAGGGGTAACCCGTGGGAGGGAGGGAGCGAGCGATCCCGGCCGCACTGACTGCCCTGGCCGGGATATCTTGGCCCAAGCCCGCCCGCCCGCCCGGCCACGCAGACTGACGTAGCCGGGAGTGCCCTGCCTGGCCCCGCTGGCTGGCTGGCTGACTGACCTGGCCGGGAGGACCCTTCTCCTCCGCCAGAGTCCGGTACATGGAGAACGCAGACACACGAGGCTCCGCCATCGCTGCACGTTCACACGCCGCCTGCGTCATGACGTCAGGCGGTCCCGCCCCCACGCGCGCAGGAGGTTGGCAGTGAGAACGTGACACCAACTGCCGCGGGGACAGAGGTTCAACCTGCGCACTGGCCCGGCCCCTCAACCTCCACACCGACCCGGCCCCTCTCACACCGACCCGGCCCCTCCCACACCGCCCCGGCCCCTCCCACACCGACCCGGCCCCTCCCACACCGACCCGGCCCCTCCCACACCGCCCCGACCCCTCCCACACCGACCCGGCCCCTCCCACACCGACCCGGCCCCTCCCACACCGCCCCGGCCCCTCCCACACCGACCCGGCCCCTCCCACACCGACCCGGCCCCTCCCACACCGACCCGGCCCCTCCCACACTGACCCGGCCCCTCCCACACCGACCCGGCCCCTCCCACACCGACCCGGCCCCTCCCACACCAACCCGGCCCCTCCCACACCGACCCCTCAACACTGACCCGACCCACCCCGCCCCCTCAACCTGCCCACTGATCCAACAGCTGGCAGCCCAGCAGTATGATATAGATTTCTCTAACTTCAAGTACCCCTTGCTTCCCCTCTCTCAGTCCACCCCCCACCCTAGCCGTCGTACCAATCTACATTGCCTTGATCAACGTCTGCTTTGATCTGTCCTTTCCACACCTTGCATGCTCTTTGTACCCTTTCATATTCTCTAGTCTCATTCACAGGAATTTAGAAGGATGAGAGGGAATCGTATAGAAACATATAAAAATATAAAGGGATTGGACACGCTAGATGCAGGAAACATGTTCCCGATGTTGGGGGAGTTCAAACCAGGGGCCACAGTTTAAGAATAAGGGGTAGACCATTTAGAATTGAGATGAGGAAAACCTTTTGCACACAGAGAATTGTGAAATTCTCTGCCTCATAAGGCAGTGGAGGCCGATTCACTGGATGCATTCAAGAGAGAGTTAAGGGCCTGTCCCACTTGGGCGTCATTTACGCGTCATGACGCGCACATGGTGTGCATTATGCGTGCGTGGTGACATAGGCAGTCGCGCGCGGCGCCCCGGGATTTTGGGACGTGCAAATGATGCCCAAGTGGGACAGGCCCTTCAGAGAGAGCTCTTAGGGCTAGCGGGTGAAGGCAGGAACAGGGTACTGATTGGGGATGATCAGCGTGATCACATTGAATGGTGGTGCTGGCTTGAAGGGCCGAATGGCCTACTTCCGCACCTATTGTCTATGTATGTCTCCCCTCCCCTGACTCTCAGTCTGAAGAAAAGTCTGGACCTGAAACGTTACCCATTCTTTCACTCCAGAAATGCTGCCTGGCCTGCTGTGTTACTCCAGCATTTTATGTCTATCTTCTGTACCAGTTTTACTATCATATTGTTGAGTTCTCTCTGTTTACTTGTTATCACCTATTCCACAACCAGCAATGACCTGTTGTGTGCCCCACATTTCCTTGATTATCGGTGCTTTTCACAAATCTTCCATTCATTTCTCCTAAGCACCGTCTTTATCTCTTGTTCCTTATTCCCCGAATCTCTGTCAGAAGAAAGGGTGTCGAGTGAAACCAATCCCTTTTCCCCAGTGGTGCTGCCTGACCTGCTGAGTTACTCCAGTTTTTTTTGTCTGTCTTCGGTTTAAACCAGCATCTGGGGTTCCTCTCTACACAGTGAACTAAACTGCAGGCCAAAGGAAATATAACATACATTCTTCCCAATATCAAGTATGCTCTCCAGTATTCTCAGTATTATTACGTGTTTTTTGCGCACTCTTTTAACTGTAGAATATATGTGTGATTTATGTACTATCTGTGTATAATGTATGTTTTTGTATGTTGTCTGAGTATGTGCCAGTGATGCTGCTGTAATCAAGGTTTTCATTTCATCTGTGCTTCATCGGTCCTTGTGCATAGACATAATTTTACTTGTGGTGTCCAGCCTGCCACTGAACATCTCCAGTGCCAGTCAGTTAAGTATCAAGCCTATAGATGGGTGGCAGGAACCACACCACGTCAACAACTGGCCACCTTCATTGAGCTCATTGGCGTTTAGTGGTGGAAAGGTTGCAAGAAAAATCGAGCGAGGATAAAGCTGTAAAAAAAGACCTGGGCTGGTGAAGATGGGACACTCAGTTAAATAGGTGGGAAGTAGGACATTGGCTTGATGTGGAGAACAGTCCTATGCCTGGGCCTGTGTTTCAAGGGAAACAAGGGGTTCCTGAAGGAGAATGGTGGGATGGGGTGGCACTACCATATGTGTGGGAACAGCGGACAAAAGATCAAAAGGCAGTATTCCATCAGGAATGCTGCATGGGCAAAGACATGACTTCTGTGTCACATAGCAGAAACTGAATGCTAGGATTCTGAAAACCTCATTCAGTGCGTATAATAGGGCCTCTACAATGGAGAAACACACTCTAACTTTGTATACTCAAGGAAGAAATTCTGCCAGCACATGACAGCACGCAGACATTTAGCAGTTCAACAATTTCTGGACAACAACTTTTCCAGTTTATCGCAGAACTGGCCAATTCTACACGAGATATCAACATGAAATGTTAATTTTGTTTATCTCCGTGTGGGTGCTGCCTGGCCAATTGAGTGTTTCCAGCCATTTCTGTCTTTATTTCAATTTTCCAACATTCATAATGTTCTGATTCTACAATGTCTCGTTTTGCACAGTACCGCTTTTTTTTCTCGTTTTCTTTCCCTGTGTTTGTATTTGTAGCCTTCTATTTACATCTCCTCGAGATTCTTTTCAGTTTACATCTTCAGCATTTCCCTTCAGCTGATACCATCAACACTTAGAAACATAGTACTCATGTTATTCAATTTCCTCTGATCTCCATCCTGTCACTTTTGAGTTTAAAATCACTGTGTGTGATGCAAATGTCATGATCTGGGAAGTTCCAGTGAGATAATCAGACTGAGATAAACACCATTGCATGAATATAGATATTTAGAGAAATAGGCACAAAATGCTACCACTGCTAGGAATCTGAAATAAAAACAGAAATAGGAAAGAACATCACAAGGCAGTAGGGAGAGAGTAGAATAGATAAAATTGGCCAAATAAGCAATGTCAGAGATTTGTAGACCGGTTGCTTTATTTCACCATTTTTGGAAATCCCATTTCCTCAATTGAAATCAGGGAGCATTTAACACTGTGAGCCACACATGCAAAGTCACTGCCTGGACATGAATTTAATTTTGTGTGCTTCTGGTGGGGCACATTAATTATTAAACAAATAATTGCACTATCAATGCATCCTTGATGTGCTTAACAATTGATCAGGGGCATAGGCAAGCACCCATTCACCAGCACACGCCTGCTAAAATGTAACACCTTGGAATACTTGATACCCAGCAGTAGTCCAGTACTGAATAACACCATACAATAAATCATTTATTTTGATGCATTTAAACTCAGACCAATGAATGTTTATTGCAATTTGTGAGGTTAAGCATCATGGTCTCTCAAAAGAAAAAGCTAATTGCACTGCTTGTACATTGTCCATGACTCTCTACTTGTGTAACACTTCAATTATATCGATCTCCCACAGAGCTTATTTTCCCAATTACTTCTGTTTAATGTTGTACAACAGCAACACTTCCAAGGATGACCTTGGCAGATGTGTGTTTTTGTCTGAGGAACAATTATTAACATCCTACATCAAAAATCACAACCTGAATGTGACTTTTCTAGAGACCTGAGTGCAATCTTTTTTTTTTCCTTTATATTTCGAACAGAACAAAAGAATTAAAAGCAAGTGTGAAACAGCATACAAAAAACAAACGAAGAATATTTATAAAGTGTTATAAACAATATCTATAAATAAATGAAATTGTATGTATCCGAAAAGGAGCAGGAAGAAGCCAAAGCTTATTAATTCCCACCCCTTATTCAACTGTTTATAATTATCTTATACAAATTTAGCAGCTATATGCACACCATATGGACATCAGCAGCTATATGTACACCAAATTATTTGCATTTATACACTAATCAAATATTTACAAAGCCATACAAAAAAGAGAAAAAAATAAAATAAAAAAACCCTCATATACTATACAGTATATCTTAGTCATATATACAACCCATCACCCTATAATCACCCTTCCCAATACAATCAGTATAACAAATATCCCACTCACAATCACCTATCCTCATCACAATATCCTTTAAAAAAAAGTATATACATCTTTTTAAACTGAATTATGTTTGTGCTAAGTTTTATCTCCTGTTCCAGACCATTCCACAAATTGCTATGCACATACTTTTAAGAGTTGTTCTGACATTGAGTTTTTTTTTAAATTATGTTCCCCTCTCAAATTATACCCACCCTGTCGTTCCATAAATAGTGTTTGTATATTTCCTGGAAGTAAATTATTTCTTGCTTTGTACATGATTTGTGCACTCTTAAATTTAACCAGATCGGTGAACTTCAGGGTATGTGACTTTAGGAATAATAAATTGGTATGTTCAAGATATCCAACGTTATTGATTGATTCTTATTGCACTTTTTTATAATGTGCATAACGGCTGTAGGTTGGTTTTGTACGTTACCCCATATCTCCACACAGTAACTCAGATATGGAAATATGAGTGTATTATACAGAGTATGTAATGATTTGTAGTCCAGAAGGTGTCTTGCTATAGACTTTGCCAATTTTGCTTTGACGTGGTTTCCAGCAGATTTTGTGGTCTAAGAGCACACCAAGAAATTTATTTTCATAGTCTTTCTATACTTATGTTATCTATTTTCAATTGTACTTGAGGGTTTGTTTTATGTTTTCCAAATAGCATAATCTTTGTTTTGCTTAAATTTAGAGACAATTTGTTGACATCAAACCACTGTTTTAATGTATTCATTCTGATGTGATGACCTCTAAAAGCTGCTTCAAATTGTCACCGGAACAAAAAATATTTGTATCATCGGCAAATATAATCAATTTCAGTATATTTGATACACTGCATATGTTGTTAATGTATACTATGAAAAGCTTTGGACCTAACACATACCCTTGAGGCACTCCACAAGTTATGTTCATGGAAGTTGATTTATGTTCACCTATTTCTACAAATTGTTGCCTGTTTCTTAAATAGCTTCTCACCCAATCCAATCCAACCCCTCTGATGCCATACCTATCCAATTTCATGAGTAAAATGTTGTGATTTACGGTATCAAATGCAATTTGTGATTTCCTCGATTAGTTCCATTAGTGCCATGGATGTTGATCTGTCTGTCTGATCCATATTGACTGTCGACCAAAAGCTTATGTTTTTCAATGAAATTATCAAGTCTTTCTGTAAAAGGTTTTTCAAGGATCTTGGAGAATTGGGAGAGTAAAGAAACAGGCCTGTAATTTGTGAAATGGTGTCCATCCCCAGTTTTATATAATGGTTTTACTTTTGCTATTTTCATTTTGTTTGGAAATTTACCAGATTGAAAAGACAAGTTACAGATATGAGTTAGTGGTTCTGCAATTTCTTCAATAACATTTTTTATTATAATCATATTGATATCATTCCAATCAGTAGAGGATTTGCTTTTACATTTTCTTACAGTGTCTATGATTTATTTTCCTTCGACTGCTCTGAGGAAGATAGAGCTAGTATTTCTGTCCCAAAGATCAGTATCCGCCCCTTCTTTTGTTTCTGGGTCATTCATTTTTTTCTGCCAAATCTGATCCAACATTTACAAAGAATTTGTTAAAACCATTAACCTCATCATCCATATTATTTATTGTCTTGTCTTCCTCAATAATATACTCAGGGTAGCCTGTATGTTTTGATCCATTTCTAATAATACTATTTAGCATGTTCCATAAACCTTTCATATTGTTTTTATTATTCTCTAATATTTCATTATAGTATTCTTTCTTACATATCCTCATAATATTGGTTAATTTATTCTTATTTTTTATATTTATTTTCTGCTTTTGAAGTTTGATATTTTATGAATTGTCTATATAGTGTGTTTTTCTTTTTGCAGGCATTTTTAAACCCTTAGTGATCCATGGACTATTTGTTTGTTTTTGTCTATCACTATATTGTTTCTGACTTCCTATGTGAAAATTGTCATGGGGATCACTAAATTCCAGCCAAGTTAATTGGTCTTTGTAAAGCATTGTAGCCCAACACTTTAAAAATGTTAAAAATGGACGAATACATTCATTGTAAACTATTCACTGGGGATAGGGCACAGACCCCACAAATAACAAAAAAAAACGCAGATGCCATTAAGAATACTAGCAATGCCACAAAGACTACAATGACAGACAGCAGTCAACTCCATGGATATAACAAAAAGTTGTTATATCATCAGTTTCATCTTCAATATTTCAGCTCGTTAAAGCAATCGTAGTTCTGGCCTCACATTCCAGGCCCCGACCTCTCAGAAAGGTGAAAACTTGCAGGTTCTACGGTTCCCAAGTAACTACAGCACCTTTCCCTTCTTGGTGTTAGAGATTACATTGCGCAATGCTGTCAAAGTAATCTGCGTGAGTAGCTGACTAGCTGCAGTGCATTTTATACAATGTGCAGGAAAGAACTACAGATGCTGGTTAAAATAGACACAAAATGCTGGAGTAACTCAGCGGGACAGGCAGCATATCTGGAGAGAAGGAATGGGTGAAGTTTCAGGTCGAGACCCTTCTTCAGGGTTTCGACCCGAAATGTCACCCATTCCTTCTCTCCAGAAATGTGCCTGTCCCGCTGAGTTACTCCTGCATTTTGTATCTATCTATGCATTTTAAACATGCAGATGCCCAGTCAACTAATCATTAACAAATATCACAATTTCTGACATGATGAAAACATCATTGTTAAAGCAGCTGAAGATGGTTGAGCCAAGGACACTGCCCTGAGGAATACATGCAGTAATATCCTTCCATTGTGCAAAATAATGACCCCAGCTATTGACTTCAGTTTTACAGAGCTGTCGGTCCTTTCACATCTCCTTTGGAATTTGGATCCCCATTTGGACCAAAGCTGTGACATGTTTTTGAGCCAAGAGGTTCTGCCAAAACCTAATATAAGCATCAACAAGCAGATGATTGGAAAATAAGTGTAGCTTGAAAGCATTGTTGATGCCGAAGATTGAGAATAGAGAGATCGCAAATTAAGTAGCAAGCCTGGATATGTCCTGTTTTCTGAGAAGAGGACATAACTGGGGAATATTTTCACATTATTGGGCGGATGTAACTGTATTGGTGCAGCTTACGTGGCCGCACAGCTGGTTCTGGAGTGCATGTTTTCAGTACTGCTACTGGAATGTCGCTGGGTTCCATGATCCTTGCTGTATTCAGTGCTCTCAACTGTAGCTAGATATCAAATAGAATTAATACAATTGAACGAACTAGCTTCGATGTTGCCGGATGAATTTGGCTACAAATAGACTGCATCTATCACCAAGAATCTCCAGCATCTGGACCACGCCCTCTCATCACTATTACCACCAGACAGAACGTCCAGAAGCCGGAAATCCCATACTACCTGGTTCAGGAACAGCTACTATCCTACAATTATCAGGTTCTTGAACCAACCAACCCTAATCCAACCTCAAAGACAGAACATTGCAGCTCACCTCTTGCACGATTATGGACTTGTTTTTTTCTAATTATGTTTTTACACCAAGACCTTATATTTTGTACAGCCTTCTATCTTTCAGAATTTTAGGTGCAATTTATGTATAATTTGTGTTTGTGTGTTTCTCTGAGTATGTGCCTGTGATCCTGGCTCCACCCATCTTATTCTGTGAACAGATCTTTTGAGATGCATACTGACTAACAGCTCCATGTATCTTTCTTTGCTGGGACAACTTGAGGGACCTCTACCTGTTAGTTATCAATTGTTTTTAATCTATTGCTGTTGATTTCAGGTAATTATTTGGGTAAAAAAATATCATCCTAATTGTATACACCACTAAGTTCAGCCCTCTCGTGCACTCTGAAGAATAAAGTCCTAGCCTGCCCAACCTCTCCCTGTAACTTAATCTCTGGAGTTCTGGCAATATCCTCATAAATCGTTTCTGCACTCTTTCCATATTAATGGCATCTTTCCTACAGCAGGGTGATCAAAACTGAATGCAAAACTCAAAGTATAGCTTCACCAATGTTTTATACAACTATAACATATTGTTCCAACTTTTATACTAATTTCCCTAAATGATGGAGGCCAGCATGCCAAAGGCCTTCTTCACCAGCCTGTCTACCTGTGATGATCAAACAAGAGGGCATGACATGAGAATTAAGGGACAGAGGTTTAGGGGTAACATGAGGGGTAACTTCTTTACTCAGAGAGTGGTGGCTGTGTGGAATGATCTTCCTGCAGAAGTGGTGGAGGCAGGATCGATTTTAACATTTAAAAGTAAAGTGGATAGGTATATGGACGGGAAGGGAATGGAGGGGTATGGTCTGAGTGCAGGTAGATGGGACTAGGGGAAAATAAATGGTCGGCACGGACTGGAAGGGCCAAGAAGGCCTGTTTCTGTGCTGTAATTGTTATATGGTTATATGATCAGATAATTATACACTTGTACTCCTAGATTCTCTGATCTACAACACTCTCCAGTCACCTTGCTCCTTCGTGCCATTGGATTAAGACCTTCCTCTGTGAAATATGTGTAGTAGTTGGAGTATAACAGGCATCTTCCTGCACAATCTGAAAATGCAACATTCCTATTAACTTTTGGGAATCTCTGGTCCATGCCCACTCAAAGTGGAGAAGGAGCATTTGTTACTCCACCTCTTTGTCTTTTTTGTAAATCACCAGCATATGTAGTTACTTGTATCTTCACCTTCCCTTCATTGATCTATGCTTTATTGCACCTTTATTTGTACTGTCATGTCTTCCCACTCTCCTCATCATTCCTGAATCTCATTGCTGCAGTTAAGTACGCATCTGGTAAAGCTTCAAAACTTGGTCCAAGTTTATTTTATTATGATCCCCTGCATGTCATGATCTGATGAGTTCTGTCCCACACAAATCTTTTACATGAAACTCCAAAGTATTCTGTGATGAATTATGGAGGTCGATTTCAGACTGAGGCACACAGACTGGATTTCTAATGCATTACAGAAAATGTGTATACATGACTCACAAATGAAGTCTGCAAACTCTTGGACAATAAGGGCCAAAATGAAGCTCGCAAACTATAATTGATATTGTTCAGTGATCACATTTCATCAGCTGCTTTATGTCAGTCGTGGATAATACTTGCCTCTGTGTCAGAAGGTTGTGGGTTCAAGTCCCAATTTGGCAGCTTGATGTGCAAAATCCAAGAATTCAATATATTTTTTCAGATGAAAACTTAACCTCTGGTCACATCTGTTTTTCAGGATATAAAAGAAATGCAACTATTTCAAAGAGGAAGGGAATTGTAATAAGTGTCCTTAGCCAATATGTATTCCTCAGTCAACCTCACTGAAAGTGATGATCTAGTCATTATCACATTACTTACAAAATATGGAATTTGCCAATCGGCACAGCTTTCTCTGAAGCACAACAGTGACAATACTTCAAAAGTGTTTTTTGATTCAGCAGTATAGGTGCTTCTGAAAAGGACTAACAATTTCATGCTAAAGAAAGAACTGCAGATGTATACTTTTATAAAGAATCTCTACGCTTTCTTGGTGAATGAGACTTTCCATTCTAAGTATTAGGTTAAGGTTTAGATTTAGGTTCATTATAGTCACGTGCACCGTGACAATAATGAGGGGGAGGGGGCATGAAAACCTTATTTTTTCAGTTTCTTACCTTGCCGGAGATGCGATTAATTATCGGATTGCATCTCTGGGCGCTCTTTTGCCTAGCATCAATGGAGCTGGAGGCCTCCTCGGATTGCCTTTGGGCCTCACCGCAGGGCATGGACTTACATCGGAGCCGATCCCTCACCTGGGATCGCTCCAACCGCGACCTGCGGACTTACCATCAAGAGCTTGCAGTCTCAAGAGAGGCTAGTCGGGAAGCTCCAACTATGCAGAGACTTGACCAGGCCCGATCACCCGGCGCGGGGGAGCTGACATCCCCCCCCCGATGCAGGAGCTGATCGCTCCGATGCAGAGGGCACAAACACCGGCGGCTACAGGAGTGAAAATCATCCCGTCAACGAAGGGCTCGAGGCCCCTGACGGCGGGAGAGCTAAGGGAAGAGATTTGACTTTTTGTTTGCCTTCCATCACAGTGAGGAATACGGAGGAGGCACTGTGGTGGATGTTTATGTTAAAATGTATTTTGCGTGTTCCGGTGCTTTTTATTTGTATGACTGACTTGGCAAATTAAATTCCTCGTATGTTGCAAAACATACTTGGCTAATAAAGTATTATTGTGATTGTGATTGATCCTGTCACTGCTATCTAAATGAGCAGCTATAACATCTTTAACAATCAACTCAAGCATCTTCCCCACTATCGATGCAAGGCTAACTGGTCTATAATTCCCCGTTTTCTCTATCCCTCCTTTCTTAAAAAGTGGGGTTACATTGGCTACCCTCCAGTCCACAGGAACTGATCCAGAGTCAAGAACATTGGAAAATGATCACCAATGCATCCATGATTTCTAGGGCCACCTCCTTGAGTACTCTGTGATAAAGACCATCAGGCCCTGGGGATTTATCTGCCCTCAGTCCCAACAGTTTACCTAACATCATTTCCTGACTAATGTGGATTCTCTTCAGTTCCTCCCTCCCACTAGATCCTCGGTCCCCTAGTATTTCTAAGAGATTGTTTGTGTCTTCCTTAGTGAAGACAGAACCAAAGTATTTGTTTAACTGTTCTGCCATTTCCTTGTTTCCCATTATAAATTCACCTGTCTCTGATTGTAAGGGACCTACATTTGTCTTCACTAATCTTTTCCTTTTTACATATCTAAAGAAGCTTTTAGAATCAGTTTTTATATTCCCCGCAAGTTTTCTTTCGTACTCTTCCCCCCCCTCCCCCTCCCCCTCCCCTCCCCCTCCCCCCTGTTAATTAACCCCTTTGTCAAGTTCAAAACTTCTCCCAGTCCTCCGGTTTGCTGCTTCCTCTCGCCAATTCCTTGGATTTAACACTATTCTTGATTTCCCTGGTTAGTCACGGTTGAGCCGCCTTCCCCTTTTTTTATTTTTTCGCCGGACCAGGGATGAACAATTTTTGGAGTTAAATCTTTGCCATTGCTTCTCCACCACCGACCCTTTAATTATAATTTGCCAGTCTGTCCTAGCCAATTCCCGTCTCATTCCTTCAAAGTCTCCTTTCTTTAAGTTCAGGAGCATATTCTCTGAATTAACCATGTCATTTTCCATCCTAATGCAGTATTCCACCATATTGTGGTCATTGTTGCCCAAAGGGTTTTGCACAACAAGATCGCTAACTAATCCTATCTCATTACATAATACCCAGTCTAGGATGGTCGGTTCCTCTACATATTGGTTTAAAAAACCATCCCATATACTTTCCAGGAAATCCTCCTCCTCAGTGGTGCTACCAATTTGATTGGCACAAACTATATGTAGATTAAAGTCATGATAACTCCATCCAAATGATCCAAAGCCTGCAAACAGAGAGGAATAAACCGTTGCTGATTCCAGTGGTGCGTGGTTTCAAGCTTCTGTATCTTCTGCCAAACGGAGCAGGGAGAACAAGAAATGAGCAGGATGAAACAAATCCTTGATTATGTTGGCTGCTTTTCCAAGGCAGGGTCAAGTGTAGATGGAGTCAATGGTCAGAAGTCTGGACTGTGTGATGGACTGGGCCAGGGCCGGCCTTAAGCCGATTGGACCGGTTGTTCCAAATTGGGTCCCCAAGGGGGGCCCCTTGCTAGAGAAATCCAAAACTCCGCTCTAGGATCTTTGGAGTAATCTACTCTCGGCTCGGGTAGATTATCCCGGGTGGAGGGGGGAGAGAGGGGTGGAGGGGGAAGAAAGGGATAAACGGGGAGGGGGAATGGAGAAGGGGGAGGTCCCTCACGGTCCAGGGCAGCGCTCCCGCCCCTCCAGTCGCCGTGCTTCACGCACACAGCCCCGGCACCACCGCTCTCTCTCTCCCCGGGGAGAGGCGGTGAACAATACACGGAGAGCCGGGCCGGGGCGGGGGTTGGAGCAACGTTTACAAACCTCGGCCTCAGCTCACACGCGTTCGCCCGGACCCCGGCATCCGCTCCCACCGGCCCTCTCCCTTCTCTCTCTCCCTCCCTCCCTTCCCTCGCACCTTCCCCTCTCTCTTTCCCCTCCTCCCTTCTTTCTCTCCTTTCTCTCTTTTCCCTTCTCTCTTTCCCTCCCTTTTTTCTATCCTTCCCTCCCTCCCTCCCTTCTTTCTCTACTTCCCTCACTCCCTACTCTCCTTCCCTCCCACACAAACACACAGGGCTCTGGGTCCGGCGGCCGCTCCGTCCACATCGCATGGAGTTTTAACCCCGGGCCTGGAGCCAGGAGCGAACCGGGTGAGTGGGGGCATCGGTGCCGTCTTCAGAGGCGCGTGGATGCATCTCGGGCTATAGCTCCGCTCCGATGCCCGACCCCCGGGTCACTGACCCTCACCTCCCCCGGACCCGAACTGGACACAGAGCATCTGGGCCGGCTCGCATTCCCGGGGTGGGGGACGCTCCCCGGGCATCGCCAAGTCTCCGCTCACTCCGGGTGTTGCCGCTTCACTGACACACAATCTAAAACACACATTGACATACACAAGGTTTAAAGGGATATGGACCAAATGCGGATAAATGGGACTAGTTTAGATGGGGCATCTTGATCTGCATTGGCAAGTTGGGATGAAGGGCCTGTATCCATGCTGTAAGACTGTAGACACGCTGTAGAAAGGGTGCAATTGCTCTGGAGAAGACCCAGGGGCGATTTATGAACATATTGGCGGATCTGGAATTTTTTTTTTACTTTTTTTTAAATATTTTTTTATTAGAAGTAACCAGTTTACAATGTTTAAAACAAATTTACAAACATCAGCTTAATTCAATATTTATACAAATAACACATTGATAATTATTATCTTCTATTTTTTTGGAAATAAAGATAGAAAAAGAATAGAGCAGTTATAAATCAATAAAGATGTGATTAAATAATAATTTGATTATATATAAGAAAAAAGAGAAAAGGAAAAAAAAGAAGAGAGAAAAAAAACAAAAGCCACAAACAAAAAGGTGAAAAAATATAATATATATATATATAAATGAAAAACAACAAAATATATTGTAAATAAAACTATTACAAATAATAATATCAATAGAGACATGCATATTAATCCTAGTATGAAAATAAATTATTTTCCTCAAATCCCGTAGGGTACCCGTCGAGCCGTGATGCCAAGAACAGCTACTTCTCTGAATACTGTATATATGGAGACCATATCTGTTCGAAGGAATTATATTTGTCCAATAGGACAAATCTAATTCTTTCCAAATGTAACGTCTCCAACATCTCTGCTGCCCACATTTTAATTGTGGGGGATAATGTTCCCTTCCAAAATTTCAGTATGATTTTTTTCCCTAATATCAAACAGTAATCAAAGAAATTTCTTTGATTTACTGTAAGTACCAAATTTGAATCCGGAATTCCAAATATTATTAACTTTGGGTCAGGGTCCAATCTAACTTTAAGAACTTCAGAAATAACTTTAAAAATTTCTGTCCAGTAATAATTCAATTTGGGGCATGTAACAAAACTATGTATTAAATTTGCTTCTAAATTCTTACATTTATCACAAATAGAGGAGAGATTGGGAAAGATACTATTTAATTTAGTTTTCGAATAATGTAATCTATATAATACTTTAAATTGTATCAATGTATGTCTAGCATTTAAAGAACACCGATGTATTAGTTGTAAACTTTCTTCCCAATTTTCTTTTGTTATAGATAATCCAATTTCATTTTCCCATGCTTGACGATATGTTTCAGTTATTGGATTCTCCTTATCCAAAATAATGTTATATATATAAGCTATTAATTTTTCTGTATTTGGGTGCAAGTTAAACAGTTCATCTAATAATCCTGGTTCTTTATTTTTATAATCTTGTGTATTAGATTTAATATAATCTCTAATTTGTAAGTACCTAAACAAGTGTTGTGAAGACAATCCGTAGATATCTTGTAACTCCTGAAATAAAAGAAATTTTCCTTTTCTATAAAGGTGCTCTATCCTTTTAATTCCTAAATCGTCCCAATGTCTAAACCCCCCATCTAATGTAGAGGGTTTAAATAATGGGTTATTCATAATTGTTAGTCTAAGTGAAAGATTATCTAAATGTAAAGTCTTAACTATTTGTTTCCAAGTTCCAAGTTATATTATTATAAATTATAGGGTTGTCCCTATAAATTTTTTTTTGTACTTCCTTTGGGGCAAAGAGAATCGAACCTACGTTAAAAGGTAAACAGTCTTCCTTTTCCATCTTTAACCACATTGGTTCATGATCCATATTTACCCACCAGAAATTCATATTCTTAATCTGGACTGCCCAGAAATAATATAAGAAATTTGGGAGTGCTAATCCTCCATTTATCTTAGATTTACATAAATGTTTTTTACTTATTCTATGATTTTTATAGTCCCAGATAAAACTATTAACAATATTATCAATTTTTTTAAAAAAGGTTTTCGGGAGAAAAAAAGGAATAGCCTGAAACGAATATAACAATTGTGGTAGAAAAACCATCTTTATAGCATTTATTCTACCAATCATAGATATAGGAAGTGTTTTCCAATATAAAATATTTTTTCTAAGTTTATCTAGTAGTTGAGGATAATTAGATTTAATTAATGAGTTATAGGATTTAGATACATTAATTCCTAAATATTTAAATTTGTCTGTAACTATTTTTAGTGGATATTGTTGTAGCATATTTAAATTTATTCCAGTTATAGGCATAATATCACTTTTGTTCCAATTAATCCTATATCCAGAAAATGTGCTAAATTTATTTATAACATTAAACAGCTTAGGAATACTAATTTCCGGTTTTGTAATATAAATCAAAACATCATCTGCATATAAAGATATTTTATTAGTTGTTGTATCAGTATTATAACCATATATTTCAGGTTCAGATCTAATTCTTTCCGCCAAAGGCTCTATCACCAAAGCAAATAATAAAGACGATAACGGACATCCCTGTCTGCATCCCCTAGAGAGCTTAAATTTAGCTGATAGTATTTGATTAGTTAAAATTCTTGCAGTAGGATTCAAATATAGAATTCTTACCCATTTACAAAATCTATCCCCCAATTGAAACTTTTCCATTATATTAAATAAATATAACCATTCCACCTGATCGAATGCTTTTTCTGCGTCTAACGATATAACCGCTAATTCCGTGTCCCATACTCTTTTTGAATATATAATATTAAACAAGCATCTAAGATTATGGGATGAATATCGTTTTGGAATAAAACCTGTTTGATCATAATATATTAATTTAGAGATCACCAGACTTAATCTCCGAGATAAAACTTTAGTTAATATTTTTTGGTCTGTATTTAGAAGGGCAATCGCTCTATATGATCCAGGATCTTCCAAATCCTTGTCTACCTTAGGAATGAGTGTAATTGTGGATTCATTTAAAGATTCTGGTAATTTTCCTTGTTCATATGCATATCTATACACTGTATGTAATCTTGGGGAAATCAGATCTTGACATTTTTTATAAAATTCTGCACTCAGGCCATCGGGGCCCGCAGCTTTTCCATTCTTTAGCGAACCAATTGTTTCTTCAATATCTTTTACTGATATTTCAGCATTTAACAAGTGTCTACCTTCCTGATCTAAACTATTAATTTGACATTCTTGTAGGAATGTTTCCATTCCATTTGTTTGAACTGTTAATTTCGATGAATAAAGATTTTGATAATATTGTAGAAATCTGTCATTAATGTCTTTTGGTATAGTCAATATATTTCCATGCGCAGATCTAATTCTATGTATCATTTTTTCATCATCTAATTTTCTAAGTTGTCGTGCTAGCAATTTTTGTGGTTTGTCTCCAAATTCAAAATGCACTTGTTTGGTTTGTTGAAAAAGTTTAATGACTTGGTCAGAATATATTTTGTTTAGTCTATATTTTAATATTGCAATTTTATTACTTAACTCTTTAGAAGGATGTTTTATATTTTCACTATCTAGTTGTTTTATCTCCTTTTCTAACTTTTGTTCCATCTTTCGATTTTCTTTATTGAAATATGCTTGTGCTGATATTATTGCACCACGCATAAATGCTTTAAATGTATCCCAAAGTAGCAATGGTGAAATTTCAGGTTTGTCATTAGTTTCAAAAAATAATTTAATCTGTTCCACCACATGATTACAACAGTCCTTGTCCTTTAAAATCTGGAGATTAAATCTCCAAGTAGTAGTTTTGTTAAATATATCTTTTAATTTTATCTTGAATGTTAGTGGCGCATGATCTGAGATAATAATATTGTGATATTTTGCATCATACGTGAAAGGAAGTAGTTTTGAATCTATTAGAAAATAATCTATCCTCGAGTAAGTTCCAAATACGGGCGAGAAAAAGGAATATTCTCGTCCGTATGGATTATCTAATCTCCAAATATCCTTAACATTAGATGTGTTAATAAAAGAATTTATAAGTTTACTTGACTTAGAGGCAGCTTTCCTTTTTGTAGAAGATCTGTCTAGATAGTTATCTAAAGTACAATTTAAATCACCCCCAATTATTAAATTATATTGAGCGGATATGGGAATATTATTAAATATTTTCTTAAAAAATAATGGGTTATCAAAGTTAGGGGCATATATATTCATAAGAATTACTTGTTTTGAATATAATTCCCCTGTAATTATTACATATCTACCCTCTTTATCCTCTATTATAGAACTTTGTTTAAAAGGTATACCTTTACGAATAATTATTGCAACTCCTCTAGATTTATGTATAAATGAAGAGTGATACACCTTTGAAATCCATTTAGCTGTTAATCTATGTTGAGCATCTTTTTTGAGATGAGTCTCTTGAAGGAAAGTAACATCTGATTTCAATCTGTTCAACTGAGCTAACACCTTTCCCCTTTTAATTGGTTCATTAATTCCCTTAACATTCCAACTACAGAAGGTAATTCCATCACCCCCAGTCTTCACATTCATGTCTTGCATTTTACTGTTAGGGTGGCTTTTTTTGGAGTAGCCTTCTCGACTCCTCCAGCTCAACATTATACCCAAACATCCATTTGATGAAAATTACTATCCTCATTAATCCATATACATGTCTTCTTAAACTAATTATACAATATCGATCGTAACTACATTCATATAATATATAATATAAGATCAAATATTTGATATATAAAAAATAATTAAAAATGTAAATAAAAAAAGAGTAAAGGGTGTTAATAGGGTGCCCAGAAAAAAAAGAAACTACACTTGTATATTGTGTAGTGTGCATTAGTGAAAGCCACACTAACGTGGCTATTAATCTATTGACTTCCGTTTTTTTTTTAAAAAGATGTTAATTGTTCCAGCTCCTATCTAGGATACTGTGTATATTGGGGTGGGGTACTAACTTTATATACTTAGTAGTTATTTCTATTATTCATATTACTAGTTTCTAGTTACTAGTTTCTATTATAATTAATATTATAATAAGTAATACTATGTTAGGGGAATAATTAAAATTTTATTATTTAATACAAAACTACAACTTCGTGTCCATTATTCCTCCTCTTTCTCAATGAGTAATTCATAACCGCAGGCCGGTGATAAAAGTTCAGTCATCTTCTTCTTCCTCCAGTGCTTCTTCTTCCGCTTCCTCTTCTGCCTTCTTCTGTATGTCTCGAGCGAATTCCAGTGCATCAGTATGCTTAACGAAACGGTATTCCTTGTTATCTAAGGTTACTCTCAATGTTGCTGGGTACATCAAGCCATATCTAAGATCCTTTGTATCCTTTATATTCCTCAGAATGCCTCTTGTTTCTGTGAATAAAGATCTTCTCTTAGCCACTTCCGCTGGGTAATCTCTGAAAATACTGATGTTGTCTCCCTCGTATTTCAGATTTCTCTTTCTTATTATTACCTTCATCATTTCTTCGAAGACGTGATCATAAGCCACCTTTACAAGCATTTGTCTTGGTGGTGCACCTCTCCCAGGGGCCCGTCTTAAAGCCCTGTGCGCACGGCCCAACAGGGGTTCTTGATCCAAATTCAGAATGTCCTTTAGGAGTTTTGCAGCAAATTTTCGGGGGTCTTGATTTCCTTCACGACCCTCACTCAATCCTACTATACGCAAATTCTTACGTCTTTGTCGTCCCTCCAAATCAATACATTTCTCATTTATTTTGCGTAGTAGCTCTGAGAGGCGTTTATTCTCGGCGAGTCGCTTCTCTCTCTCCTTAGTACTTGATACAGCAAGTTCAGTCAGTTCTTTAATTGCATCATTTTGTTGGTCGAGTGAGATTAGAATAGGATCTATCTTCGCATCCAATATTTTTTCCATCCCAGCAACCTTGTCGTTTACCTCAGCCATTTGGGTTTGAAACTCAGCGTCCGCCTTTACTTTCCATTCATTCATCATGATCTTTACCGTCGTTATGACTTCTTTTGTTAATTCGTCTTTAATTCTTTCGTGAAACACCAGGATATCTGCTTTTAAAGTTTTTATTTCATCTTTATATTCCTTCTTCATTTCTTTCAGCAGTTTCTTCATCTCACTTAACATGGAGTTTTTAAGTTCCTCCATTTCGCTTTTCTTCAGTGAGATCTCTTCCTGGGAGGCAGCCAAACTCAAGCCCGAGGCTCCGGTGAGGCCTACCTCCCTTTTTACACCTTTTTTTGCAGTGGGGGGGGGGGGGGGAGCGATGCATTTTAAATTTCTTACTGGAGTCGCGCGCCTGATGACGTCACGCACCTTGCAATCGCACCCGGAGCCGTTCAAAGTTGTTCTCCTGCGGTAAGTACCGTTAGCAGTCCCCTTTACCCCCGTTTTTTTTGCAGATTTTTGCGGAGCTGATCTGGCGCGATTCCCTCTCAGAACATGGCGCCACCGGAAGTCTGATTTTTTTTTTACTTCGAAGAAAGATTTGATAACTGGGATTGTATTCTCAGTAGCAACAGAGGTGAGGAAAAGACTTAGTTGAGGTGAATAATATTATGAGAATAGGACCTGTTTCGCTTAACAAAGAGTGTAAGAAGGAACTGCAGATGGTGATTTAAACTGAAGATAGACACTAAAAGCTGGAATAACTTGCAGCACCACAAACCCAGATTTGATCCTGACTGGGTGCTGTCTGTACAGTATTTGTACATTCTCCTTATGACCACATGGTTTTCTCTGGATATACCGGTTTCTCCCACATCTGAAAGAAGTGTGGGTTTGTAGGTTAATTGGCTTCTGTAAATTGTCCCTGGCGTGTAGGACACAACTGGTGTATGGTAGATTGCTGGTCGGTGTGCACTTGGTGGGCCGAAGGGCCTGTTTCCATATATATGTTTCACATATATATCTTAATTTCATTGAACCATATACGGTTGAATATGTGGCATTATTTTCGTCTTGTTTCTATAGTCAAAGGGTAAGGTTGATTGATTTATTTGTGCAGAACAGTGATGGAAGTCTGACTCCTCTTGCCTTGTTTCTAGGTTTTTGTTTCTCTATATATATATGCATAACAGCATGAATTATAATCTGATTTCCATACATGAATATACTAAGGTCATTCATGTGCCGCACTGCTGTTCAACCCCCCCCCCCCCCCCCCCCCCCTCGGTCGCTACGCCCCCTCACAATTTCTCACTCTCAACTCTCACCCAATGTTGGCAGCCCTGCACACATAACGCACAGCCAACTAACACACATCACGCACAGACAACTAACATAAACACACACACACACAACTAAGTTAGGATGGGGTAGAAGCCCAAAGGGTAGGATGGGGCTGAAGCCCAAAATGCCTGGTCTGGTTTTTCGCCAATAGTTTTTGTTTTGCAAGGATCAAGTTAATTAAATTACTTTTTTTTCATTTCACAGTCACTAAAACATACTGTAACTATGTACTTTTCAGAAGTGATCTACACATTTTGTTTGTTACTTGTAGGTTTACATGTATGCAATTTTATATTAAAATGTAGCTTAGACCTGTTTGGTCCATTAACTCGCAGGCACATTTTAAGCGCACATTTTGATTACTTTCCATTCTACCATAGAGAGATAGTCTATAATAGACTTTATTTGTATTGCTTTGATTCTACAGACCTTGGCTGGGAACCTGGGGCTCACCAAAATTGTTGCCAATTGGGCACTGCACCTCCTAAGGCCGGCCCTGGACTGGCCTACATTTACAACTCTGCAATTTCAACAAACCCAAACCAAGCTGTGAAGCAACTTGACAGTATGTTTTCTATGGTACATCAGCAGAAGTCTGTTAAGTCTGTTAACTGAAGACCTGCCAAATTTCCTCAGTCCCCTCATGAAGTATAGGCATTGGTGTGTCTTGGATGTTGCATCAATTGTGATTGATCCACAACAGATCATTGGTGGCATTAATGTCAAACAACTGTACCAGTCATGCCTGAGCTCATTGTTGTCAGACAGAAAATTTGTACGGTGTACCACCTGTCTAATGACAATATAAATTTGCCCTTATGGAATTCACAAATCACCACCAAAAAAATTGAGATGCAGAATAGAAATTCGCCATTACGATATTTAATTGAGAAAAATATAACTAAATAAAGACGAATTGTGAAAGAAACAACGCATTTTGTCAATTTTTTCATATTATGGATCAATTGCATTATGGATAGTTTTCCAGGAAAGCAACCCCTCTTTAATGCAGGGATGTCCTGTACTAATGTTTCAATAGGCCCTCATGGCAAAGGGAAAATCATTAAGGATTCTGATGTCTTATCATGATTTAGTAAATCTAGCTAAGTCTTGAACCATGTCTGTATGTGGACTTGAGGTTGGAGTTCTACTTTCGTGTGGCGTGCATAGCCTAAAGTTGTTGGACAACTTGTTCTTTTTGATCTTCCGTTTGTGCACGTCGAGTTGATTGCATTAGTCGAAACAGGGCGGACCACGCGAAGGTTGCAATCTTCCACCCCAAGTTGGAGTTGAAGGAAAGGAATGGATTTTCCACAGAAGTTTGACAATTTCTCACCATGACTTTTGAAGTAAAGTGAATGAAAAATCCCTGACAATGGTGTAAACCGTCATTAGTCCCCATTGTCCCGGGGGTTTTACCTCCACCCCTGGAAGATCCACAAAGAAATTCCAAACGTGTGAGGACGGGTCGTAGTTGAGTGAGAATATTTGTTAACACTGAGCTGTTGGTGAGCAGCAAGAAGTATCACTGGTGGAGAAGGATTGGAAATTGTCGACGCACTTTCAGTGATATCCTCACAAACTCATAATAGAGTGCACTCACAACTCGGCCTCACTCTGCTTGGGCACAAGGTCAGATTCTATAAAGTGTCTGCCACATGCAAGGAAAGTGCCATGAGAGCAGTCTAACTGGACTGGGGCACTTTGACTATAAAGTTGATTTGCTGTGTTAGACTCAATACCAAGCCTCAACTTAATGGGCAAGCAGTAGCTGGATGTGGTGCACAAAGATCCGGACAGACCACCTTGCCCTCAATTCCACACATGTTAAATTTGTCATTTCATCCACTTTAATGAAAGTTGAAAATTGAGCAAGTCAGTCCACTTCTGTATAAAGGTGTAAATACGCTCTTCTAAAGCTTACCCCCCAGTCTAGTTCAGTCAAAAACCACTGAGTCAAGCACTGGAACAACTAAGCTTTATTTTTAGATTGAACAGCAAATGCCCCTATATGCTACCAAAACCACCGCAGGTTTGATCCTTGTATCTGCCTGGCCACGCCATTCAGCCTCGTGCAAGCAGAAACACTCCAAAAGGTCACGCAGTCCCAAGCGCTTTTCCAGAAGATCGACTGCGATCTAAGGTGGAGACACCTTTTATAGGTCCACGAACCTTGAGGGGCCGAACTACACGGGGGTGGTCTCTTTACAATCCAATCAAACATATGAATTACATCTGTACATTATAGACAGTTCCCCAAACCAACAACAGTCTCCCATACATTGTTTCAGGAGAAGCTTCTGGAAGAAGCTAACTTAACTTGAATAATGCAACATTTACCCTGGAATTCAAACAAACCTGCCAGGGCTTAATACTTTAGCCAATCAACAAACAGCAGGGTAACTGTGTAGCAACATTATTTACAATATTTACAACGCTGTTGCAGTAATCCAATCAAGTTCATGCATTTTATACTTCTTTGGAGATCCTCTGCAGAAATCTAATTCATTCTGTCAATTGAAGAGACACTCATACATTTCTTATCAGCAACACTGATCTGGGACCTAGACTTACTGGCACCATTCAACAGCTTGTCCTATATCTGCAGAAACACAGACTTGACCAAAATGGCCTAACAATGGATGAATCCTTTACTAAATTTTGGTGCTATTCCTGCTCTGTTTTGGCCAGGATTTACATTCCTCCCTTTTATCATATGATAACCATCATTTATGATAACCAAATGTACATTGGTGACTGTTACATTATGTCAAACATATTAACAACAAGATGATGATGTATCTTCCCAGAATCTCATCAAACTTCCTGAGTTTTCACGGGCGTAGTTTCATGATTCCCGTCTGATGAGCCTTCACTTCCCAGGTTTTCGTGGGTGCGAATCCCCTCCATCCGTGTTGCCAATCCCTCTGTACTTGATCCATAGCAGAACATATAATTCCTAAGAGAATCTGGTAAGTTACAATCCATGCTTTCCCATGCATCCCTGTCATCCTCTGTCAACAAAAGGCCTCTTTCTGTACACTGCTCCTACTCTATGATACAATCCTTCCTATACTATGATCAACGCTAATATGTAGTCCGTTATCTCCGCAGTCACATGGTGGTTTCCAATGTACTCTTAATGAAGGTTCCTCATATGAATCTCAGCTGGGTTCAGTCCAAATTTCCCGAGAGGCTTGACTCTTATTCAAAACCATCATGGGGAATGCTTCAATTCAGCCAGATCCAGTCTCAGCCTTTAATTTACTATTTTGAGTTTCAGGGTCTGTCTTACCTTTTCCAATCCACAGCTTGTGGTCGATAAGCACAATTCATTTCAATTGCTGTGGAATTCCCAGCTGTTTAATTTCATCAATTAATTTCCATATGTTGTGGACCATTATTTTAAATCAAGCCAAATAAGATTGCCGAATCTCGGGACAATTTTCTTTACACCTTGATAATAGTAGCCGCTTTATTATCAAAGGTTGGATAAATTTCGATCCACAGGTCAAATACATCGACTCTGACAACAAGTACCCACTCCCCTGGTACTTCTAATCTTTTTCTTTTCCAGCAACTCTTTTTCCCAGGTGGTTAGCATTGACTTCCTGAAGGGAAGCTTTGTCCTTTGCACTTCCTCATTCTCTATTATTCTTATGCCATCTCTCAAGTTCTCTGGATATTCATTCATGTTCTACAATACCGAACCTCTGCCAAGTTCTGTCCTTCCCTTCATGACTATTACCAATCCTTCCCATCTCTGGCTGTCTCTCTGGGGGTGAGACAATAAGAGATACCAGGTTAATACTCAAATTTCAAATACTTTTAAGCCATATCCCATAAACCATTGCCTAATCTCAAATTTTAAAGTCCTTCCAATACATTGCTATACAATTTTAGGGATCTAATTTAGAACTGATCCATTTATTCGTAGTAGCTAAAATTTAGGCGCAAAGTAGGTGTCCCTGAACCACAGAGGAGTTTTCATTCTCAGGTTTTCATCTTTTATTCTTTTAAGTTGGAGCTTGCCTCAATGGTCTCCAGAGGCTATCTATATTTATTTAAATTCCTGAGACGTCGTTCTTCTTTTTTCACTGGTGTCAAATATTATGTTATGTTGGATAAGGTTGGGCACTAGGGTATGTGTAAGGTATGTAGAACTTATTTTTAATTTGCAGGAGTAGGAATACCACGATGAGGAGCAGCCTCTTTGTCTGTTGTCCTTTCGCAGATTGTAAACGTTAAAGGGACACGATAGTATCACTTTTTTCTCTCTTTTTGTTTCTGTCTCTGGGGAGCTGCTCGGATGGAAATTATGGTTACACACCCTATGTGAGCTGTGTCTTCTGCCCGTCCTTGAGGGTCCACATGCTCTTTTACCTCACTCCCCAGATAATGGTGTGTTTATTGGCAGTGCTGTCCTGAAGGCACAACAACTCAACAAAAAGTTATTAAACAAGTTCACAATTGCTCCTATTCCTCACTCCTACACCTCCTGTGCAATAGATTCCTTTCTTCCTCTCCCTAGTGCCAATCTGAGTTTCTTTAACTTATTTTTCTTTTTCTTTTGACACCAGCTACTTTGTCTCCTGTCTTAGTTCCTTTATTATTTATGAGGAGGGTATGTTCTATTCCCTCAGATTTCATTTCTGGATTCTGAGGCACGGGTCAGGTTACCCTGTCCACACTCTGGACTAGCTGGCAGATCAGGACTACAGAAATTGATTAGACTGCGAGAAAGGTGTTTGGTTTCCCGCCCCCTCATCCTCTGGCCAGCGTCCTCTCCTTTGATCTTCAGGGTCCCGAGTATAACTATAGCCCCTAGAGATCCACTAACTTCGTGACCCTTTCCTTTGACCCCTTCCTCCTCTTTGATCTCTCATGGGGCAAGCTCTGCTCCAATGCTCCGTCTCTCCACACACATAACACTGATCTGGCCTAACTGTTCTGTAACTTCTCCAGTGGAACTGAGGGAAAACAGGCTCCAGGCATGTTCCTAAGATAATCTGGCGTGATCCAAGCCTCAAACTCGTCTTCTTCTTTTGATTTAACCTTCAATATCTGTATCAATTCCACTGGCCCCTAGAAGGAATTGGTAAGGGCCGTAAATACAGCCTTTTCTCTGTCACCTTTTGTTTTCCCCCTCACTAAGACTTCTTAAAGTTGTGAAAGGTACCCTAAAGGTGTCAAAAAAAATTAACATATTCTTTAGGGGTGATCAATCGTTGCACTGCCTCCCATAAGCTTCGAGAGTCAGGGTACTGTCCTTAACATATAGGTTAAGTTTCAAATATTCCCCAAATGAAGTAGATAAATCCTTTCCGTCTGGATTTTTATCCATGGTCGTTGTCGAACTGGGCTTCGCTGGAGTAGGGGCATCTGTAGCCTGGGAATAGTAAGATTGAACGAGAACTTACCAGTTCGAAGGTTGATCGTTATTTCATGAGGAGTCGCGGTGAGGGATTTCGTGAAGAGCCCGCCGGCGCGCATGCTCGACATTCTTCAAAGTAGCGGTGTGGAATCACAGAAACCAGTAACAGAAATGACTTGGCATAGTAAGATGAAAGAGACTCAAATTACCAGGTGAAGGTGACTGAGGGTTGGGCGTGGAGGGCACGAAATCCCTCACCGCGACTCCTCATGAAATAACGATCAACCTTCGAACTGGTAAGTTCTCGTTCAATCTTACTATTTCATTTCGGAGTCACGTGAGTGACTTCGTGAAGACTTCAAAGCTTCTGTGATTACACGCCCTGGACCACGTCCATGCTGACACACCACTAGCAGGGATGGATGGGAGGAACAAACTTGCTCAAATAGTTCATACTGCAAAACAAGAGCATATTTATTAACAACAAATCAAAAACCCCTCATGCGGGGACACCTCCACGTTCTTGACCTGCATTCAGCACGGCTTCCGCGAACTGTAGAGGAGCAGCAACAGGCTTGTTATAAAATCGCTGAAACACAGCTTCATTAGCCCATCCTGCTGTGGCAAGAATATGGTCCATAGGCACCTCCATAATCCTCGCCGCTGACGTCGATGCAGCCCTGGTGGAATGAGACTTGAACACATTAGTGTCGATACCTGACTTACCCAAGACGACCCGGAGCCACCTGGATATCGTCTGGACTGTCACTCGATGATGAGGTCTCTTATGAGTGACAAGCAGGTATCTCTCCATTCCTCTGATGCATGCCGTCACCTTGACATAGTGACGGATATGTGAGGCTAAACACAGCCTAGCATCTGTGGGGTAGCCGGGAACTTCAGCTGCAGCCCTGTGCACCCAGGTCTATGCTGCTTTAGTAGCTCATCAACAAAGAAGACTACTTCTGTAGGGGTAGACATCATTCTGTCAACACGTAGTTTATGCAGTGTCTGTACCCTCTGTGCTGAAGTCAGCGCTAGTAACATCACCAGCTTCATGGTGAGTTTGTCCAGCTGGAGCCCTTCCATGGGAGACCACGTCCTGAGCAGGGTTAATACGTCCCTGACATCCCAGGTGATATTGTAGCATGGTGTAGGCGGATTCATATTGAATATACCCCGCATGAGTCTGGACACTAGCCTGTTGGATCCCACCTCAATCTTGAGGTAGAATGACAGCGCGCTCCTGGCGCTGTTGATGGCACTGTAACTTAAGTGTTCATCATGGTGCAACCCCGCGAGGAATTCCAGGACGTCGGTTATAGTCACGTCATCGTACGTGATGCGAGAGCGGCTGCAGTAGGCTTCCCACTTCTTGATATGTGAGCGGTATCTTCGCCTTGTGGACTCTCGACACGACGCCCCAATGGTATCCATGGTCCGAGTTGAGAGGCCGTATTGGACTAACGGCCTGTTCAAAACCTGCAAGCCAACAAATTTAAATAGCCATGGCAGGGATGTGGCTCCCCTGAGACAGGGTGAGTAACCAATTCTGGGCAACCCTTCAAAAGGACCCAAGGTTCACTGAGCATGTCAAAGACCACCGGATACCACGGCTGTGTAGGCCAGTCGGGTATAATAAGGATGCCCTTGGCTGCATCCATCTGAATCTTTCGTAATACCCGACTGATGAGGCAAAACGGGGGGAATGCATAGAAAAACCAATTCCCCCAGTCCAGCGAGAATGCATCTAGCGCCATAGCCCCAGGATCTGGTTCCCACGAGACGTATGTTGGCACCTGATGGTTCAACCGTGACGCAAAAAGGTCAATATCCGGTTTCCCAAACTTGGCTGTAACTTTGGCAAAAATTTCAGGATGCAACATCCATTCAATATTGTCATTAAACTTGCGTGACCTGGTGTCCGCCACAGTATTAAGCTCACCTGGCAAATAGGTAGCCGAAATCCAAATGTCTCTTTGAACACACCAGAGCCAAATTGAGTTAGCCAATTTATCACATGAAACTGACCTGGTACCGCCCATATGGTTTAAATAAGCCACCGCTGTGGTGTTGTCTATTTGGAGACGGACATGTGCTCCAAAAACCTTGGAACAATAAGCACGAAGTCCATGGAATGCTGCAAGTAGCTCCAAATAGTTTATCCCTTGAGACAACAACATAGTAGCCTCAAGGGTATCCCATCTGCCCCCGCAACTAGAGTAATGATCCGTAGCTCCCCAGCCATAAGAGCTCGCATCAGTTTGCAAGTATACCACCGGATTAGCCTCAATAATAGGTTTAAATGAGTTACTAATGTGACGCACCCACCATCGTAACTCATCCTTCGCTTCGGGCGGCAGCTGCATTGGTCGATCATAATGACCAGCGTGCTGTCTTAACGCAGCGATCTTGGCCCTTTGCAAATTCTGATAATGCAAAGGCCCATATCGGGCTGCCGGAAACAATGCTACAAGCTTGCCAATTACTGTAGCTGTATGTCGAATCGATGGTATACTAGCGCTGATTAAACCTTGACACACCTGGGTGACCTCCTCAACCTTATTAGTTGGTATGGTGACCCTCATGTGAATAGAGTCCACCGTAAACCCCAGATAATGAATTACCTGGGAGGGGCAGAACTTTGATTTGGCTGGATGGACAATGAACCCCAGCTGCTGAAATATATTGACAGCAGCTGCAACACCCTGTTGAGCCAATTCCAGGGTGTGGCCGACAATTAAGATATCATCTAAATAGGCCATTACTATATGATGTCGTTGTCGTAAATAAGCCATAATTGGCTTCACCAATTTAGTGAATAATCTAGGGGCTGTGGTAAGCCCGTTTGGCAAAGCCCTATATTGCCAAAGTTGACCCATCCAGATAAATTTCAGAAACCTCCTATAACATTTTTGAATGGACACAGTATAGTACGCATCTTGTAAATCAATGCATGCCATAAAGCAACCATGTGAAATCAATGATTTGGCTGTTTCAAAAGTGTCCATTTTGAAATGAGTATATGTTACAAAAGTATTTAAACGAGGCAGGTCAATGATGACTCGACAGCCTCCATCCTTCTTGGGTCGAGTGAATATATTAGAAACAAATTCAACTGGCTCATGAACCGTTTTCTCTATCACTCCCTTCTGTTCTAGCCTCAAAATTTCCTTATAGCCTGCTGCCTGCTCTGCAGCAGACAATTTAAATGTTCGACCAGGCCTGTGCTGGGATGGAGGAATGTCCCCATTAAGAAACTCAATTTTATGACCCTGAATATTTTGTAACACATACTCATCACCAGTAATATCACCCCATGCACCCAAAAAGAACCGAAGGCGCCCACCAACATGTGAGGTTAGACAAAGAGAAAAGAGAGAACCAGACCGCCTCACCTCCGTGGTTACCGGCGGTCCTTGACACGTGTGGGTGGACGTGGAGGTGCTGGGTTGGCTTGAGGGCGCGGCGTCCTCATCTTCCACCAGGGTTTCTGCCGACCTTGTCCTAAAAAAGCCCCCTGCTGCTGGGGCTGTTGGTAACGGGGTGGAGCTGGAGGGTAGGTCCTTGTAGAGGTGCTGGCAGACCTCGTGGACGAACAAGCGGAGCTTTCGAGCCCAACGGCCTGGGGACACTGTGAGAGCGCATGATTCCCACCGTTTTGGCTTGTTCGTCAAGCTCTTTGACCCTCTTCGAGAGGTCTTCTCCAAAGAGCTGACGGGGCGGCGGCGGCGGCGGTGGTTTGCACAACCCTGCAAACTTCGGGTTGAGCGCCGGGCGGATGCTGCTTTTGCGGAACCCATTGATCTCATGTTGAGTTGCGCACAATAGAGCCAGAGCATCCTCCTGGTCCAAATTTAAGTCATCCCCATCAACCGACCGCACAAAGGCGGTAATACCGGCCGTGAGGAGCTTCAGGATCCGCTGAATTTTCAGCTCCTGTTGACAGATAGCCGCACTGATGTTGCCCCATATCGGCGTATTGACCACAGGCACGTTGAGGGAGTTGCAGTTGGATGGAGCCTTGTGACGGCTCATGGCCTGAATGAGAACTTCTTCCTGGAGCTGATGGTTGTTGAGGAAGTCCACTGTGGCTGCCAATTTCGAGTTCAGGGGAAGCCCAGACGAGTGTGGGGCCGCGAACTTAGCGGCCACATCGAGAAGCTCCTCCGCTGGTAAATCTGACGGAGGTGGTATGGGATCGACCAAAACCTCCTCATCCTGCTGCTCCAGACTGAAGGTGGAAGTTGGTGAAACAGCCCTGTGCCTGTCGCTGCTGGACGCTTGCTGCTGTTGACCGTGAAGCAGGAGCTCCAGCAGCCACTCCATACGGTCAATACGCCCTTCACCCTGAACACTCAGGTGGTCGGAGTCCTCCGGTTCTGAAAAATTGCCGGGGCCCCTATCATCGGCCCGCACCTCATCGAGGCCCACCCGGTGCCGGTAGTCGTCGCTAACAGCCGCCGAAGCGAAACTGCGCGATTCCCGCGCGGGCGTGTTCAACCGCCTCCGTTTAGCGGGAGCTGAAGCCGCTGCCACTAAGGGCACTTGCGGCGTGGTGTCGGCACCAGCCGCAGCATGGATACCTGATGCCCGCGCGGGCTTGCCGGCAGCCCACGTCGTGGACCTCGCCGACGCATGGTCTCGCCCACCCATTCATGGGGGGCTTGGCGACCGTGACGAGACCCGACCCAACCGACCCGTCCCGGCGTCGAGAGTTGGGGGGCGCCGACTGGACCTCACAGCCGCCCTGGGTCCCGCCCTGGAACCTGACCGCTCCCCGGCGGCAGGCAAAGCCTTAGCCCCGACAGGGTTAGACTTCTGGGCTCCTGCCCTTCCCCTACTCGGAGGGCTGAGTGAAAAGGGCCGTGCAGCCGCACGCACCCTTCTGCTCGAGGTCGCCATCAAGCCTGCTGACGACCTGACTGCCATGGCAGGGTCCTCCTGCTCTGGCGGCACACCACACTCCTCTTCGTCGAACTCCTCTGAACTGTGGTGTGCTGGCGGATCCGGACCTGTAAACACAGGGCTTACCGACATTCCCGCCCGTGTCCCGGCCTGCGCTGCAGGTACCGCCGATATCAATGGCTCCGGGACTGCTGACCGGCGACCTCGTCCAGACGTTCTCCGGCCCTTAGAACTCCCATCCATGTCCTTGCTGCAAAACACAAAGTAACACAACAAGGACCACCAACTTAAGGTAGGATACTTACCTCAGTGGTTCCCTTATGAAGGGCTGGCGAGGAGCGCGCTCCACCACCAGCCGTCGCAGCAACGCGATACGACGATATGTCGAGCATGCGCGCCGGCGGGCTCTTCACGAAGTCACTCACGTGACTCCGAAATGAAATGGTCTGCACCTACTGCAATATCCAAATCAAGAGTAGGAGTAGGCACCTTCCTAACAGGGAATTGCCTACGGGGAATTGATTCTGCTTCCATGATATTGGCGATATCAGGATCGGCTGTCATAGCCCGTTCTTGTCTCGCCCTCAGAAATACTGCTTCCTTCGCTAAAGGGATCCCTATATCTTGTAAGTGATTCCTTTACTTCTGCTGTTCGTTTAATTTGTTCTGGCACTGGCTTACAAGGAACCTTACTCCTTGCTCCCTGACTCAATATGCTATCCTTTGCCAATCGGGGCCAGAGAATCCTTTTCCAATGTCTCCGCTACAGGTTTAAATTTAGTGGGTGGAGTCAAAGATGATGTTGACTCCACTCGAGTGCCCTGCTCACAAGCTGCACAAGGTACCTTAGTACCAAAGATCCTATAGTGGAGCGATCTTTGCTCAGGACTAGGAACGTGAGAGGGCTGAGAGGAAGGCTGCGATTCTATACCAAAAACGTTTGCCCATCTTTTTAAATACTGGGCTTCCTTCACTTCAAGGTCTACACTGACCACCGCGCTCTTGCTAAATTTAATTGTCGTTGTGACCACTTACCCTCTACGAGTTACCGGGGTCAACTCCCCTTTAAGAGTCTCCGCTCTCCTCTGCTCCTGCTTTCGATCTTTAATATCTTTTTCTTTCTTTTCAGAAATATCCAGAGAAGGACCAGCTCCCATTTCTTCTAACGCTATCCCCAACCTTGAGGCTGCCGTCCTCCAATTTGTTAACCTTCTTTGTTCACTTTCCCCTTCATTTTCCATAACTCTATAAGTTTATTTCCTTTTTCACTATCCCCACACTGCTGGATAATCTTCTCTATGTACGTTATCCCTGTTACTGACTGCATACTATTGGCATGAACATCGAATTCTCTCAATTCTGTTAACTGCTGTCTCCTCCCCTTCCCACCTCTCCCTCAGCCCTCGGGCTCCTCCTCCTCGTTTTTCCTTTCTCCCCCCCTCCCCCCCGCCCCCCATCAGTCTGAAGAAGGGTTTCACCCGAAACGTTGCCTATCTCCTTCGCTCCATAGATGCTGCTGCACCCACTGAGTTTCTCCGGCATTTTGTGTTACCCTCGATTTTCCAGCATCTGCAGTTCCTTCTTTAACAATCTTCCCAATGTACTAATCAATCGCTATTCAATCATTCTATTCAATCGCTCTAGTCAATCGCGCACCCAACTCTCTTATCAGTCTCGTCTCATTCACAACCACTCATCCAACTTCCAACCTGTAAACAGTTCCGGAAGAATCCTCAATCTCCCAGATTAAGGTGCTTAATATTCAACTACTTTTTAGCAGCAGTCTCTCCCACTCAAAATACTTCAATAAAATAAACCCAAACCACGCAAGCAAAACTATACCCATGCAAGAAACTATACCTCCTATTATAAGTAAACAGAAGCACGCCAATATAAATGATTTATTATCACAATTAAATCACACATTATTTAATTCCACCTCCTGGTTTGCTCAGTCAACGGAACAATCCCTCCCCCGAAGCAATCAATCGGAAGGATACCAACATTGATCGAACAATCACGGATCAGACTTAAGTACTAATACAATCCTACTAAACCAAATTTTTATATATTCACTTTAACCCACTATTACCCCAGTTTTCTAACACTCAAAATTCTTAAACAATACACAATCAGTACAATGAAACAACTCACGATCTTAGCACTTTCCAAATGTATCTTACACGCCACAAAGTATTTATACACAATTCAACTCTGAACTAAATTCTATCACAGGCAATGCAATACACTTTAACCACAACACACTAACAGCAATCTTTAATACACAGTTTCAAAAGCAAATTACAATATTTCAATCCCTTGTCATGCTGCTATCAACCAGTGAACCTTCCCTCCGATACAGAAGACTTTCCCCTTCCTAGGATACTCTTTGCTGACGGGTACTAGTTCTTAATTAGCTACTCTTTACCTTCAGGTACTTTTTCCTCACTCTAAATGTTTACACTTAGGGGTACCTTTCCCGTCAGGTTACTCTTTACTTAACATTACTTTCCCTTGCTCAGTTACTCTTCGCTATCAGGTACTAATTAACAATCAGAGGGGTACGAACTCCTGGTTGATCAGCCATGATTCGGAATCGATCTTACACAATCTGTATAACACTTCAAAGTTTATTATATACACAGACAAAATATGTGCACACTTTAAATTGTCCAGCACCTCAATATAAGATTCTGAATTTACTGACTTTCAAATCGAAGAATTTCAGGTCGCTCTGTTCTGACCAATTAGCTTTTTGGTGCGTAACTCGACGTACACAAATTCAAATTCAAAATTGTTCGGACATAGAATTCTTGAATTGATTAGAGTATTTTCAACCAATCTATACTGTAACCACCTAGTGCCCGATGCCTTTACAAGGGTCCTCCCCCATCCTTTTAGAGATCTGGATACCTCAAACAGGCATGGAGTTTAACCAACATAGGCTCACCCTGTCAAAAAGGCTTCTTCCCTTCCACCTGGTTGGCAGGGAAGGGAACCAGCGCGTAACCTCTTCATGCTGGCAGTCGATGCCGCTTTTTGGCGCGCGCTTCCAATCTGCACTCCCAGCAACGACACAGTGCTTAGCCGCTTAGCACTGGTACACCCAGGTCGTCTTGAAATATCCACTCAATTGGATACCGATCTGGATAGGGCCTCGAACCTCTAGTTTCATTTTTTACGGAATAGTTTTTTGTTTTTTGCCAGCAGCTGCAGCTATAGACTACGACCAAGATTTACGGGCCTTTAACCCAGAAGAGAGGGCCTTTAACCCAACCCTAGTTTTATGGGCCTTTAACCCAAAGGAGAGGGCCTTGAACCCAACCCTAGTAGGGCTTCTAACCCCAAAGGCACTTTGGCTCCCAGTGCTTGCTAGACTCTGTTCTACGATCTCTTTGGGACCCTTTCCCAAGCCCACAAATGATCGATCTGCTCCGACTAGCGAGGTGATGAAAACTGATGCAAAAATTGCATCGCGGTGCCGATTTTTATGCACCCGCGATCGGGAACAGCACAACACCATTAATCGCAAGCTTGTGTTTGGTGGTCCGTTGAGATCCCGGACGAGCCCCCAATGTAAATATGCTCTTCAATGCTAACCCCCCCCCCCCCCCCAGTCTAGTTCAGTCAAAAACACTGGAACAACTAATCTATATTTTTATATTGAACAGCAAATTCCCCTTTACGATACCTAAACTACTGTGGGTTTGATCCTTGTATCTGCCTGGCCAAGCCCTTCAGCCTCGTGCAAGCAGAAACACTCCAAAAGGTCACGCAGTCCCAAGCGCTTTTCCAGAAGATCAACTGCGATCTAAGATGGAGACACCTTTTATAGGTCCACGAACCTTGGGGGGCCGAACTACATGGGGGTGGTCTCTTTACAATCCAATCAAACCTAGACTTGACCAAAATGGCCTAACAATGCATGAATCCTTTACTAAATGTTGGTGCTATTCCTGCTGTTCTGTCCAGGATTTACAAAGGCATGTTTGGGGAATTGCCTGGGGGATCTTTCATTCAGCAGGATTACAAGCTGGTTTTAACTTTGTATGCAACTTTCCCTCTGTTTTTAAAAGGTGATACACCACTGTATATCTCCAAGGTAACTCCCACTCTATGACGTGATCTTGAAAACAGAATGTGACATTTCAGTGATTAATCATTCATTTGCAGATGGTTAGAACTTTGCTCTGATCAAATGGGGCGACGGCCGTTGACAAAAGTATGTAGACAACTTAAAAAATGAATGAATATGCTGTGATGTGTTGGGGCATGATGAGGATGTGAAAAAGCATTGTGGACATTCTTACTTTGCTCTTTCTCCATCAGCCTATGTAAATCCCAACTGGTTTGCATGGTGCAAGCATTAGCTGTCACATCTGCTGCAGCATTTGCATACTGGTGAATCAATACACTAATGAATATAGTAAACCTGTAATTTAATTCCTTATCAAAATGAACATCCGAATCTACAAGGACCGGGCTTTTTACATTTACGTGGAATGTTGTTCTGTGCTGATTAATTCCTTTCATATACTCCAAGCTGTCTAAAATCATGGCCCAGGCTTTGGATTAAATAATAACTAATTGGGAAATTATGGCATGAAAATGCGGGAATCCCACACGAATGCAACAAAACAAAAATATTTGCAGCTGCAGCGGACATAGATCTCTCCTTCAATGAAGTTGGGGATATTTTCTTGCAAACATAACTAATGATCGCATTTTCTGTACCTATTCTAATGTGCGTCCGCACAGTTTCTGATATTAATCTATTTCCGTGAGCAGCTACGTTTACTGGAAGCGTTTCTTTATGACTTGGCTGGTGTCTGCAAGTCCCGCAAACCTGGGCTTGCAAATCATGCTCCCAACCATCTTTAACAAAGAACATAGAACAGGACAGCACGGGAACAGACCCCACAGCCAACATGTCAGTGTCGAACATGATGCCCAATTAAACTAATTCCTTCTGCTGGCATGTAAACCATTTCCTTCCATTCCCTGCATATTAGAGTTAAGGGCCGATCACACTTGACGATTTTTTCGGTGACTGCGGCATCATTGACTGACGTATCACGTCACTGAAAAATGCACAGCGTGACAATGAATGATGCAGCAGTGACGTGGTGTGATGACGTATGACGAGGCATGATGACATATGACGCGCGGTGTTTTTTCAAGTGTCCCAACCACTTTTTTGTCGCCCCTGGATTTTGAAATGTTCAACATTTTTTGGCGACACTGATATGATGCCGGCAAAATCTCCAAGTGGGACAGGCCCTTAATAGAGTAATTGAGCATGGAAACAGGCTTTTCAGCACTATTTGTTTATGCCAACCAACAAGTCCCATCCTATCTGATCCAATTGCTGATATTTGGCCCATATTGCTCTAAACCTTTCCTATCCAAATGTGTTATAAATGTTCTTATTGTACCTACCTCAACCACTTCCACTGGCCGCTTGTTCCATTTACCCACTGCTCTCTGTGTGAAAAAGATACCTTTCAGGTTCCTATTAAATCTGACCCTTCTCAATGATTTGGATGAAGGGATTCAAAGTAACATTAGCAAATTTGCAGATGAAACAAAGCTGGGTGGCAGTGTGAACTGTGAGGAGGATGCTATGAGAATGCAGGGTGACTTGGACAGGTTGGGGGAGTGGGCAGATGCATGGCAGATTAAGTTTAATGCGGATAAATATGAGGTTATCCACTTTGGTAGCAAAAACAGAAAGGTAGATTACTATCTAAATGGCGTCAAGTTGGGAAAAGGGGAAGTACAACGGGATCTGGGAGTTCTTGTACATCAATCTATGAAAGTAAGCATGCAGGTACAGCAGGCAGTGAAGAAAACGAATGGCATGTTGGCCTTTATAACAAGAGGAATCGAATATAGGAGCAAAGAGGTCCTTCTGCAGTTGTACAGAGCCCTAGTGAGACCACACCTGGAGTATTGTGTGCAGTTTTGGTCCCCTAATTTGAGGAAGGACATTCTTGCTATTGAGGGAGTGCAGCGTAGGTTTACAAGGTTAATTCCCGGGATGGCGGGATTGTCATATGCTGAGAGAATGGAGCAGCTGGGCTTGTACACTCTGGAGTTTAGAAGGATGAGAGGGAATCTCATTGAAACATATAAGATTGTTAAGGGCTTGGACATGCTACAGGCAGGAAACATGTTCCCGATGTTGGGGGAGTCCAGAACCAGGGGCCACAGTTTAAGAATAAGGAATAAGCCATTCAGAACAGAGACAAGGAAACACTTTTTCTCACAGAGAGTGGTGAGTCTGTGGAATTCTCTGCCTCAGAGGGTGGTGGAGGCAGGTTCTCTGGATGCTTTCAAGAGAGAGCTAGATAGGGCTCTTAAAAATAGCGGAGTCAGAAGATATGGGAAGAAGGCAGGAACGGGGTACCGATTGGGTAATGATCAGCCATGATCACATTGGATGGCGGTGCCGGCTCGAAGGGCTGAATGGCCTACTCCTGCACCTATTGTCTATTGTCTACTGTCACTGTAAACCTATTCCCTCTAGTGCATGATTTTCCCATCCTGGGAGAAAATTCACTCTATCCCCCTTATGATTTTATGAATCTCTTTAAGATCACACCTCAGCCTCCTGCATTCCAAGAAATAAACTCCTAGCCTGCCCAACCCTCCTTACAGCTCAGGCCCTCTAGTCCTCGCCAAATCCGCAAATTTTCTCCGACTCTTTCCTGTTTAACGGCATCTTTCCTATAGCAGGGTGGCCAAAACTGAACACAATACTCAAAGTGCGGATTCAGAGGTCTCGTACAACAGTAAAATACGTCCCAACGTCTATACTCAATTCCCTGACTGATGAAGGCCAGCGTGCCAAAAGTCTTCTTCACATCCTATTTATATGTAATGCAACTTCAGGGAACAATATACTTGTACTTCTAGACTCCTCTGCTGTACTACATACCCAATTCCGTGTTCAGTTAACTACCTCCCCTTAAATGCTATGTAGTCTAACTTTCCAGAGCAGCCTACCATGTGGAACTTTATCAAAGGCCTTGCTGACGTCCATATGGCCCTGTCCTCATCGCCATCTTGGTTACTTCTTCAAAAAACAATCATATTCCTGTTTCCTTCCTACTTCCTTTTAAGATACAGCAGCAGCAAGTAAGCTTTTCCCTTCAGGAATCTCTCCCCTGCAGACTATTTAGAACAAGGGCACATGAACGATGTTTGTGGGAAGAATAGGACTTAAATGGTGCTGTTGCAAGTCTATATTTACTTGGGACTACGATGAGAAAATATTTGATATTATTTCATCAGAAGTCCCCCAAAAAAGATAGTGAGTGTGGGTCTGCTTGACGGTTTGTGGCTGAGCTAACTGTTCTATTATTTTGATTACTGTGGATATACTGACAATAGAGGTGGCATCTCCAAGATAAATAGAGATGACGTCATGGTCACAGCTGGAAAACTGTTGAAGCAGCATGGATCTTTTTCTCCCGTTGATTTGCGGACTTTTCTTGCAGAATATTGCAGATGTTTTAATTCATCTCCAGCCAAAGTCCTTGGTGAGTCGGATTAAGGAGAATCCTTTGGCATTTTATACATAAAAACCACTTGGGTTAGCAAGAGTGGGGTAGGATCACTCAAGGACAAAGGAGGGGATTTATGCCTAAAGTTGGAGGAAGTGGTTGAGATGCTAAGTGAGCATCGATATTCACCTTAGTGAATATTAGGGGATCGCTTGGGTCTTGACAGAGATTTTTGATTCCCCCACATCCACAGGTAAGGACCCAGAGGGCTGGAAATAACCAACAGTGTTGCTTTATTCAAGAAGGGCAACAGAGTAAATCCTGGAAGTTATAGGCCATTGAACCTTACATCAGTGGTGGAGTAATTAGTGGAGAAGATTCCAACAGATAGGATTTGCACACATTTGGAAAAGCATAGACTTTATGTGCTGACATAAAGACAGAGACATGCTGACAAGTCCAGGACATGCACTTTCCTGTTAGAGTGAGAGGAAAGGCAGGTGAGCGTAATGGGCCTGTCCCACTTAGGTGACTTTTTAGGCGACTGCATGAGACTATGCAGTCGCCACATGTTCGCGGGTAGTTGCCGGGGAGTCCTACATTCTGGGCGGCGACTAGAATGAAGCCGCCATGGAGAGTAGCGAGATTCTCGAGCCATAGATGGGTCGCCAGGAGGTCCTAATGGGTTGCCAGGAGGTCGATGGTTCTCGGAGGTTCTCGTAGGTTGTAGCCGATGTTGACCAGTGAATTTCATTGGCTCATTGGAGAAAAAAAAGGTAAGCAGTAGTTTTCAGAACCAAGGATAACTGACCGGTAATATTAAATGTCCGCTGAGCTTCGCAGCCGTGTATCTCTGGCTTCTTAAAAGTTGTCTCCAGTCCTTCTCTCTCCTTCTCCCCTCCCCCCCCTCTTTTAAAGGACTTAACGTACACTGTGCTTTAGCCGTCTTTTTACAGCGCCAACCTTTCTGTTCATCACTGTATGTGTCTGTGTCACCTTGGCTTTGCACCGTGTGAATCTTTTAGACAGCGCTCCCCCTGCTTGCCATGTCCCCTGCCTGCATAACGGGCTGGTGAAGGAAGTGATGTATTTGTGTGTGTTCCACTCTGACAGTCGCAGTTCCAGTTGCCGGTTTTTCAGGCGACTGCCAGCAATTTGACAGTCGCCGGCAATCCGCTGAAAAATCGCCTAAGTGGGACAGCCCCATAAGGAAGCTTGGATGACTAAGGAAATTGAGACAGAGGCATGGGGCAGGTATAAGCAGCAGGGATTAAGTGTATCCCTGGAGGAGATTCTGGAACTAAGGAGCAAGTTAACAAAGTAAATCAGGGGGCAAAAAGAGGACAGGAGATAGGTCTGGCTGATAGCATTAAGGATAATCCCAAGAGATTTTATAAGTACATAAATGGAAAAAGAGTATCAGAGAGAGAGTGGGACCCCTCAGGAATCTAAGCGGTCAATTCTGCGTGGAGCAGGATTTATAATGCAGGATAATAAGGAAAAAAAGAATGGAGGAGTCACATTTTGTAGTTGGAATATTAGGGGTGCGAATGATCCAATTAAAAGGGGCAAGATTATGGCCCATTTAAAATCTTTAAAGGTGGATATAGCGTTTCTGCAAGAAACGCATACGAAACTACAAACACAGATGAGACTAAGGGCAAACTGGATAGGGCAAATTGGATAGGCCAGACATATTACTCGTCATTTACTGCTAAAGCTAGAGGAACGGCTATTATTATTCGGAAAGGTATACCGTTTATATTAAAGAATACAATGTCTGATAAAGAAGGAAGATACACAATAGTGGCGGGAGAAATTTATTCCACTCCACTGACTCTGATAAATATTTACGCACCAAATTTTGATAATCCCCAATTTTTAAAGAAAATTATGGATAAAATAGATGAGTATAATTTTCAAAATGTAACACTGGGGAGGACTTTAACTGTGTTATAGATTCATACTTAGACAAATCAATAAAATTAAGGAAGGGTAGTGCTAAATCCAAGTCTAGTGAATTCTTAAACACATATAAAAAACTCTAATATGACAGTATGGAGAATAGCTATACCAACAGGAAGGGAATATTCGTTTTACTCATCAGTACACAAAACTTATTCAAGAATTTATTATTTTTTAGTGGACACAAAATTAATACCATATACGATTAATTCTAAATATCACAATAGTATTATTTCTGATCAGTCCCCGCTGACTTTTACTTTAAAACTTGAGGGAATGCCAGGTATTAAATTATTTTGGAGATTTAACACACAAATAGCTAATGACTCACAAGGTTACGAGTATTTACAACAACAAATGAATTTTTTTTTTGAGACTAACGAGACATTTGGTATTTCACCATCTCTATTATAGGAATCTTTTAAGGCATTTATTCGTGGAGTTATAATTTCGTATCAAAGTTTTCTAAATAAAAAAAACAGGACAGAACAATGGACGTTAGAAAAGGAAATTAAATTATTAGAATTAGGAAACTAAAAAGACCCAACCATAGACAAACATAATAAGATAACAATATTGAAATTTAAACTTAATCGAATATTATCGGCAAGAGTAATAAGATTATTTCAGATCACAAAACAAGTACAGTTTGAATTTGGGGATAAACCACATAAACTTCTAGCACGACAATTGAAGAAGCAAGAAAAGGAAAAAACAATTAGTAAAATTAAATCAGAAAATGGGGAATTGTTAACTGTACCTAAGGACATTAACAAAAGGTTTGCTCAATTTTATCAAAATTTATATACATCTAAAACTAACATTGAAGACAATAAAATAATAATTTTTTTAGACAAGTGTAACTTGCCAAAATTGGATATCTTAGAACAAGAGGAATTAGGAGCTCAGATTACAAATGAAGAAATAAGAGAAACAATAAAAGAACTGATAAATGGGAAGACACCAGGGCCTGATGGATTTAATAATGAATTCTATAAAAGATTTCAGGAGTTAATGGCCCACGATTACTTAAATTATATAGTTATGCTTTTACCGAAAAGAAATTACCAGAAACGTTAGCAGAATCTACAATTACGCTTGTACCAAAAAAAGATAAAGATCTAGAAAATCCGGGCTTGTATAGAGCTATATCACTTTTAAATACAGATCAAAACATTTTAGCAAAGATTTTAGCAAGAAGATTGAGCAAATATATTAATAAATTGATAAACCAGGACCAAATGGGGTTTATACCCAAAAGACAATCATTTAACAATTTGAGACGACTTTTTAATATCATGTATTCACATAAAGGGGAAAAGGAAGACTTATCAGTTATATCTTTGGATGCAGAGAAAGCATTTGACCAGGTAGAGTGGCAGTATTTATACATAGTACTCGGAAAATTTAATACGGGAGACAATTTTATTAGATGGGTAAAATTATTATATGATAATCCAACAGCAAGAATATTAACTAATGATATGTTGTCTCCAAAATTCCAATTATCATGGGGCAATAGGAAGGGATGTGTTTTATCACCCCTGCTATTTGCCCTTATGATAGAGCCACTGGCTGAAAGGATAAGCACATCCAAATATTCAGGATACAATACTAAGGACTCTAATAACAAAATTTCATTATACGCGGATGATATACTTTTATATATTAGAAATTCAGAAACGAGTATGCCGAATTTATTAAATGTAATAGAGGAATTTGTCTCCTTTTCTGGATATAGAATAAATTGGAATAAAAGTGAAATTATGTAATTACAGCCCCAGAAAGCGAATCATCTATTAAAATTTCCATTTAAAATTGCAACGGAAAAATTTAAGTATTTAGGTATTCAAGCTACCAGAAGATATAAATCATTATTTAACGCTAATTTTAGTCCTTTGTTAAATAAATTGAACGCTCTGATTAAATTTTGGAAAACGCTACCACTATCATTAATTGGCAGAATAAATGCTATAAAAATGATAGTACTACCACAAATAATATATTTATTTCAATCCATACCAATATATATGCCAAAATATATATATTTTAAACTAGACTCTAATATTACTAATTTTATATGGGACTACAAAGCACATAGAATTAAAATAAATCATTTGTGTAAACCTAAAGATATAGCAGGGCCTTGCACTGCCTAATTTTTTATATGATTATTGGGCAGTGCATATTAAGAATATTATTTATTGGTTGGATTGCCCTTCTCAACAGATGGAATGGATAAGAATGGAGAAAGAGGATTGTTTTCCTTATGATTTAGGAGCAATCCTCTTCTCCCCGATAGAATTGAATAATATATTATATAAGAAGAATCCAATCATACACAATAAAATTCGAATTTGGAAACAAATAAAATTAACTTTAAAATTAAGAAACTTATCATCATTAACACCAATAGTGAATAATCCAGCATTTAAACCATCTTTTATGGATAAAACATATAGACAATGGGAAAGATTGGGAATTAAAAAGATGGGTGACATGTATGAAATGGGAAATGTATTATCATTTCAACAATTAAAATCAAAATTTAATCTGAATAATAACCAATACTTTAAATATTTACAGATATGTGACGTTATAAAAAAATATATACCAAGATTACAGAATATAATGATATACCCACTGGAAGAAGCAATGAATATTAAGGCAGACTCACAAAAATTCATATCATATCTATATAACAGTATTCTTAATAGAGAATTGCCATCAACAGAGGCAATTAGAGAAGACTGGGAAAACGATTTAATGATAAAAAATTTCTAAAGAAACATGGGAGAGGTATTTGATATATATATACATAAATGTTCAATTAACACTAGACATAATTTAATTCAATTTTAAATATTACACAGATTATATTATTCAAAAATTAGGTTGAATAAATTTTATTCAACTATTTCTCCCATCTGTGATAAATGCCTTTCTCAAAATGCCAACTTCACACATTCTATCGTTTCTTGCACAAAACTTCAAAGATTTTGGTGTGATATATTTGATATATTCACTAGTTTATTTAAGATAAAAATGGAACCTAGCATGGAAATGATTTTCTTTGGAGGATTAGGAGATGGAAGCAAATTAAATATATCCCAAATCTCATTTTTTAATTATGGTTTAATAATAGCGAAAAAACTCATACTCAAATTCTGGCAAAAAGGCTATTATACCAACACTCAAAATGTGGATTGGTAATATGTTGGAAACTGCCCATTTGGAAGAAATGAGACTCCTCCTAATAGAAAAAAAAGACCAATTCTTAATGAGTTGGTCTCCATTTATTGATCTTCTGGATGCATGGGGTGTAATAGCAACGTAAAATTAAAAATTCTGGGTTTGAGTGAAAAATGATTAAGAACAAAAAAATATATATATTGACTTGTGGCGTGTGAGAATCTCCTTTCTGCTTCACTTTTTCACTTATTTCTTTCTTTACACCACACCCACTAGACTATTCTTTACTCTTCGATACTTCTTTCTTTCTCATTTCTTTCTAAAAGAAAAAAAGGAAGTTGTACAAAGAATGTTTTAATAATTCTGGGAACCAGTAAAAAGGTACCATTAAAATGTAATGTACTTACATCTTATAAATAAATTAAAAAAATTTTTTTTTAAACAATTCTGCATGGAGCCACATGAGATGGGCAAGGTCCTCAATTAGTATTTATCTTCTGTTTTTACCGTGGAGAAAGACATGAGGACTGGAGAACTTGGGGCAGTCAATGGAGGTGTGTTGATAGCAGCCATTATTATGGTCGAAGAGGTGCTGAAGGTCCTGACATGTATGATGGTAGACCAATCTTCCAGACCTGATCAGATCTATCCAAGGACACGGTAGGAAGCTAGAGAGGAAATTTAGGAAACTGAGATTTACGAGTTGTCATTAAATACAGGTGAAGTGGCAGAAGATTGGAGGATGGCAAATGTTGAGCCTCTATTCAAGAAAGACTTCAAGGAATAGCCTAGGAACTACAGGCCAGTGAGCCTAACATCAATGTTTGGGAAGTTACCAGAGAGTATACTGAGGGAAAAGATATACATGCATTTTGATGGACAAGGGGTGATTAGGGATGGTTAACATTGTTTTGTACGTAGGAGGTCATGTCTTACGACTTTTGTGAAGATGTGACCATAAAAGTTGATGAGGGCAGAGCTGTAGATGTATATATGGACCAGCAAGGCATTCGATAAGGTTCTGCATGGTAGCCTGCTCTGGAAGGTTAGAGGGTATGGGTCCAATGAGGGATAGACAAATAACCTCATGGAAGAAAGCAGACGGTGATGGTGGAAGGTTGCTTTTCGGATTGGAGGCTTGCGAGTACTGGTGTGCCTCAGGGTTCGATGCTCTAGATCGTGGCCTGGTTCAGCAACTTCCAGGAGCGGAAACGACTACAAAAAGTTGTGACCACTGCCCAGTCCATCACCGGCTTTGACCTCCCCACCATCAAACGGATCTATCGTAGTCGCTGCCTTAAAAAGGCAGCCAAAATCATCAAAGACCCACACCATCCTGGCTATGCACTCATTTCACCATTGCCATCGGGAAGAAGGGACAGAAGCCTGAAAACTGTAACGTCCAGGTTCAAGAACAGCTTCTCCCCTACAGCCATCAGGCTCTTAAACACAACAACGAATAAGCTCTATTGCAAAATACTATATTATTATTGCCCTATATTTGTTATTTATTGAACTTTTTTTTCCTCTTCCCCCTTTACAGTGGCTTGCAAAAGTTTTCATACCCCTTGAACCTTTCCACATTTTGTCATGTTACATCCACAAATGTAAATTTATTTTATTGGGATTTTATGTGATGGACCAACACAAAGTGGTGCATAATTGTGAAGTGGAAGGAAAATGATACATGGTTTCCAAATTTTATTACAAATAAAAAACTGAAAAGTGTGGTGTGCAAATGTATTCAGCCCCCCCGAGTCAATACTTTGTAGAACCACCTTTCGCTGCAATTACAGCTGCAAGTCTTTTGGGGTATGTCTCTACCCGCTTTGCACATCTAGAGACTGATATTTTTGCCCATTCTTCTTTGCAAAATAGCTCAAGCTCGGTCAGATTGGATGGAGAGCGTCTGTGAACAGCAATTTTCAAGTCTTGCCAGAGATTCTCAATTGGATTTAGGTCTGGACTTTGACTGGGCCATTCTAACACATGAATATGCTGTGATCTAAACTATTCCATTGTAGCTCTGGCTGTATGTTTAGGGTCGTTGTCCTGCTGGAAGGTGAACCTCCGCCCCAGTCTCAAGTCTTTTGCAGACTCTAACAGGTTTTCTTCCAAGATTGCCCTGTATTTGGCTCCATCTTCCCATCAACTCTGACCAGCTTCCCTGTCCCTGCTGAAGAAAAGCATCCCCACAGCATGATGCTGCCACCACCATGTTTCAGTAGGGATGGTGTGTTCAGGGTGATGTGCAGTGTTAGTTTTCCGTCACACATAGCGTTTTGCATTTAGGCCGAAAACTTCAATTTTGGTCTCATCAGACCAGAGCACCTTCCTCCACATGTTTGCTGTGTCCCCCACATGGCTTGTGGCAAACTGCAAACGGGAATTCTTATGGCTTTGTTTCAACAGTGGCTTTCTTCTTGCCACTCTTCCATAAAGGCCCGATTTGTGGAGTGCACGACTAATAGTTGTCCTGTGGACAGATTCTCCCACCTGAGCTGTGGATCTCTGCAGCTCCTCCAGACCTTGGTAGGTTTGCAGTTGTGCCATACTCTTGCCATTTTCGGATGATGGATTGAACAGTGCTCTGTGAGATGTTCAAAGGTTGGGATATTTTTTTATAACCTAACCCTGCTTTAAACTTCTCCACAACTTTATCCCTGCCCTGTCTGGTGTGTTCCTTGGGCTTCATGATGCTACTAATGTTCTCTAACAAACCTCTGAGGCCTTCCCAGAACATCTGTATTTATACTGAGATCAGATCACACACAAGTGGACTCTATTTACTAATTAGGTGACTTCTGAAGGCAATTGGTTGCACTGGATTTTATTTAGGGGTATCAGAGTAAAGGGGGCTGAATACTTTTGCATGCCACACTTTTCAGTTTTTTATTTGTAAAAAAGTTTGAAAACCATGTATCATTTTCCTTCCACTTCACAATTATGCGCCGCTTTGTGTTGGTCTATCACATAAAATCCCAATAAAATACATTTACGTTTGTGGTTGTAACGTGACAAAATGTGGAAAATTTCAAGGGTATGAAAACTTTTGCAAGCCACTCTATGTACTATGTTTACATATTCACATATTCTGTTGTGCTGCAGCAAGTAAGAATTTCATTGTCCCATCCGGGACATATGACAATCAAACACTCTTGACTCTTGAAAGTCCTTCTTCCTTGGTTGGAAATGTCAGATACTAGAGGGCATAGTTTTAAGATGAGAGGGGGAAAGTCTGAATAGGATTTGAAATACTTTTTTCTTTATGGAGAATTATAGGTACTTGCAATGCAGGGAAGATGTGCAAACACCACACAGATAGCACCAGAGGACAGGATCGGACCCAGGTTGTTGGAGCTATGAGGAAGCAATTTTACAAGCTATGCCATCAAACATGTGTGATCATGAGACACAGGTAAATTATGATGTACAATTACCGCAGAGTGAATTCATAATGCATTCTCCACAATTTCAAAATATTTTTTTCTCTCAGATGCTGCTAGCTGTATTGGCCTTATTTATCATCCATCCCTTGTTGCCTGAGGGAATTGTGGTGGGTTTCTCCGTGGCTTTTTTTCACTCTTTGTGCTGGTGATGGCTCAATTAAACCTTCAGGTTGGGGAAATCAATTGAATGGTGATAAATAAAAATAATTTGTGTCCAAATTGCAATAATTGTGACTTACAGTAATTGGGTTACTATACCCAGATGTAACAGATTTGCAGCCAAAGAGCAGGATGGTGCAACAATGATCGGGACACATATGACAGGCTGAATGTCCTCTTCTGCCACAGGTTTTCTGTGGTTCAACAACTTACTACAGTATAGTATATATCTTGTAACTGCTATGAATTTCAATTCATGGCACGAGAGGCAAAATTAGTTAAACAACCATAAGATTAATGTATCGAGGGAAATTTTTTTAAATGAACCATGTTGGGATATAATCTCATTGGAAACTAACAAGCTGGTTTTGCTGTTCACAATTTCCTTGGAATCTGGTGACCGTGTTCGGTTTGTAAAATGCTTTCAAGCTGTCTGTGTGTCCTGATAATGAAGCTTCAGTTTCTGCATTCCTGACAAGAGTACAGGGTTCTCTGAATCCTATTATTTCAGAGCTATGATGGCGTATTTAAGTTAAAATCAAATGCCAAAGACAATGCAGATTTTTTTCCTTTCCTGCAATTCTTGAAACAAAATCACAATCGTGGAAGTGGCTCAATGCATATCTACTTTGGGTGCTTTATGGATATTTTTAAGGTGGAAATTGCTAGATTCTTGATTAGTAAGGGTGTCAGGGGTTACGAAGCAAAGACAGGAGAATGGGGTTGAGAGGGAAAGATAAATCGGCCATCATTGGTTGGTGGAATAGGCTTGATGGGCCGAAAGGCCTAATTCTGCTCCTAGAACTTATAAGCTTATAAGGCTGCAATGAGTTGGATAGGAGATCGGGATCATGTTGTTAAGTTTTTTATTTTATTTATTTATTTTATTAGAAGCAATTGTACAAGGATAAGACGATCGACATAACAGTTATACAATTATTGTGCAGCTTCTTTTTTAACCATAACCTAAGTAAAAAAAAGGAGAAAAAAAAGGGAAAACAAAGAAAGAAGAAAGAAAAGAATGAAGAACAAAAAGTAAAATACAAGAGAGCAGGAAAAAGACTCCTAAAGCTACCAAAGAAGTGCAGGAGAAAAGAAAGGAAATAAGGCTCAGTTAGAGGTTGGTAGATATGACATTGTGGGGATTACTGAGACGTGGCTGCAGGAGGATCGGGCCTGGGAACTTAATATTCAGGGTTATACATCCTATAGAAAGGACAGGCAGGTGGGCAGAGGAGGGGGGGTAGCTCTGCTCGTGAGGGATGGAATTCAGTCCCTTGTGAGGGAAGACATAGGGACTGATGAGGTAGAGTCACTGTGGATTGAGTTGAGGAATTGTAAAGGCAAGTAGACACTAATTGGTGTTATCTACAGACCCCCAAATAGTAGCCGGGATGTAGGGTGTAAGTTGCAGCAGGAGTTAAAACTGGCATGTAACAAAGGAAATGCCACTGTGGTAATGGGGGATTTCAATATGCAGGTAGACTGGGATAATCAGGTTGGTTCAGGACCCCAAGAAAGAGAGTTTGTAGAGTGCCTCCAAGATGGATTCTTAGAGCAGCTTGTAATGGAGCCGACCAGAGAAAAGGCAATTCTGGATTTAGTGTTGTCCAATGAACCAGATATGATAAGAGAACTCGAGGTAAAGGAACCGCTTGGAGGTAGTGATCATAATATGATTAGTTTTAATCTGCAATTTGAGAAGGAGAAGGTTAAATTGGAAGTGTCAGTGATGCAGTTGAACAAAGGGGACAATGAAGGCATGAGAGGGGAGCTGGCCAAGGTAGACTGGAAAGGGATCTTAGCAGGAATGATCGTGGAACAGCATTGGCAGGAATTTCTGGGCATAATCCGGAAGACGCAGGATCAGTTCATTCCAAAAAGGAAGAAAGATTCTAAGGGGAGTAGGAGGCAACCGTGGCTGACAACAGAAGTTAGGGATAGAATAAAACTAAAAGAAAAGATGTATTACACAGCAAAGAGTAGCCGGAAGCCAGAGGATTGGTAAACTTTCATAGGACAACAGAAGGAAACAAAACGGGCAATATGGGCTGAAAAGATGAAGTATGAAGGGAAGCTGGCCAGGAATATAAAGAAGGACAGTAACAGCTTATTTAGATATGTTAAGGGAAAAAGAGTAACAAAGTCAAATGTGGGTCCCTTGAAGGCAGACACGGGTGAAATTAGTATGGGCAACAAGGAAATGGCAGAAGAGTTGAATAGGTACTTCGGATCTGTCTTCACTAAGGAAGACACAAACAATCTCTCAGATGTACTGGAGGACAGAGGATCTAAGGGGGTAGAGGAACTGAAATAAATTTTCATTAGGCAAGAAATAGTATTGTGTAGGCTAATTGGACTGAAGGATGATAAATCCCCTGGACCTGATGGTCTGCATCCCAGGGTCCTCAGGGAGGTGGCTCTAGAAATAGTGGATGCATTGGTGATCATTTTCCAATGTTCAATAGATTCAGGATCAGTTCCTGTGGATTGTAGGATAGCTAATGTTATCCTACTTTTCAAGAAAGGAGCGAGAGAGAAAACGGGGATTACAGACCAGTTAGCCTGACTTTGGTGGTGGGAAAGATGCTGGAGTCAATTATCAAAGAGGTAATAATGGGGCATTTGGATAGCAGTAAAAGGATTAGTCCAAGTCAACATGGATTTATGAAACATGCTTGACTAATGTTTTGAGGATGTGACAAGTAAAATGGATGAAGGGGTGCCAGTGGATGTAGTGTATCTAGACTTTCAGAAAGCCTTTGATAAGGTCCCGCACGGGAGACTGGTGACTAAAATTAGAGCATATGGTATTGGGGGTAGGGTGTTGAAATGGATAGAAAACTGGTTGGCAGACCAGAAGCAAAGACTAGGAGTGAACGGGTCCTTTTCAGAACGGCGGGCAGTGGCGAGTCGAGTGCCGCAAGGCTCGGTGTTTGGGCCGCAACTGTTTACCCTATTTATTAATGATTTGGAAGAGTGAATTAGGAGCTACACTAGCAAGTTTGCTGATGAGACAAAGCTGGGTGGCAGTGTGAACTGTGAAGAGGGTGTTAGAAGGTTGCAGGGTGAACTGGACAGGTTGAGTGAGTGGGCAGATGCATGGCAGATGCAGTGTAATATAGATAAATGTGAGGTTATCCACTTTGGTGGCAAAAACAAGGGGGCAGATTATTATCTCAATGGGGTTAGGTTATGTAAGGGGAGGTGCAGCGAGACCTGCATCACTGAAAGTTGGCTTACAGGTACAGCAGGCAGTGAAGAAAGCTAATGGAATGTTGGCCTTCATAACAAGAGGATTTCAGTATAGGAGTAAAGAGGTTCTTCTGCAGTTGTATAGGGCTCCGGGGAGACCACATCTGGAGTATTGTGTACAGTTTTGGGCTCCTAATTTGAGGAAGGACATCCTTGTGATTGAGGCAGTGCAGCGTAGGTTCACGAGATTGATCCCTGGGATGGCGGGACTGTCATATGAGGAAAGATTGAAAAGACTAGGCTTGTATTCACTGGAGTTTAGAGGGATGAGGGGGATCTTATAGAAAAATATAAAATTATAAAAGGACTGGACAAGCTAGATGCAGGAAAAATGTTCCCAATGTTGGGCGAGTCCAGAACCGGGTGCCACAGTCTTAGAATAAAGGGGAGGTCATTTAAGACTGAGGTGCGAAAAAACTTTTTCACCCAGAGAGTTGTGAAATGATGGAATTCCCTGCCACAGAGGGCAGTGGGAGCCAAGTCACTGGATGGATTTCAGAGAGAGTTAGATCGAGCTCTATGGGCTAGTGGAGTCAAGGGATATGGGGAGAAGGCAGGCATGGGTTATTGATAGGGGGCGATCTGCCATGATCACAATGAATGGCGGTGCTGGCGCGAAAGGCCGAATGGCCTCCTTCTGCACCTATTTTCTATGTTTCTATGTAATTTGTTCTTTGAATAGTAGAGTCTGTGCAGTATTTTAAATTGTATCAGGGCGTGCCTAACATTGAGAGAGCAGTAGTGTATGTTTAGAAGGCTTTCCTCCCAGCTATCCTTTGAGATTAATAAACCCAATTCATCTTCCCATTCTCGCCTATGCATTTCAGAAGATGGGATGTGTGCAGTTAAAAGAGTATTGTAAATGTAGATGTTAACTTACTTGTATCAGCCTGTCTATTCATGCATTCATCAAGTATATCTGGACCCGTAGAATGACAGTCTTGTGTATGTGTCTTCACATAGTCTCGGATTTGAAGATATCTAAAAAAAATTAAAGAATTCGCTGGACTAACACTCCCAAATTCTTGTACTGTTACTGGGCAGTGAATATCAAAAATGTAATTCACTTGTTGGACAAATCTGTCCAATGGGTAGATTGGATAATAATGGAGAGAGAGGATTGTTCTCCTTTTAATATAGGAGCGATTCTTCTCTCACCGATAAAACTAAATAATACAATATACAAGAAAAATCCAATTATTCATAGTTCAATACGAATTTGGAAACAAATAAAATTAACTCTCAAATTAAGAAATTTATTGCTTCTCTCTCCAATAGTTAATAATCCGTCGTTTAAACCATCTATTATTGATAAAACGTTTACCCATTGGGAAAGAATAGGAATTAAAATGTTTGGAGACATGTATGAAATGGGAAACCTTTGATCATTCCAACAACTACAATTCAAATACAACCTGAGAGGTAATCAATACTTTTGATATCTTCAAATCCGTGACTACTTGAAAAAACATACACAAGAATACCAAACTTTGTCTTCAGATCTATTAGACGAAGCCATGAATAGAAAGGCGGATTCAATTAATTTAATATCATATTTGTATAATATCATTCTAAATATAGAGATGTATAGACATCATCTGACACGATCAGAAGAGATTGAGAACAAGAACTATCTATAAGAATCTCGAAAGACAGTTGGGATAAATATTTGCTATATGTACATAAACTTTTAGATTATATTACTCGAAAACTAAACTGAATAACATTTTTCCAAATGTTTCTCCCATCTGTGATAAATGCTTATCTCAAGATGCAACCATAGCACACTTCTTTGTCTCCTGCATAAAACGACATGAGTTTTGGAATTAAATTTTTGAAATTTTCACAGAATTATTTAAAATAAAACTGAACCCCAACGCAGAACTGATTATCTTTGGAACAATGGAAGTCGGCTTTGAGCTGGCTTAGTTCCAAAAGAGTTTCCTTAACTATGGCTTAATAATGGCAAAAAAACATACTAAAATTCTGGAAAAATGCACCCACACCAACGCTTAAAATGTGGATTTCAAATATGTCTGAAATGTTACACCTTGAAGACATGAGATTTGTCCTAGCAGGCAAATCAGACCAATTCTTAAAGATCTGGTCTCCCTTTATCGACTTATTACAAGCATATGGTGCAACATAACCCTGGAAATAAACTGTTTCAGAACCGGGTGAGGGGTGTGTAAAGATATGAAGCAGGTACACCCTTTTCATTTTTTTTTATATTAAAATTTTTCTTTTTTTTCTTTTCTTTTTCGTGCTTTACATCTTTATGGGCTCTTTTTCTCTACTTTTTTACGAACCATCAATAGCACTACCTTACCTAACTTTATTTTTCTCTCTTTTTCTTGTTTCTGCTATTTTTCTACTATTAAATTTAAAAACAAGAAGTTGTACATGAAATGTATTATGTTATTCTTGCCTTATACTACTGTACATGACTTCTAATAAATATATTTTAAAAATTATTTTTAAAAAAAAGTACTTGCTTTCAAATGATATTTCTCCTGTAATTCTTGAAACGAGAGGAAAATACCCTTCTCGTAGAGATCTCCCAGCGTTTTAATTCCTCAGTTTTTCCATTGTGCAAACGCCTTAGCTAAAGCAGACGGTTTAAACAAGGGATTGTTAGCGATTGGTAAAAGGAGAGAGAAATTTCTCAGTTTGAGGATTGATTTCAACTGTTTCCAAATTCGTAGGGTACTATGTATTATCGTATTTTACTTATACGTTGATTTATTCAGATGTGTTGGAGAAGGAAGAATCGCACCTATATTAAAAGGCAAACAACCTTCCCTCTCCATTTTTAACCAGTTTACCTGTTGGCATGTATCATCCATCCAGTAGATTACGTTTTTAATATTAGTCGCCCAGTAATAGAAAAGGAAATTGGGGAGTGGTAATCCTCCATTTTCTTTAGATTTACATAAGTGTCCTTTATGTATTCTATGGGTGTTATCGTCCCAAATGAAATATTTAATAACAGAGTCAAGATTTAAAAAAAAACTTTTAGGGAGATAAATCGGTATTGATTGAAATAGGTATAGGAGTTGTAGAAGGAAAATCATCTTTATGGCATTTACTCTACCTATGAGGGAAATAGGGAGTGTTTTCCAAAATTGAATGAGGGCATTTAATTTAGTAATTAATGGTGGGAAATTTGTTTGAAATAGAAAGGTATATTTTCTAGTCACGTAGGCTCCAAGGTATGTAAATTTTTCAGTAACAATTCTGAAGGGACATTTTTGGAGATGTAAAGGGTCTTGAGCTTTTATTGGCATAATTTCACTTTTATCCCAGTTCATTCTATATCCTGAGAAGGAACCAAATTGTTCTATAAGGTTTAATATATTTGGAATGCTGACTTGAGAGTTGGTGATATTTAAAAGTACATTGTCTGCATATAACAAAATCTTGTTATTGGTATATTTAGTATTGTATCCGTGAATGCCCAGATGTACTCTTATGCTTTCTGCTAAGGGTTCTATGGCTAAGGCAAATAACATTGGTGAAAGGGAAAATCCTTGTCTATTACACCTGGATAATTGAAATTTAGGTGACAAAATTTGATTACTCAATATTCTGGCAGTCGGATTGTTATATAACAGCATTATCTATGAGATAAAATTTGCTTCTAGTTGGAATTTTTCCAACACTGTAAAGAGATAGGCCCATTTTACTTTGTCAAATGCTTTTTCTGCATCTAAAGAAATAATTGTTAAGTCTTCATTTCGCGTTTTGTGTGAATACATTATATTAAACAGGCATCTCAAATTATGAAACGAATGTTGCTTAGGTATGAACCCAGTTTGTTTTGGATGTATTAATTTACTAATGTACGAACTTAGTCCTCTTGCCAAAGTCTTAGCTAATATTTTCTGATCTGTATTTAGAAGAGCTATTGCTCTGTATGATCCAGGCTCTTCAAGATTTTTGTCTTTTTTAGGTATCAATTTAATGGTTGATTCGGCTAGATTTTGTGGTAAGGCCTGTTCTTTAAAAGCATGTATATAAAGGGCTCGTAGGCAAAAATAAATCATTAAATTTTTTATAGAATTCATTACTGAACCCATCTGGACCTGGCGTTTTCCCACTCTTCAGTGATTTGATAGTCTCATCAATATATTTTATTGTAATCTCAGCTCCTCGTTCCTCCTCATTAAGTGATGGGAGGTTGCAATTGTCAAGAAATTTTTTGATCTTTGCAGAGTCAGCTGAAGTTTTTGATGCATATAAATGTTGATAGAATTTTAGGAATCTTTCGTTAATATCTTTGGGAAGTGTAAGCAGCTCACCTTTTCCTGATCTGATTTTTTGAATGGTGTGATCTTTTTCCATTTTTTCAGCTGGCGTGCCAGAAGTTTATGCGGTTTATCACCAAATTCGAAATTATTTTGCTTAGTGTATTGAAATAACTTAACTTTTGCCGAGAGGATCTGATTTAACTTGAATTTTAATGCTGCTATCTTAGTATGTTTAACAGTAGATGGATCAATCGCATTTTCTGAATCAAGCTGTTTAATCTGTTTTTCTAATTCCAATTGTACCGACCTGTTTTTTTTGTTTTGATAAGCTTGATATGAAATAATGGAGCCTTTAATAAAGGCCTTGAAAGATTCCCACAATAAAGTAGGCAAAATAAAACTTACAACTTGCTCAATACCTCCCAACACTTACTCAACCCCTCTCTCTCTCTCTTTACCTCTCCTCTCTCCCTGCCCCTCTCACCTTCCCCCATCGCTCCTTACACTCCCCAAACTTTCCACAACTTCCCCTCATGTCGTTAAGTTAATGAGGGGAACACACAATGGTCTCGAACAATGATCGTCCTATCTTTGAATTGCAGTCAAAGCATCATTTTAATTGCATGGGCAGTGTAGAATTCCTTCGAAAATCTTGCCCACCTGTGCTAAAATATTCATGGTGATGCAATATGTATAAAGCCCATTATGGATGTAGATTGTTAAATATTCCTTTTATATTATAGTTCCATATCCATGTTTAATAGTGTTTATTCATAGGATATATCTAACTTGGTAAAGGTTGATTCTACATTTCAATGTGGATTTGCCTAATTGAGGTTGATTTAGGGCCTGTCCCACTTACATGTCCTTGGCATACAAATTATGTGACCTCGTGGTCTTGTTGCGCCGCGACGGTCCCCGTGAAGTTCGCGCGCGATTTCATGTGTACGCACAGCGTGTGGAGCGTGTGACGTCATTTGAAGATGGACGCAAAATGTTGCAGTAATTCAGCGGGACCGGTAGCATCTCTGGAGAGAAGCAATGGGTGATGTTTCGTGTCGAGACTCTTCTTCAGTCTGAAAGAAGGGTCTTGACCCAAAACGTCGTCCATTCCGTCGCTCCAGAGATGCTGCCGGTCTCGCAGAGTTACTCCTGCATTTTGTGTCTATCTTCAATTTTCTTGGCCACGCTCTGGGAGTAGAAGTGGGGGCGGATCCGGACCGCAACGGCCGTGAGCCCCAGGCTGAGTTCGGCGATCGTTTGCCTGCTTCTGCTGCTGTTGCAGGCGAGACGTTGCGTCGCGCCAGGGTCTTGGGCCTGTCCCACTTTGGACGTCAGTTACGCGACGGGCTACAAAAATTTCAGAGCCCCGCGAGATGTCGCGCACAACTGCAACTCCCCAGACCTGGAGTGTGTGACTGTTAAATGCAGGCCCATTTATCTCCCTAGAAAGTTTACTATTGTCATGATAACTGCTGTGTACATACCACCGGATACTAATGCTAACTCGGCTATCGGACATTTGTACGGTGGCACTAGCAGTCAACAGAGCATATATCCGGACGGTGTTCACATCATAGCAGGGGACTTTAATCACGCGGAATTGAAGAAAATGCTCCCCAAATTCTACCAGCATGTTAAATGTGCTACAAGAGGAGTTAACACACTGGACAAGGTCTACTCCAACATCAAGTTGGGCTACAGGGCTAGACCACTACCACACCTGGGTCAGTCGGACCATATGTCCCTGCTTTTAATTCCTGCATATGCCCCCCTCAGGAAAACCGCTCCTCCCATCACAAAGATCATCACAACCTGGCCTGATGGTGCATCTCAGCAGCTGCAGGACTGCCTCGACAGGACCAACTGGGATGTGTTTGAACACCGGGACCTGGAGTTGTTCACAGACAGTGTACTGTGTTACATTAAAAATTGCATGGACACGGTCACAGTGGACAAACAAATCCGGGTCTACCCCAACCAGAAGACCTGGATGACTCGGGAGGTCCAGCGGCTGTTAAAAGAGAGGAACACTGCTTTTAGGTCTGGTGATAGGGCTTTATACAGCACAGCCCGAGCTACCCTGAAGAGAGGCATCAGAGAGGACAAGTCAGACTACAGGAGGAAGATAGAGGACCACCTGGACAGTAACAACAGCAGGCAGGTGTGGCAGGGGATCCAGTATCTCACCAATTATAAGACAAACCTTGGAGCTGCTGAGGGTGACGCCTCGTTGGCAGAGGAGCTGAACCTCTTCTTTGCTCGCTTTGAAGTGGAGCCACCCGAGACAGCCACAACACACCACATGGTCCACAGTAGCCTAACCCTCAAAATAGAAGAGCATGAGGTGAGGCGCACGCTGCGGGCCATCAATCCAAGGAAGGCTACTGGACCCGACGGCGTCTCTGGATGCGTGCTGAAGGACTGCGCAGACCAGCTGGCTGGAGTCATCACGAGGATTTTTAACCAGTCTCTGGCCCAGTCCATTGTCCCACCCTGTCTGAAGTCCGCAACCATAGTCCCCTTGCCCAAAAACCCCCACCTTTCCAGCATCAATGACTACCGGCCAGTCGCACTCACACCAGTGGTGATGAAGAGCTTTGAAAAACTGGTCCGGGGTCATATCACATCACTCCTGCCCTGAAGCTTTGACCCCCACCAATTTGCGTACAGAGCGAATAGATCTACAGAGGATGCTGTAGCCACAGCTCTCCATGCTGCACTGTCCCACCTGGAGCAGCGGGGAAGCTATGTGCGAATGCTCTTTGTGGACTACAGCTCTGCTTTTAATACTATCCTTCCCCACAAACTGGTGGACAAACTGGGGGATTTGGGACTTCCACACTCCACCTGCATGTGGATAAATAGCTTCCTGTCGGGCCACAGCCAGAGAGCCAGAATGGGCCATCACACATCCACGGCCCTCAGCCTCAGTACCGGCTCTCCACAGGGCTGCGTGCTGAGCCCCCTGCTCTACACACATGATTGCACCTCCGCCCACCACAGCAACACCATTGTCAAATTTGTGGATGACATTACGGTGGTGGGGCTCATCTCCAGGGGGGACGAGTACGTCTATTGGGATGAGGTGGAGCAGCTGACAGTGTGGTGTGGAGAAAATAACCACCTGCTCCCAACACCTTAAAGACCAAGCGGATAATAATAGACTTCAGGAAGAACAAAACAGAAATGGTACCACTAATCATCAGAGGGGACTGTGTGGAGAGGGTGGCGGATTTCCGCTTCCTGGGAATCCATATTGAGGAGGACCTGACGTGGAGCGTGAACACCTCTGCGCTGCTGAAAAAGGTCCAGCAGAGACTGCACTTCCTGAGGTTGCTCAGGAAGAATAACATCACACAGAGACTGCTGCTGTCCTTTTATCGGTGCTCCATTGAGAGCATCCTAACACACTGTGTATGCGTGTGGTACACCAGCTGCACAGCGGCTCAGAGGAAAGCGCTCTAGAGGGCCATTGACAACGCCCAGAGGATTGTCGGCTGCCCTCTCCTTACCTTGGAAGACTTACACAGTTCACGCTGCATCAAAAAATCCCAGAATATTATAAAGGACATTTCCCACCCCGGACACTCCCTGTTTGAACTGTTGCCGTCAGGCAGAAGGTACAGATCTACAAGGACAAGGACAAATAGACTTAAAAACAGTTTTTACCCCACTGCTATAAAGGCACTAAATGTAGCCGCCAAGGAATGCGGGGACTAAGGGACTGTGGTTGGTACACTGTGAAATTGACAGAAGGATGTAGGGTTGGGTGTTTATGCGTGGCTGTTTTTATATTTCATATTTATTTTAGTTGTTTATCTTTTTTAATATTTTACCTTGTATGTATCGTTAGCTTTTATGGTTTGAATGGTGCACTGACTGGTTGACATTTTTAAATTCCGTTGTACATGGTTCATGTTACAATGACAATAAAGAAACTATAACTTCCCCTCCGCGCTCCTCAGTGGGTCCGGCCCCGCATGGCCATACGATGCCCGTTCGCCTCAACGCGACCACGAGTTCACGTAATTTGCGTGCCAAGCACATGTAAGTGGGACAGGCCCTATGCAAAGCAGGTTTTGTATCTGCTGGTTTGTACTATCAGCAGGAATCATCCCAGTCTAAGTCTGCACTGATTTGCATTGGCATTTAGCTTAAAGCTTTTGCCAAGTTTTTGACAATCTTTACTTAACAGAGTTGGTCTACTTGTGTAAATGGCTACAATTACATTCTGAGAACTACATATGGCATCTAACAATGTGTTTTCAGTATCTCACAAGAATCTATCTATACATAACTAAAGCTCTAAATCTTATGGTTTGCACAGTCATTCTATTTGCACAAATACGGTATGCGATACCGCTATGATTTTTCCGCCAGCTTACTAAAGGGCCTGTCCCACTGTACGTGGTAATTCAAGAGTTTTCCCGAGATTTCCCCTGATTCGAACTCGGAGAATGTACGTAGCAGTTACGTAGGAGCTCTTGGATGTCTCGTAGCGGCTTGTAATGCTAACGGCAGGTACTCGGGAAACGCGGTAACCCGTGAAGTTCTTTCAACACTGTGAAAAATGTCACAGAGTAAAAAAAATGTCACAAGAGTAAAAAAATACTCGTGATGAACTTACCATGAGTCTGATTTTTTTTTAAACTCGGGAGAGCTCTTGGGTAAGCACGCATCGTGGGACAGGGGCTTTACCATTCTACTGTGCTGCGATCGCACCAAAGTTTCAGTCCAATCGGTGGTCTAATGTAAAAGTTAGCAAGGTTTAAAAAATCTTTAAAACTATGTGTGCGCAGATCGATCCCTCTCCTCCCATTCAGCGCCGCATGGATTCTCCTGTCACTCCACGGGACGGTCCACCCCTTCCTGTGCCATTGCGTCTTTACTGGAGCCGAGGATGGCTGGTGGAGGTTTCCAAACGGATTTTCGGAGAGACCAACAGCCCGCCACGGCATGGCCCGGTGTGGGAGATGTCACCAAACGGAAAGCGGAGAATCAGTTCCCGATGTAGGAGAGCATCCAATGACCAGCGCCCGCTGTGAGTTCCCATCGCACCGTCAGCTCCAGCCCCTTGCCCTTCCCCTCTGGTTCCCCGTGCTGGCTCCTGCCCCCCTCCCCGTGATAGCCCCCTCCCTCCACACCCCCCACCCCTGCCCCCGCCCACAAACCTCCCAGCCCACACACATAGAAGCATTCAGACAAGTGCACGGATACGAGAGAATTGAAGTTATGGGCCAAATGCAGGAAAATAGGATTAGCATAGATAAGCCTCTCAGTCAGCGTAGATGAGTCATGTCTGTTTCTATGTTGGATGACTCTAAAATATGAAAATAGTATGATGTAATATATCACAATTATTTACATAATCTACAAGAATGCTTTAATATGCCTGAAGAAGCTGCATTGAAGGACCCATTTGGGTTCCCTTAAGTACATTGCTGAGTTGAAGAGATTACATTTAAAGGGAAGATGTGTAGGAAAGAACTGCAGGTGCTGGTTTAAATCGAAGATAGACACAAAATGCTGGAGTAACACAGCGCGACAGGCAGCATCTCTCCATTCCTTCTCTTCTGAGATGCTGCCTGTCCCACTGAATTACACCAGCATTTTGCATCTATCTTACATTTAAAAGAAAGTTCCACATTACTCTCCGAAGTTTACGATCATTTGATCCACCAAGTCCACACCAGCAAAAGTACAATCTGTTAAGCAATCTGTTAAGCCCCATTCCCTCATTTTTAACCTTCATCGTACAATGTAATCTGTCAAGCATCTTTCCCATTTAATTTTAATAGTACTGACTGATTCTGTTTCTGGGACCCCAGAGACAGCAAATGCTGGTTCATTTACTCTCTGAATAAAGAAATTTCATTTCGGAGTCACGTGAGTGACTTCGTGAAGAGCCCGCCGGCGCGCATGCTCGACATATCGTCGTAACGCGTTGCTGCGACGGCTGGCGGTGGAGCGCGCTCCTCGCCAGCCCTTCAGAAGGGGCCACGAAGGTGAGTATTCGACCTTAAGTTGGTGGTTCTTGTTGTGTTTGCTTCACAGCAAGAACATGGATGGGAGTTTGAGAGGCCGGAGATCGGGAAAAAGTCGCCGGCCAGCAGTTCCGGAGCGAGAGTTGTCGGGGGTACCTGCAACACAGACCGGAACGAGGGCGGAGATGTCGGTAAGCTCTGTCTTTTCAGGTCCGGACCCGCCCGCACACCACAGCTCGGAGGAGTTCGACGAGGAGGAGTATGGTGTGCCGCCAGAGCAGGACGACCCTGCCATGGCAGTCAGGTCGTCAGCAGGCTTGCTGACGGCCTCGAGCAGAAGGGTCCGTGCGGCTGCACGGCCCGCTTCACGAAGCCCCCTGAGGAGGGGGAGGGCAGGAGCCCAAAAGCCTAACCCTGTCGGGGCTAAGGCTCTGCCTGTCGCCAAGGAGCGGTCAGGTTCCAGGACGGGACCCGGGGCAGCTGTGAGGTCCAGCCGTCGCCCCCCCCCCAACTTCCGACGTCGGGACGAGTCAGTTGGGGGTCCCGTCACGGTCGCCGAGCCCCCCATGGATGGGTGGGCGAGACCATGCGTCGGCAAGGTCCACGATGTGGGCAGCTGGCAAGCCTGCACGGGCCCAAGGTATCCAGGCTTCGACACCATGCCGCATCTGTCCTTAGAGGCAACGGCTTCCGCTCCCGCTACACGGAGGCGGTTGAACACGCCCGTGCAGGAATCGCGCAGTTTCGCCTCGGCGGCTGTCGACGACAACTACCGGCACCGGCAGGGCCTCGACGAGGTGCGGGCCGATGACAGGAGCCCCGGCCAATTTTCAGAGCTGGAGGACTCCGACCACCTGAGTGTTCAGGGTGAAGGGCGTATTGACCATATAGAGCGGCTGCTGGAACGTCTCATTCAACAACAACAGGCATCCAGCAGCGACAGGCACAGGGCTTCATCACCAGCTTCATACACCAGCCTGGAGCAGCAGGACGAGGAGGCAGTGGTCGATCCCATCCCACCCCCGCCTGAATTACCGGCGGAGGACCTCCTCGATGTGGCCACCAAGTTTGCAGCCCCTCATTCCTTGGGGCTTCCTATCAATACAAAACTGGCAGCCACTGTGGACTTCCTAAATAATCACCAGCTTCAGGAGGAAGTTCTACTACAAGCCATGAGCCGTCACAAGGCTCCATCAAACTGCAACTCCCTCAACGTGCCTGTGGTCAATACGCCAATATGGGGCAACATCAGTGCGGCTATCCGTCAGCAGGAGCTAAAGATTCAGCGGATCCTGAAACTCCTCACGGCCGGGATTACTGCCTTTGTGCGGTCGGTCGACGGAGAGGAGCTTAATTTGGACCAGGAGGATGCTCTGGCGCTTCTATGCGCTACTCAAAACGAAATCAACGGCTTTCGGAAAAATAACATCCGCCCAGCGCTCAACCCCAAATTTGCATGGTTGTGCAAACCACCGCCGCCGCCCCGTCAGCTCTTTGGCGAAGACCTTTCCAAAAGGGTCAGAGAGCTTGATGAACAAGCCAAGACCGTGGGGCTCATGCGCTCTCAGAGTGCCCCCACGCCATCGAGCTCCAAAGCTCCGCTTGGCCGCTCACGAGGGTCTGCCAGCACGTCTACCAGGAATTACCCTCCAGCTCCAAACCGATATCAACCACCCCAACCACAGGGGTCTTTTTTAGGACAGGCTCGGCAGAAGCCGAGATGGAAAATGAGGACGCCACGACCTCAAACCAACCCAGCACCTCTACGTCCACCCACTCGTGTCAGGGACCGCCGGTAACCACAGAGGTGAGGCGGTCTGGTTCTCTTTTTTCTCTTTGTTTAACTTCACATGTTGGTGGGCGTTTGCGGTTGTTTGCGGGTGCATGGGGTGATATTACCAGTGATGAGTATGTGTTACGGAATATTCAGGGCCATAGCATTGAGTTTATTAATGGGGACATCCCTCCGTCTCAGCATAGACCGGGTCGTATGTTTAAACTAACGGCTGCGGAACAGTCCGTAGGCTATAAGGAAATTTTAAGGTTGGAACAGAAAGGGGTCATAGAGAAAACGGTTCATGAGCCTGTTGAATTTGTTTCCAATATTTTTACCCGACCTAAGAAAGATGGAGGCTGTAGAGTCATTATTGATCTAACCACTCTGAATAACTTTGTAACATATACTCATTTTAAAATGGACACGTTTGAAACGGCCAAATTATTGATCTCACAAGGGTGCTTTATGGCATGTATTGATTTACAGGACGCGTACTATACCGTACCCATGCAAAAATATTACAGAAGGTTCTTAAAATTTATCTGGATGGACCAGCTGTGGCAATATAGGGCGTTGCCTAATGGGCTCACAACAGCCCCTCGATTATTTACTAAATTGGTGAAGCCAATTATGGCTTATTTAAGACAACGACATCATATCGTTATGGCCTATTTAGATGATATTTTAATTATCGGACACACCTTGGAATCAGCTCAACAAGGGGTTGCAGCTGCGGTCAATTTGTTCCAACAGCTTGGGTTCATTGTTCATCCAGAAAAATCTAAGTTCTGTCCCACCCAGGTAATTAATTATCTGGGGTTCCAGGTGAATTCCATTAGCATGAGAGTCACCATACCAATTAACAAAATTGAGGAGGTAACACAGGTGTGTACAGACTTAATCAATACTTGTATACCATCGATTCGTCACACAGCTACTGTCATTGGCAAGATTGTGGCTTTGTTTCCGGCAGCCCGGTATGGACCTCTGCATTATCAAAACTTGCAGAGAGCCAAGATCGCTGCGCTGCGACGGCATGCTGGTCATTATGATCGATCAATGCAGCTGCCGCCTGCAGCATTGGATGAGTTACGATGGTGGGTTTGCCACATTAGTAACTCGTTTAAAACTATTATTGAGGCGAAACCGATGATATACTTACAAACTGATGCGAGCTCTGATGGCTGGGGAGCTACGAATCAACATTCTAGTTGTGGGGGCCGATGGGATACCCTTGAGAATACAATGTTGGTATCACAAGGGATCAACTATTTGGAGCTGCTTGCAGCGTTTCACGGACTTCGTGCATGTTGTTCCAAGATCTTTGGAGCACATGTCCGGCTCCAAATAGACAACACCACAGCGGTGGCGTATTTAAACCACATGGGCGGTACCAGGTCAGTTTCATGTGATAAATTGGCTAATTCAATTTGGCTCTGGTGTGTCAAGAGAGACATTTGGATTTCAGCCACCTATTTGCCAGGTGAGCTTAATTTTGTGGCGGACGCCAGGTCACGCAAGTTCAATGATAATATTGAATGGATGTTACATCCTGAAATTTTTGCAAAAATCACAGCCAAATTTGGGAAACCGGACATTGACCTTTTTGCTTCCCGGTTGAACCATCAGGTACCAACCTACGTCTCGTGGGAACCAGATCCTGGGGCTATAGCGTTAGATGCATTCTCGCTAGACTGGGGGAATTGCTTTTTCTATGCATTCCCTCCGTTTTGCCTCATCAGTCGGGTATTACGTAAAATTCAGATGGATGGTGCCAAGGGCATCCTTATCATACCCGACTGGCCTACACAGCCGTGGTATCCGATGGTCTTTGACACGCTCAGTGAACCTTGGGTCCGTTTGCAGGGTAGCCCAGAATTAGTTACTCACCCTGTTTCAGGGGAGCCACATCCCTGCCATGGCTATTTAAATTTGTTGGCTTGCAGATTCTGAATCGGCCTTTAGTTCAATACGGCCTTTCTACCCGGACCATGGATACCATTGCGGCGTCGTGCCGAGAGTCTACAAGGCGAAGATACCGCTCTCACATCAGGAAGTGGGAAGGCTTCTGCAGCCGCTCTCGCATCACGTACGATGCCGTGACTATAACCGACGTCCTGGAATTCCTCGCGGGGTTGCACCATGATGAACACTTAAGCTACAGTGCCATCAACAGCGCCAGGAGCGCTCTATCATTCTACCTCAATATTGAGGTGGGATCCAACAGGCTAGTGTCCAGGCTCATGCGGGGTATTTTCAATACGAATCCGCCTACACCACGTTACTATATCACCTGGGATGTCAGGGACGTTTTAACTCTGCTCAGGACGTGGTCCCCCATGGAAGGGCTCCAGCTGGACAAACTCACCATGAAGCTGGTGATGTTACTAGCGCTGACTTCAGCACAGAGGGTACAGACACTCCATAAACTACGTGTCGACAGAAAGATGTCTACCCCCACAGAAGTAGTTTTCTTTGTTGACGAGCTACTAAAGCAGCACAGACCTGGGTGCACAGGGCTGCAGCTGAAGTTCCCGGCATACCCCGCCGATGCTAGGCTATGCTTAGCCTCCCATATCCGTTACTACGTCAAGGTGACGGCAAGCATCAGAGGAATGGAGAGATACCTGCTTGTCACTCATAAGAGACCTCACCATCGAGTGACAACACAGACGATATCCAGGTGGCTTCGAGTCGTCTTGGGTAAGTTAGGTATCGACACTAATGTGTTCAAATCTCATTCCACCAGGGCTGCATCGACGTCGGCGGCGAGGGTCATGGAGGTGCCCATGGACCATATTCTCGCCACAGCAGGATGGGCTAATGAAGCTGTGTTCCAGCGGTTCTACAACCGGCCCGTTGCTGCGCCTCTACAATTCGCAGAAGCCGTGCTAAATGCGGGGCAAGAACGTGGAGATGTCCCCGAATGAGGGTTTTTTTGATTTGTTTGTTAATAAATATGCTTTGTTTTGCAGTATGGACTAGTCAGCAAGTTATTCCTCCCATCCATCCCTGGTAGTGGTGTGACAGCATGGACGTGGTCCAGGGCGTGTCATCACAGAAGCTTTGAAGTCTTCCGAAGTCACTCACGTGACTCCGAAATGAAATAGTAAGATTGAACGAGAACTTACCAGTTCGAAGGTTGATCTTTATTTCATGAGGAGTCGAAGTGAGGGATTTCGTGCTCTCCTCGCCCAACCCTCAATCACCTTCATCTGGTAATCTTAGTCGTTTCATTCTTACTATGTGAAGTCATTTCTTTTGATTGGTTTCTGTGATTCCACGCCGCTACTTTGAAGTATGTCGAGCATGCGCGCCGGCGGGCTCTTCACGAAATCCCTCACTTCGACTCCTCATGAAATAAAGATCAACCTTCGAACTGGTAAGTTCTCGTTCAATCTTACTATTCCTGCTCACAACCATCTTACATCATTTCTCAAATTTTAAATGCATCTTCTGGACTTTCTGCCATCCATTACGTTAATGTATTGCAACCACATGAAGTATCTCATGGTCAATGTTAGATCATCCCTAAAATGGAAAGCATGGCTCCAATGGCAGGCAAAGAAACAGGGCAATAAACAGAATTGATAAATAGTGTAGAACTAGTTGCTCAACCAAATGGGGTGTGCAGATATTTACAATCCACACAACCTTATTTCATCCTAACCACGTATTACTTTGTTCGTTTCCCTCTCAATTATTTCCCACTGTTGCTTTTTGCCCAAATCTATTTCATGGAGATATAAATCCACGTTTTATCCACTCTCTGGTTAAAAAGTAGCTGTGGGGCCATTTGAGTCTTATTATCATACAGCATGGAAACAGGCCCTTTGGACCAATTTCCCCACACCGACCAAGATGCCCCATCTACACTAGTCCCAACTGCCCACATCTCTCTCTCCCATCCTTTCCTATCCATGTTCTGTCTAAAGATCCTTTATATGTTGTTATAGTACCTGCCTCAACTACTCTCTGGCAGCTCCTTCTATATAGCCATTAGGCTATATGTGTGAAAACGTTGCCTCTTGGGTTCCCCTCTCTTTCTCCTCTCCCCTTCAACCTATGTCCTCTGGTTCTTGATTCCCCTTCTCGGAGTGAAAGACTCTATGCATTCACCCTATCTATTAACCATATAACATATAACCATATAACAATTACAGCATGGAAACAGGCCTTCTCGGCCCTTCCAGTCCGTGCCGACCATTTATTTTCCCCTAGTCTCATCTACCTGCACTCAGACCATACCCCTCCATTCCCTTCCCGTCCATATACCTATCCACTTCACTTTACTATTCCATTCATAATCTTATACACCTCATTCTCCTGCACTGCAAGGAATAGCCTGCCCAATCCCTCCCTATAGCTCAGATGATCAAGTCCTGGCAAAATTCCCATAAATTTTCTCACCATTTTTTCCAGCTTATTGGCATCCTTTCTACAGTATGGTGATTAAAACTGCACACATTGCTCCAAATGAGGCCTCACCAATTATTTTACAACTGCAACATAACATCCCAACTTCTCTATTCAATACCCTGAAGGCCGATGTATTAAAGTCCACTTGACCTGTGATCGACCGGTGATGCTCCCTTCAAGGAACTATATACCTCTATTCCTAGATTCCTCCACTCTACATTCCCTGGGGCCCTGCCATTCATTGTGAAGGTCCTGCCCTCGTTTGACTTTGCAAAATGCAACACCTCACACTTGATGTGTTAAACTCCATGAAGCATTCCTCAGCCCACTTGCCCAACTGATCCTGCTTTTTCTAATTTATGATTGCTGTCTTCGCTATGTATTATAGCACCTTAAGTATCATCTGTAAATGTACTAATCTACATACTTATTCAAATCATTGGAATACTTATTATTATTGGAATTCACATTACTGGAATTAACTGGAATAAAGCAGGTTGGCTCATGTGCACTTGAGGATTAATTTTGCAAGCAGGCTAAGCAGTATTAATGGTCAAAACAAGGACAAATAGCTCCCAGGCATCACCTCAAAACCCAACCAATGTGTTCAGTCCATGGAGCATGCAGGGGGCTCCAATCATTTAAGATTCAAAGTCTCCAAAATACAAGAAATTCCACATAAGCAACTTATGAAGAAAAATTAGGTCCAAAAACCCAATAACAATTTGCAATATTTTTTAACGTATCTTTAAAAAATACAAACCCAAAGCTGTTTAATACAAATAAAATAGTAAGATTAAACGAGAACTTACCAGTTTGAAGTTTGATCCTTATTTTATGAGGAGTTACGATGAGGGATTTGGTGAAGACCCCGCCAGCACGCATGCGCGGCATTCTTCAAAGCAGCGGTGTGAAATCACAGATAGTAGCACTGACTGGAGATAGTAAGATTAAGAGACACTAATATACCAGTTGACCTTATGATAGAGGGTTGGGAGCGGAGGGCACGAAATCCCTTATCGTAACTCCTTATAAAATAAGGATCAAACTTCAAACTGGTAAATTCTCGTTTAATCTTACTATTTTATTTCGGAGTCACGTGAGTGACTTCGTGAAGATTTCAAAGCTCTGTGATTTCATGCCCTGGACCACGTCCATGCTCACACACTGCCGTAATAACTGATGGAGGAAGTATGCTAACGTATTTCAGACTTGAAACAAAGCTGAAAAACAATAATGTATTTATTAATACAAAACAAAAACCCCCGAATTCGGGGAACGTTTATGGAACAGAGCTTAAAACTGTATCCGCAAACGTTGCGGGAGCGGCCACAGGTTTATTATAGAAACGTTGAAATGTTCCTTCACTGGCCCAGCCCGGACATGATCCATGGTACCTCCATGGTCCTCGCCGCTGATGTGGATGCAGCCCTAGTAGAATGAGATTTTTAAAAGTCAGTGTCTACACCTGCTGCACCCAATACCACCCTGAGCCACCTGGAAATAGTCTGCACCGTCACCCTGTGATGTGGGTTTTTGAAACTGATGAACAGACCTGTTTCCATTCTCCTGATGTCTTGGGTGACATTAATGTAATGTCAGAGATAGGTGGTTATGCAGAAGCGTACATCAATGGGATATGCTCAGAATTCCAATTTAAGGCCTGTTGATCCAGGTCTATGATGTTTGAGTAACTCATCTATAAAGAAGGTTACCTTGGTGGGGGTCGAGACCATCCTGTCCAGTTTTAGTTTGTGGAGGGTCTGGACCCGTTGAGCTGTGATCAGTGCCATTAACATCACCACTTTGTAGGTAAGTTTATCCAGAGGTAGATCTGAAACTGGTGACCAACTCCTTAGTAGGGACGACACAACCCCAATGTCCCAGGTCATTTTATAGCGTGGTCTAGGAGGGTTAGAATTAAAAATACCCCTCATAAGTTTCGATACCAGCTGGTGGGATCCTACTCCGTTATTGAGATAGGATGACAATGCGCTTCTGGTGCTGTTGATGGCACTCAAGCTAAGGCCCTCATTATAGTGAAGGCCCGCGAGGAATTCCAGCACATCAGTGATCGTAGCAGAGTTGTAGGTGGTGTTGGTCCGGGAACAGAAGGCCTCCCATTTCCTTATGTGGGTGAGGTACTGCTTCCTCGTGAACTCTCTGCACTATGCCGTGATGATATCCATGGTCCTTGTTGACAGCCCGAATTCCAGTAATGGTCTCTTCAGAACCTGCAAGCCAACAGGTTCAGATGACCATGGCACGGATGACTTTCCCCTGTTATGGGATGTGTCACTAGATTCGGGCATTTAGGAACCTGCACCCATGGTTCCTTCACCATGTCGAGGACCACCGGGTACCGTGGTTGTGTGGGCCAATCGGGTATTATCAGAATACCTGATGCAGAATCTAGCTGGATTTTCTTCAATACCCGACTGATGAGGCAGAAAGGGGGAAATGCATAGAAGAACAATTTCCCCCAATGTAGCGAGAACGCGTCCATCGCTACTGCCCCAGGATCTGGTTCACAAGAGACATATGTTGGTATCTGATGGTTCAACCTGGACGCAAAGAGGTCGATATCTGGTGTTCCATACTTAGCTATAATATTAGCAAATATTTGGGGGTTCAACATCCACTTGGTGTTGTCATTGAATACTTATGACCTGGTGTCCGCCACTGTATTGAGCTTACCCGGAAGGTAGGTAGCTGATATCCAAATATTTCTTTCAATACACCAGTGCCAAATTATGTTTGCCAATTCATCGCAAGATATCGACTTGATACCACCCATATGCCACCACTGTGGTATTATCTATCTGTAGACGGTCATGCGTATGATGCATATTCGTGCAGTAGGCCCGCAGTCCGTGAAATGCTCCCAGCATTTCCAAATAGTTTATACCTTGTGATTGGAGTAATGTAGATTTGTGCAAATCCCATCTGCCGCCACAACTGAAAGTCGTGTCGGTAGCTCCCCAGCCCTGGGCACTTGCTTCGGTTTGTAACACGACTGACGGGTTTGTAACTATGATGGGATTGAAACAATCTTGAATGTTGTTAATCCACCATCGTAGTTCATCTTTTGATTTGTTTAGTAGCTGCATAGGTCTATCAAAATGTCCAGCATTGGTTTTGAGTGCTGTGATTTTTGCTCTTTGCAAATTTTGATGATGTAATGGTCCAAATTGTGCAGCTGGAATTGTAGCTACAAGTTTTCCAATCACCTTGGCAGCATGTCTAATAGTCGATTTCCTGGCACAAGCAAGGCCATTACATGTCTCTATTATGTCTGTTCTCTGGGAAAGTGATAATCATACGATTGGTGTTAACCGTGAATCCCAGGTAGTCCATAATCACAGAAGGGTTAAACTTTGATTTGTCTGGCTAGATGATGAACCCCAGTTTTTTGAACAGTGACTTGGTAGCTGTCACAGCTAATTTAGCTAATCCTAAAGTTTTCCCCACAATCATAATGTCACCAAGATATGCCATGAGTATGTGGTTTTGGCTTCGGAGAGACGCCAATACTGGTTTTAATATTTTGGTAAATAAGCTGGGGGCTGTTGTAAGTCCATTAGGTAATGCTTTATACTGCCATAGCTGCCCCATCCAGACAAATGTTAAGTATTTACGGTGATGTTTACGTATAGGTACTGAATAGTATGCATCTTTTAGATCGATGCAGGCCATGAAGTACCCTCTGGAAATCAGTTGCTTAGCAGTTTCAAATGTTTCCATCTTGAAATGGGTATATTGTACAAAAGTATTCAATTGGGTTAAATCAATTATGATACGACATCCACCATCTTTTTTCGTTTTAGTAAAGATGTTAGATACAAACTCAAGAGGTTCATGTATCGTTTTCTCTATAACCCCCTTGGTGTACAACCTTAATAGTTCTGCATGTCCTTCCACTTTCTCTTTGTGAGAAAGTACAAATTTCCGGCTAGGTACATGCTGAGCTGGGGGAAGTTGAATGTTTATGAATTCAATTTCGTACCCTTGAATACTTCGTAATATGAAAGTGTCCGAAGCAATAGAACTCCATGCATCCCCAAACAGATGCAATCTCCCTCCTACTAGTGAGGTTTTGCATGCAGCATTCCCAAGGGAACCAGACCCCCTTACCTCCATGGTTACCGGTGGGGCTTGTTCTTCTGGCCTTTGTTCTTGGGTTGCTGTGGTGCTGGGATGTAGGGTTGGCGCATTTTCCAGGCTGGTCGCTGTGGGCCTTGGCCTAAAAAAGGCCTCTGTTGACAAGGCGTGACCTTTGGGTTTCCTCCCGTCATTCTGTCGGGTTGAACCCGTGGCCTGTTCACTGTTGCATATGGATGGTGCCGTCGGTATGCCTGTGGTTTGCCGGAGGAAGACGGTTTTATTAACCCAACCGCTTTTGCTTCCTCGTCCAGATCTTTTACCTGTTTGGGCAGGTCATCACCAAACAACTGTCTTGGTGGCGGCGTAATGTTGGCCTTACACAAACCCGCAAACTTTGGGTTTAATGTAGGACGGATAGAGCTTTTACGAAAACAGTTTATTTCGTATTGGGTATTGCATAGCAGAGCTAATGCACCCTGCTGCTCTTCCGTCATGTCCGTAACGTCCACTGACCTGGCAAATGCCGTGATGCCTGAGGTCTGTAATTTCAGGGTCCTTTGGATTTTTAATTCCTGAGCCCTAATTCCAGGGCTGATGTTTCCCCAAATGGGTGTATTTACGGTAGGAACATTCAGCGACACACAATTTTCCAGAGCCATGTATTTACTGGTTGCCTCCGAAACTACCTGTTCTTGTAGCTGGTGAATCGTCAGGTAATTTATGGTAGCTGCTAGCCTCGGCTGAAGAGGTTGCCTCTTCTTGCATCTCTTGCAACTGTGGGTCTTCCACCAACCCCTCGTCGAAGTCAGCTAGTCCCTGGCTTCTTGCACTCCCTACTGAGGAGGGAGAGATGTTGGACAGCCCTATCAAGGGGCCTGCTGTGGATCTTCAAGATCCTTGCGACGCACGCTCCTGCAGGAGTAGGTCCCTCTCGAGCAGCTGCTCGACCATGCGCTCCATGCGAGCTATGCGACCGCCGCCGCTGTCTGCGAACGGCAAGTCAGCATCCCCAGATTCTGATTAACCTATGGGGCCTCTACTGACAGTCCGCACCTCGTCACGGTAATGTCTATGGGACTGAGGTAGGTAGTCGGTGCCAGCTGCTCCTGCGGGCTACATGACTCCCGCGCGGATTTGCCGCTTGTCCTCGGTCTTCCGGACTGAAGAGGTGGATAGTCGGTGCCAGCCGCTCCTGCGGGGCTACACGACTTCCTGGTGGATCTGCCGCCTGTCTGTCTCGACTGCGGCGGTCTGGAGTCGGTGCCAGCCGCTCCAGCGGGGCTACACGACATCCGCGTGGGTTTGCCGCCAGTCCCGCGTCTTCGGGACTGATGCGGCGCAAAGTCGGTGCCAGCCACTCCTACGGGGCCACACGACTTGTGAGTAGTTTTTCCACCGGTCCGCAATCTAGCGAACTGAAGCGGTGGAGAGTCGGTGCCTGCCGTCGCAACGGGGCTACGCGACTTTGGTGCGGTTTTCCCACCGGTCCGCCCTCTTGCGAACTGTAACGGTGGAGGGTCGGGGTGTGCCGTTGAGGCGGGCCCTGTCTTCCGCACCTTTTTACCGCTGGTCTGTTTCCGTCCAGACTGAAGCGGTAGGGAGTCGGGGTCTATGCTACCCTGCTCTCACGCGGTCCTACCGTCAGTATGCAGCTCCCTGGACCGCTGCGGTGGGTAGTCGAGTCCTGACGACTGAGCGGGGCTCCCCGACTTCCACGCTGTTTTCCCGGCCTGCTTTGCGGGTGCTGCCGGCTCTGCGGTCAGCTCCGGGCATGTTGGCCGCCGACTTCGCTCTGAAGTCCTGCGGTCCTGAGAGACATGTTTCAGCGCAGCCTTCTTTTTAGTTGTTCTCTCCATCGTTTTCCTGTAAGTATAAACAAGTACAGAAAAACTAACCAGCTCAAGGTTAGTGAAAACTTACCTGAGGGCCTTTTTGAAGCTAACGGCAGAGGAGCGCACTCCCCCACCAGCTGTCGACTGCAAATGCGAGCGACTATATGTCGTGCATGAGTGCTGACGGGGTCTTCACAAAGTCACTCACGTGAGTCCGAAGTAAAATTACAGCTAAGAACACCTGCAAGCGTCCCATTACGGGACCGGTATCAAATAAGGCCATAAGGACATAAGTAATAGAAACATAGAAACATAGAAATTAGGTGCAGGAGTAGGCCATTCGGCCCTTCGAGCCTGCACCGCCATTTAATATGATCATGGCTGATCATCCAACTCAGTATCCTGTACCTGCCTTCTCTCCTGATCCCATTAGCCACAAGGGCCACATCTAACTCCCTCTTAAATATAGCCAACGAACTGGCCTCAACTACCTTCTGTGGCAGAGAATTCCATAGATTCACCACTCTCTGTGTGAAAAATGATTTTCTCATCTCGGTCCTAAAAGACTTCCCCCTTATCCTTAAACATCGGGAACAATCTTCCTGCATCTAGCCTGTCCAAACCCTTAAGAATTTTGTATGTCTCTATGAGATCCCCCCTCAATCTTCTAAATTCCAGCGAGTACAAGCCGAGTCTATCCAGTTTTCTTGATATGGAAGTCCTGCCACCCCAGGAATCAGTCTGGTGAACCTTCTCTGTACTCCCTCTATGGCAAGAATGTCTTTCCTCAGATTAGGAGACCAAAACTGTACGCAATACTCCAGGTGTGGCCTCACCAAGACCCTGTACAACTGCAGTAGAACCTCCCTGCTCTTGTACTCAAATCCTTTTGCTATGAATGCCAACATACCATTCGCTTTCTTCACAGCCTGCTGTACTTGCATGCCTACTTTCAATGACTGGTGTACCATGACACCCAGGTCTCGTTGCATCTCCCCTTTTCCTAATCAGTCACCATTCAAATAATAGTCTACTCTCCTGTTTTTGCCACCAAAGTGGATAACCTCACATTTATCCACATTATACTGCATCTGCCATGCATTTGCCCACTCACACAGCCTATCCAAGTCACCTTGCAGCCTCCTAGCATCCTCGTCACAGCTAACACTGCCCCCCAGCTTCGTGTCATCCGCAAACTTCGAGAAGTTGCATTTAATTCCCTCGTCCAAATCATTAATAGGTACTGTAAATAGCTGGGGTCCCAGCACTGAGCCTTGCGGCACCCCACTGGTCACTGCCTGCCATCCTGAAAAGGACCTGTTCACTCCTACTCTTTGCAGGAGCAAAGAGGAGCAGAATTAGACCATTCGGCCCATCAAGTCTACTCCACCATTCAATCATGGCTGATCTATCTTTACCTCCTAACCCTGTTCTCCTGCCTTCTCCCCATAACCTCTGACACCCATCAAGGGTTCTACCTCTGAATGTTGTGGTCACTGGTACCAGTCCCGTAAAGTGAAGACCTTGCTAAAGTGGAAAGAGGCTGTGTCTGCAAGTGAGCCTGACCATAAGGTGGCATGGAGGGAGAGAACTTGAAGAATGGAGAGAGGAAGCCAATGATGATCAGAGCCACCTGCACACTAGTTATTTACTCACAGCTTCCTATTGTACACAATCAACTGGCACCTCATTGCAAGCATTTACTAAGCCCCACCAGGGCTGTCACGTCTTTTTTTTTAACCAACATCATTGATGTGGCCACAGGAGAGCTATGGATCTTCACACATCATTACCTGAACAGCAAGAAAGCAAATATTTGGTAACAGTTCAATTTTACAGTGCTTTACTGATAGAGCAGGTAAATGCCTAATAGGCCATTATGTGAGAACCATTGTCCCAGGGCACTTATTTCTTGGCTCCCTGCTTTCCTTCTGTAGAAAACCCCTCAGCCAGACTGCTTCAGCAGCATCTGTTCACTGTCCACTTGTTCCTTGTCTCATTTTTAATTAGATGCAGCTAGGTTTGTCCTCTGTCAAAAGTGGGAAAGAACTGAATACCAGGCGAGTTTACTCTGTCTGATGAAATTCAGTGAAACCAAATTTCAGAAGCAAATGTTAAAGAGCACATTTTGCACTTAGTGCACATATTGGACATGGAATGCATATTTAGCGAGGGTGAATTTCTGTCCCAACAGACTATCCTACCTAATTGCTCTTTGTTTCAATTCACAGGTTTCAATTCTACTAACCCATCAGGTGTAAAAGGTGCTCTGACACTCCTATGGATTTATTTGTAGTTTATTTTATTCTCCTGTCTGCATAGAACATTACAGTAAAAGAGCAGGCCCTTCAGCCCACAATGCTCATGCTGAACATGCCAAGTTAAACTAAACTCCTCTGCCTACACATGATGGATGTCCCTCCATCCCCTGCATATCCACGTGCCTACACAAACACCTCTTAAATGTCACTAACATATCTGCAAGCCACTATCTTACTAGTGTTGCATTCTTTCATAAAATGACAGATTTGTCCTCCCTCTGTCCCATCAAGTCCCATAATGGGAAAACCCACATGACCACAGGGAGAACATACATACTCCGTACAGACAGCACCCATAGTCAGGATTGAACCCGGGTCACTGGTGCAGCGCTTTATGACAATTCTGCAGTCATAATATTAGTGTCTATATTCCAGACTATACACTGAATCACAGATGTCATTTCCATGGTGGGATGCATATTCCAGCTAGATTCTCCATCTTACCTTTGTCTAACTTTCCACATGGCTTGAAGCTTTCTCACTCCACCATCCAAATGCTAACCTGGTATTTTCCTTTACACTTAATTTCTCAGGAGTCAAGAAAAGTGTTCAATTGTCATATGCACCAGGACCAGAACAATGAAATTCTTACTTGCCACATTATTGCAACAAAAAAATAAATATGCGATAAATAATAATGCAATAAATAATGTTCTACCAGATAACCAGACCATAACAGTGCGAGCCAAAGCACATAGTGCACCATTATACAAAATCAATAGTAGTCGATGCTGAGGAAGGATTGTGGTTAGGGTTGGTTGTGCAGTGTGGTTCAATAGCCTGATGGTTGATGGGAAGCTGTTCTTGAACTTGGAGGTAACAGTTCTCAGGTTCTTGTATATTCTTCCTGATGGTGGAAGCAAGAAGAGAGTGTGACCAGGGCGATGTGAGTCTTTGATTCTATTAGCTGTCTTCTTGAGGCAGCATTTCCTGCAGATTTATTTGATGCTTGCAACCCGGCCTCATTCACTGCTTTCTGCAGCCTCTTTCATTCTTAGATGTTGGGGTTACTGAACCAGGGTATGATGCAACGGTCAGTATGCTCTCCAATGTACACCTAAAGAAGTTTGATAGAGATCATTCATTGACATAGCAAATCTCCTCAATCTTCCAAGGAAGTAGATTTCTTCGTGATTGCATCAATCTGGTGGGCCTCGGAAAGATCTACAGAGATATACAAGTCCTGGAACTTGAAGTTGTTGGCCTCTCACCACTGCCATTGAATCGATGAAAACAGGCACCTGGATCCTCAAGATTACCTTCCTGAGGTCAACAATGAGTTACTTGGTCTTGCTCACAGTAAAACAAGATTTTTGTTTGCAGCACCACTCAAGCAAATTATCAGGAAACATAAGCACTCTGAGCCACTTGCGGAAGGCTCGCCCCAGCACCACCTCAAATACCAGCATCAGGGGCTGTGCTAGGCTGGGGAGTGGCAGTGTGCACTTGTCACTGATGATTTACTGGACATAAAGTTGGAGGTGGCAGAAACTTTACAGCAGGGACTGACTCACCGGAGGGCAAATTCCAGTTATCCTTCAGAGGACCCAAAGCATGACATTGAGGGCCCAGGTTACTGGTGAAAGTTTGTGGAGATAAGACTAGTGTAGGTGTGTAGGATTCCAAGCATTAGGGAGTGCAGGTCTTGCACTTTGAGTATTTAATGATCATCTGTGTAACATGATTAGTAGTGGGCTGCATGAACTCCTCACTTTTGCATTTGCTGTCAGTTACTGCTGCTATGCAAGGTCAGGTTTGGGAGAACATTATTCTTCACTTTGTTCAGGCGTAGAGCTGCAGGAGCATCAAGATCGTGGCTGTTTCAGTCGGGCACTTGATGTTCACCTGACCCAAGATGACCGCGATTGCCTCGCCCTAGTCTGTGCATCGGGCATGAAAATCAAAATACTGCCGATGTTGGACATAAAGATGTAAAATTCTGGAAAAACTCTACAGGTCAGGGAGCCTCGATGGAAGAAGAAACATGTAACGTTTATCTCATTTTCCACAACTTTCTCATGCCATCACCCATAAGCTTAGTTAGTTGTGCACACGGAGCACAGGAGTGACCCTGAGCTCTTGGTTTCATTCACAAACCCACTTAGAAACATAGAAAAATAGGTGCAGGAGTAGGCCATTCAGCCCTTCGAGCCTGCACCGCCATTCAATATGATCATGGCTGATCATCCAACTCAGTCCCGTACCTGCCTTCTCTCCATACCCCCTGATCCCTTTAGCCACAAGAGCCACATCCAACTCCCTCTTAAATATAGCCAATGAACTGGCCTCAACGACCTTCTGTGGCAGAGAATTCCAGAGACTCCACTTCCACTCCAACCTCTCTACCCATGGTCTGCAGAACTCTTACAAGACCCAGGCTCAGCCTAAGCTTGGCCCAAGCTTGATCCAAGTTATTGCAAGCCTGGGCCTCAACTCCTCACCTTTGCCTGGTACGTTGCAACCTGGAAGACTTAACATCAAATTCTCCAACAGATGACTGATCCTTTCTGTTCACACGAGAATCAACCATTTTTTGCCTGCAACGTTTTGGTGTGTTGTCAGTCTATTACACAGGCTTTTCAATGCTGGTAAAATATTACACAAAGAAACGTACTTAAGGCCCCATTATTTCACCTCATCAGAGAAATTCCTCTTGTTCCACTTACCACGTTTCCTGCTATCTAGAGTAACTCACTTCTTCCAGTTTTGAAGAGGGGTGCTGACTCAAAACGCCTTCGGCCCATTTCTCTGCCTGACTTGCTGTGTTGCTCCAGCAGTTTGATTTTAACTCCAGGTCCCAGCGCCTGCAGTCTCTTGTGTCCGCCTTTTCCTTTTTCCATTTCCACAGATGCTGATTGACCTGCTGAGATTTTCTGCCATTTTCTGTTTTTACATTATTTTCATGTGAATGAGCTGGGTTTCACGGCACACAGTGGTCGTTTCCATACAGCTGCCAGAGAACATACAGCCCCTTGAGAATCTGCTGCGCAGCAAATCCAATCTATAATTTCTTCGCTTGAAGTCACTCACCGTTGCCATCTTCAGTGGCCTCAACAGAAGGCAGGAGCTTTTTCCAGTTCTGCATCCAAAACATTAATAGACTCTCTATCCACAGATACTGCCTGACCTGCTGTGTGTTCCCAGCACTTTCTGTTCTCCTACCCTTTCCTCCTCACTTGGAAGTTGAAGCATTTGTTAAATGCTGTACCTGTGCAGGAGGCCACGGATGGGTCAGAGAGGGAGTGGGATGGTGAATTAAAAGAGCAGTGAAAAGGCCTCTTATAATTGCTAGCATGAGTGGCTCACATGTACCCAAGTCTAAATTGTAGATTTCCTGTCAATCCTGGTCAAAAATGGTTTTCAGCTTAATCCCAATTTCCAATTCTTGGTTTGTAATCCTATAAAATTCACCGTCATTTAAATGCATGTTCACACATTTGTTTACTGCGTTGAGTGTTTCTGCCTCCAGTACACTTTCAGGCAGTTGAACTCTAGACAGGTTGATTGAAATAGTTTTTTTCTCAACTGCCCTCTAATCCCTCTACAAATTAACATGCATCTATGCTCTGTATTTATTGACCTCGGCTAAGGTACTTTCTATGTATCCGATTTTTCCCTTCTCATTATATGAGAAGGGAAAAATCAACTAAAAAACTTAATTTCCCACCAGTTTCCTTCATTGCAACAAAAAAACAACCCCAGCCTAGTCCGTCGCGCCTCAGAGCTACAATTCTCCAGCAACAGTATGTTCCTTGTAAATCTCCTCTGTGCTCTCACATACCATCAAACAAGGGCATTGACATCCAGTAATCGAATAACTGAAACCTACTGCTGGGTGAATTGGACTTGAAAATGAGCATGTAATGCGCATCAATATCACTCTAGATTCAAGATATTGACAATGCCCAGAAACATGAGGTTTAACATTGTTTATTGTGCTGTCAAGAGCAAATGTACATGAAAAAAATGCCTTACATTTAAAAAAAAGTAAACAAGCAAACTGCAGAACACTCCAAGTGCCACATACGCATCTATTTTAGAAATATTTTGCATTATTTTACATTAGCACAACAGTAACCAAAGTACAAGAATGTCAGATACAGGAAGGAGTGGACAGCTATCTTGTTTTTCCCCTTCTCAGTTTTTTTTTGTAAAAAGCATCTTATTCCAATGTCCTGTATCATCTTTCTTTTTTTCTCACCAGAACACAACCACAATCACAAAATAAAAACAAGCAGTGAACGATACCTGTTTAAAAAAAACACTTCTCAACTTAAGTCTTTTGGTTGGGAAAGCAATGAGCAATCGGTCTTGACAGAACATAACTTTTTTGAGCCAGACAGGAATGATCCAATTCCTGTACACAAGGGATTGGGAAGGGTAAGGTGTGGAAGAGGGGAGCAAGAGACAGCAGCTAAGAAAGGTCTCATGAAGTAACTTTGTGGGAAAATAGAAAAGAAAAAGGTCACATAGATAAGAAAATCTCGACCCTTACTTTAACCAGATCACCTTTCTTTTCCTCCCGTACAAATAACGCAAAAAAAAACGTACATCTTGCAATGTTCTAACTTTTCATTAATCTCCAGATTAATAAATTAGGGCAAACAATAAATTAGATTTTTTTTCAGCCTAAAGTTTAACTAGCTCTGAGCCCAAGTATCTACAACAATACTTGGGAATTCCACTACGAAACAAAAGTACAAATGTTTTCACATTAAAGCAAAATGGGTAATGGATTCCCTCGTGAAAGCACTTTAAAAAGGTTATTACACAAAAAGGGGTAATTAGTACAAAAGTGCCAAGACCTGTCAATTTTTTTATATATTTAGTAAGTTATAACCACTAAGAGGCTTACTACAAAGAAAAAGTCCAGCTTATCAATGCCAGCATTCCAGTAGTTTTTTTGTTAGTAACTCTTCAGCAACAGGAAACATAAAATCTTTGTTCTTGTCTCTCCCTCCAGCTCTCCAGAAATTCCGTCTCTGTGATGCCTTTGAAGTCTTCTGGAGTTCTTCACAATTACCCATGATACAAACTGCATGAGAGAGAATACCACCTCACACTATCCCCACCTATTGACAATAACATGCATTTGTACAGCAATGAGGTCCCTTGGCACTGCACAGCAACACAATCATACAACAACCAACAATGAGCCAAAGTAAGATGAGCTAAAGTTTGGCCGGAGAGATCAGCTTTAAGGATGGGATTATGTAAAGGTTGCCAGAGGTTGTGCAAATGGCTATAGCCGGAAATAAGACCCAATTGAGGAGATTGGAATTTGGGACTTGGAGGCAGCAAAGAGTTTGAGCAAGGTGGAGATGGGGTCATGTGCTAAGATAGAGGAACTAAGTAGTGTTTGTTTTGAATTGGTTGCTTATGACAGTTGCAAAAGAGAGGGAAAGAAAAACTGATGAGGAGGGAACCTTTTTATCAGGTTAGCAGAGGATTTGTATGGAAAGCAAAGAAGCTGTAAGAGAAGGATCTGGGTTCCACAGACAAGCTAGGAACATGCATAAAGAAATAGGGAACTCAGAGAAAGCATGATTTCAGGGGTCACCTGGGGATTATGAGCAAGAGAAGGTGGAGGAGGAGGAGAGGGGGTGGCAATGTGTCAGGCAAAAGACCCAACTGGTGGGATAGTCCTGATCTTATTGATAAAATAGTCCATCGCGTTGCATATGCTGTTGGAGATGAAAAGGGAAGGCGTTTATGGTGGCAATTAACTGGTGAAAAGAATTCAGAGGCAAGACAGCTATTTTTTTGAGTTTCAAGGCCATCCTGAAGTTGTGTGCGGTTTTGACAGGTCACTTCACATGATGCAATTAGATCTGCTGATTGAAGGACAGACGATTGATTACCTACCTAGAATTCAGATGCAGATTGAGGATGAGCACCACAGAATCAAAACCACCGTCTTTGGCGTAAATAAGGAGTATGGGGGATCAAAGGCGAGATGGCCGGGTGTTGGGGTAACAGTTTTACTGGCATAGATCAAGGGAAATGGAGTTAGAAAATATAACAGCAATGTAATTGCAGGTGGCAAGTTAAAGGAGGAAGCCATGAAGATAGTTCAGTATGTATATGTGGAATGAGGGATTTAGGGGGGGCTGCAAATTCAGAGCAGGGAGCAAGAAAGTGAGGAGTCACTCAGGGCTGATCTCACAACCTTGGGGAATCTGATTAACTATTTTTGTCTTTATTGCTGTTTCTTTCCCACCTCTCTCCACCCTGTTGCTCCTACTCCAGGAGAGGTTCGTCCATGGTCCATGCCTAATGTTTGCCCTTGGTGTCTGTCCAGGGTGTTCATTCGTCACAGGTGCTTGGAAAATGACATGTTGGGCCTGAAAAGGTATCGCCAAAGTAAAACCTGACCCCCAATTCCATGCATGTTCTTGGCTCAGTTAGGAAATTGATCAGAGGCAGGCAGCCTAGTTGACTGAATTCCCACAGCCTGCTCATCACCCGAACTCTGCATTCCCAACCTGTGGACCGTATACCTATTGTACTGTCCCTCCTATCACTCTATCCAAGGGGGACCAGCTCAAGTATGACCTGGGTTCTGAATCAACAATCTTCTTGTTCTGTGGACTGACTGTCTCTCCAGGATGTGCATCCCTTCACTGAGCCAACAAGACATTTTCTTTTTGATGAAGTATCTGGAAGATGGAGACTCATTGAAAAACTTCCACAGGGGAAGGCAAAAGGAAGAAGCAAATGCAAAGCACACTGTTTATAACGGGAACCTGGAATCACGTGGCCCTGTATGTGAGATCCCCAATGTCAACATGAACAGGGATCGGACAACAGATGGGCAGAACAAGCTGCACGGATTTGTTTATGCTGCAACGGCGGGACAAAATAAAACAGGGATAAAATAATCAAGATCGGCACACATTGGCACTGTATTATGGATAACTGTGAGATCCAATGTGCGATCTTTAAAGCCCTTTGTAGCATGAAATCAGAAATAGTGAGAGGAATGCTGAGGCCATCAGCAAAAAGGCACAAAATCTGAGGCAAAACGAGATGCTCTTTCCTTCCACGAGTCCTGTGAGCCACCAAGCACTAAAATGGAATGCCTGTTAAGCTAATTTTTTCTTAAACTGGATAAAATCTCTCTAGGATATAAATACATTAAACAGGAAAACATAGAAAATTATATATATGTACAAATACTTTTGTTTTAGCATAATATATATTAACATAAATATTCCTATAATGCTAATGTTTCACAAAGCATAATTTCCTTTTTCTCAGTTTCAAAAAAGGTGCTTGAGTAATATATAATTACGAAGCTTCCTACCACGGAAGCAGTTTCTAATCTGCATACCAGTAAGTACAAAAACCCAGTCTCTTTTCTCTTTCAATATCGAGCAGGAACTCTGTCCAACAAAACGTCTTCTATGTTCACCTTCAGAAACTCTTAGGAAGCCACCAGAGAGGCTGGGAGCATAATGGGAAAAGCTTGCTGTGGTTGTCCTCATCTCTGGTAGTATCTTTACACGATCCAGTGCTAATATCATACAAAACAAAAAAAAAAGGATGTTTAGGCCGCAGCCTCACGCTGTCCTTGCCAACCAACTGGCCATCGAAAAGCAGCACACAGTACACTTTAATATGACTCAGTCGACCCACCCTTAACATCTGCCATGCTCTTATAAACAGTAATAAAAAAACATATTATCTTAAATTTCCATGTGTACAGAAAACATTGCCCCTAAGGCAGGCCTGGGACTATGTTAATTCTCTTATATAGTTTGTACTTGTGGCATACTCTAGGACATTCATGTCAAGGGCTCTTCCTCTCTAGTTTCAGTGAGTTAGACATTGTCAATAACAGATACTGAGAGCGAGGAAACTTAAGAGTCCACGAGCTTGGAAGATGCTGTTTGGTAGTCAATCAGAAAGGGCTTTCTTCCCACACAATGTCCTTCACCTCTCTACAGCTATATATTACATGCAGAAAAACCATAGTAACTGCAACTTTGGTGCTAAAGTGTTCCAGCAAACACTTGGTCAAATATCACAAGGAAAAGCGGGAATGATTCTTTCTTTCTCTCTGGCACACTGTTGGAGCGAAATGGAGCCCGTCCTGTTCATGTCTCAGAGTTGTACATGAATTCACAAACCCAATACAGTCCATTAAGCAAGTGCACAATTGTAGCTGTTTTTTTTTTGTATATTTTTTGTGTTTTTTGTAGCGGGTAAAGAAAAAAGTCTTTCTGTTTAGAGAGGTGTTTCACACCGTCTGATAGAAGCTGTCCGCCTGCAAGTTGTTTTGCTTTGTGTTTGGCATGCTGTAAAAACCACTGTGTCTGGAATCCGGTTCCGCCATTCTCAGCATCCTCTGGGAACTATCTACTTGAACCATGGTTCCTTTCTTACAGTCCACGTACACCAACTGGTTGTTCAGACACGAGGGCTGTTGGGATAAACAGAATTAATTCACTAACTTAATACCCACAACTTTGTTCTCTTTTCCACGTTTCCGTTTGTCATGGAATGCAGGTATTATTGTAAAGGCCAGCAGCTCTTGCCCATCCCTCAGTATATTGGCACTGGAGGCAGTCCAAAAGCAAATTCTTGGGAAGAGCGAGTTGCCTTTTCACCAGCTAAAGAAATTTAATCTATATTCTTTGGAGTTTGGAAGGAGGAGCAGTGTTTTCCGTGAAACATATGACAGTGACAGGCATAACAGGATAGATATCAAGATGTTTTCACCAGTAATAGAATCTTAACTGGGAGGGTATAGTTATAATGTTGGGGGGGAATCATTTAAAACTAAAGTGCATATGAAGTTCTTAATACAGAGGTTGGGGAATGTGTTGAACATTTCTACCATAGCAGGTTATGGAGGCTTGTTCATTGGGGTTATTTAAATGGGAAATAAATAATTTTTGAAAGATCAGGGAATTGGGGGCTAGGGGAATCTGGCACAGAAGAGTTGACGCTTAGGCAGATTGTCCATGCGCATATCAAATAGTGGGTTAAGCTTGAGGGACCATTAAGCCTACCCCTGTCATTTTCTTCTATTTCTTATGTTAAACTTAGTGGCTTGTCAGGTTATTCAGGAGGCCAGCAACATGTCAGCCATTCTGCTGGCAGTCTGGATCACCTACGAATAACAAGTGTTCTGAAGAAATGGAAGGACCGTTAAATAGAAACAGAAAATACTGAAAATTCTCAGTGGGTCAAGGGAGCATCTGCAGAGAAACAAACAGATTTATCAGTTCCATTTGTTGACTTAGAATCATAGAGTCACAAAGCTATTCAACACGAAAACAGGCCCACCTTGACCAAGTTGGCATATTGGGCCAATTCCATTTGCCTGAATTTGCCCCATGTTCCTCTAAACCCTCCTATCCATTTATCACTCCAAATATCTTTGAAAGTTATAATTGTATCCACTTCTATAGCTTCCTCTGGCAACTCATTCCTGATACAGAATACCCTCTGCCTGAAAAAAAAAATTACTCCTCTCTCACCTTAAGCTCCACGTTTTAGAATTCTCTAATTCTAAAAGACTGCAAGCATTCACTTTATCATGATTTTGTACACCCCAATAAGGTCACCCCTCAGTCTCCTCGCCAAAGAAAAACGTCCCAGCCTATCCAACTTCTCCCTATAACTGAAGCTTACAAGCCCAGGAAATATCCTGGAGAAACTCGTCTGGTAACTGGTAAAACATACCGGTAAAACTCTCTACACCCTTTCCAACTCAATGACATTTTTCCAAGGATTGGGTGACTGCACAAATACCCCGTTCGATACCCTTTGGTACTCAATACCCTTCCCAATAAAGGCAAGCATGCCAAATGTCTTTTTCACCACACTGCCCACTTGACTCTTTTGCTTTCAGAGCGCCATGCACCTGTACTCCGACATCTCACTGCTCTGCAACTTTCTCCAGGGTTCCACCATGTACTGTGTTACGCTTTGCCCTGGTTTGACATACCAAAGTGCAACACCTCACACTTGTCAGGGTTACATTCCATTATCCACTTCTTAGCCCGCCTTCCTAACTGACGTAGATCCTGTTGTAAACTCAGATATCATACTTCACCATCCACTATACCACTAATTTTGGTGTCATCAGCAAATTGACAAATAACGTTAAATACATTGTCATCCAAATTGTTAATGTATACCATAAGAAGCTGTGGAGTCGGAATTGACTGACCACAGCAGCATTCCGCTGGTCCCAGGCCTCCAAACTAGAAATGCAATCTTCCACAACTAGCCTTTGATTCCTTCTTCCAATCCAATTTGACATTCAATTGGCTAGCTCACCTTGGTTTCCATATTATCTAACTTTCCAGATTAGTCAACTACGTGGGATCTTGTCAAATGTCTTTGTAAAAGTCCATATAAATTATGTCCACTGCCCTGCTCTAATCAATCCTCATGGTGATCTGTTAAAAAAGAAACGCTCAGATTTGGGAGACAAGATTTCCCATGCACAAAGGCATGCAGGCTGTCCCTAATCAATCCGTGCCTATCCAAATGCTGGTAGATCCTGTCCCAAAGAATTCTTTTGATCAACTTTCCAACCATTGATGTCGTTCCTGTAGTTTCCTGCCTTGCCCTTGCTGCCTTCCTAAATAATGGTACAACAGTAACAACCTCCAGTCTTCTATAAATTCACCTGTGGATAAACATGATACACTTATCTCTGCAAGGCCATCCACAATTTTCACCTACTGTAGCTTCTCACAGGGATGTATTTGGCCAGCCCTGGGGATTTATCCACTTTAGTAGTATTAATTGAATATCTCTTCCATCTCCTGCAGTTCCACACAAAGGCAGCTGTGCTGATCTTTAAGAGGATCTATTATTTACCAAACTATCCTTTTACTTTAGTTTAGATTTAGCTTTGCTAAATCTGTCATACGCCTCCATAATTTTCCTGACCAGTGCCTCAACATTTCTCATCAACCAGGGCTCCCTAAACTTACCAACCTCTCCCTTCACCCTGACAGGAACATTCTGCCCCTGTACACTTGCTTTTTCACTTTTGAAAACCTCCCACTTGCAAGCATCCCCTTACCTGCAAAAAGTCTAGCCAAAATCGACCTCTGCAAGTTCCCATCTCATTCCTCCAAACTTGGCCTTGTCCCAATTTGACCTTAACTTGTGGGTCAGCCCCCTCCATCTCCAAAATTACTTAAAGACTAATATAATTATGATCACTGGTCCCAATGTGGGTCCACTGTGGCACACACTCATTCATGGTGACTATTGGAAGGACCATAATACAGTCAGAAAGTGATCATTCCCTTCCTGTTTCTAAATTCTACAAATATAGCCTCCCTGGACAACCCTCTCAGGATGGTAATTATGCTTCCCTGACTGGATAGCAGCTAACAAAAGCTTTTCACTGTACTTTGGTACACGTGACAATAAACTAAACTGAAACTGAGATCTCCGTGACTTAAAAACCGAACCTTTGCTACCGCACCAGCTCCTCAGTCAGGCGTTTAGATAACCCATTCTTCTATTCCTGCTCTCACTCGCACATGGTACTGGAAGTAATCCAGAGAGTCATGAAGAAGGCGCAATAAAATGACTACAACATTTTGTAACTACATTGCCACATAATGACATTCCTCACTGAAGACCATTATGGTCACCAGTTACTGAATTTAAATGTACTAGGTGCTATGGAGGGATTTGAGCTTACACATTTGGATCATGGGTCTAGGCCCCTCAATTGTTAATCAGCAATTTAATCCTGATGGAACTTTAAGTTTCCTCCCACTCCAGTTCCCAGTCTTATTGGGCCCACTTACTCAATCTTCAGTTCCACAAGCTTGACAATGGGCAGATGCTGTTCCACCAAGGAGACACGCATTATTTCACAGAAACCCTGCTGCCTAAAGCATGCACAGAATCTCAGGTCCTTTATCTCGATCATAAGTATACATGCGATAAGGAATTAGTTAAGGATGTCGCACCTTTGTCGGAGCTCTGTAGCAGGGCACCGGGATCCACTGCTTCTTCTGGTTAACCAACAGCAGAGCGATGACGAGAATGAGGGCAATCATAACAGGCACAGCTACCCATGCCACTGAGCGCATGGCAGAATCTTCATTGTCCCGCGGGTAGTCCCCACCTATAGCGTTCACACGAAGATTCTCTGCAAGGATAGTGAGAAGCAAAGCTTTGTTACTGGAGATAGGCACAAAAGACTAGAATAACTCAGCAGGTCAGGCAGCATCTCTGGAGAAAAGGAATAGTTGACGTTTCGGGTCGTCACCTGGAGGTGGGTTGCCAAGGACATTGAGGCAGAGAAACCAGGTACAAGCTCACGGTAGAGGTGATGTGCATCTACAACAGCAGTGCAACCACTTCAAAACTCATTATAAATTTTCAGAGAGATAAAAAAAGACACAAAGTGCTAGAATAACTTAGCGGGTCAGGCAGCATTTCATGGATAAGTGACGTTTCAGGTCAGGATCCGTCTGCAGACCCACCTGCTAAGTTACTCCAACAGTTTGTGGCTTTAAAAAAAAATAATCAGAACCTTACTTCAGACTGATGAAAGAGTCTGAAGAAGGGACATAACTGGAAACATTGTCTGTTCATTTCCATCCACAAATGCTGCCTGACCCACTGAGTTCCTTTCTGTGGATAGACATAAAATGCTGGAGTAACTCAGCAGCTCAGGCAGCATCTCTGGAGAAAAGGGAATATAATAGGTGACACTTTGGGTCGAGACCCCTCATCAGTCTGCTGCCTGACCCGCTGAGTTACTCCACATTTTGTGTCTATCTTCGGTGTAAACCAGCTTCTACAGTTCCTTCTTAAACATAGTTCCTTTCTGTATTGGTTTTGAACGAGAAACAATCTCTGACAACTGTTGGAAGTCTGCAATAAAAGAGAATGCTGAAAATACACTGGAGGTCAGGCAGCATCTGTAGAGAAGGAAAACGCGAGTTAATATCACAGATCGGTGCTCAGAACTGATCACCTCTTACAAACTGGAATGGCTGTTGGTCTGAAATTGATGAAAGCAATTTTGGGTCCCAGGGTGTGAAGCATACAGGATTTGGCAGATTGGAAGGCTAGTGAATTGCTGGAAGGACTTTGAGTCCCTGGATGGTGGGTAGATGTATAGAAGGATCAGAGGAGTAATATCCAAAATATTGCAGATATTACTGTTCAAAATAAATTCCCCATTAATTATTTGTTACCTTCCTTTGCAACTGTTGTCTTTTTATAGGACGATGGATTCTGCAACCGCTTCCCCTCTTCAGCCCAGTGCTCTGAGGTTACTGAGGACGAGAGGGCTATCTAATCCCTTCTGTGCTCATTTGGCTGCAAGTACTGGGAAGTGAAAGGTGCAACACAACTGCATGTCTCTATTGCATGAGGTTATGCGAGTACCGTCTGGGCTAGCAGTGGGTAGGATGATGCTGCTGTTCCCGGTTGCAATTCTCGGCAGGATGATGGTGTGGATTAGCTGTGACTGGGCTGCACTCAAGCAATGTGACTGCACTGACAGTCAGGAGTTGTAATAAGTCGAGTCGTACACACATCAAAGATACAGCACATCTTAATCAAAGTCCACTTACAGCATTGGTCTGCAGGACAGTAACTAGCAGCTACTCAGACTGAATGGCGAAGGTAATATGAATCGCATATTAGGCGGAGCAATTACTAACAAGCACTACAATTGGTTAGTAGGAAATAGCCAATCTACAGGAGTGAAGCAACTACCAAGGCAACCGAGGCCAAAGGACCTTCGTGCAACTGTTCCCCTCCTCCAACATGAACCAACAGCTGGGAGCAGGGATCAAAACAGACGACTAAATAAGAATGGTGGTGAAAAATGATCTGTAAATAGTAGTAATATGTGGTGGATAACACACAGTATGTGCATGTTGCAATGGATCACTCCTATTGTACACAGTGGGAATGAATGACAAAAACCACATGACAACCCTTTAAAATGCTGATGGATTACAGCAGGGAATTAAGGCAGAAACTGTAATAATGCGAATATCTTCAGTCTGTGATGTAGCTGAATAGTTCGCTTACTCTTCATCAAATTAAGGACATTGATCGATTGAAAGATACAGCATGGAAACTGGTCCCTCGGCCCACTGATTCCATGCCGACCATTGATCATCTTCTCACACTTTTGTTTTGCTTCTTCCAGAGAGAGAGAGCACAATGATCTCAGCGTGGGACTTCACCTGAAGAACGGCGGCTCCGTCAGGCTCACACCCTCACTGCTGCACCCGATGGGAGGTGGTGAGGGTGGAGGAAGCAGTGTTTGGCCAAAATTTTCACACCTAAGTTAATACAGTGGAATTCAACCCCACAGGTTTTGATTCAGAGGCAAGACCTCTACTTGATGATCTACATCTGACACAAAAGAAGAGCTAACCTTGGGAAACACAAGGCAGCATTGACAGGTCAATACATCAGAAACTGGGTACTGGAAGGAAAGTTATTAATGGCTGCAATTCTAACGACATGCATCAGCTCAGAGAATACAACGGAGGCCCGTGTGTCGGGTAGTAAAGTGCCCCCTGACTTACCATCATCCCGAAGGTGGGCAGGGATTTCGTTCCCACTGGGAGTCGGCCAGAATGGTGCTTCCACCTCAATCTCTCCCCTCTGGTCAAATTTTTCAATGGGAATGTTGGTAGGTTCTGGCAGGTACAGGTCTAAAGGAGAGAGCGAGAGCAGTTAAAGGCATGGGAAAGACTCTGTTCCTCGGCGATTGGGTAAACACTGCCAGGTCACATGGAGACAAACTGATGCTGTCCTGAAACACTGCTGATCACCAGGACTCTCAGAAAACCTCTGACTCCATGGACATGGATTAGAACATGTTCCCTCCTTTGAGAATGTCCCATTAGTGGAAACTTCTTAACAACTACCCTGTTGTTTCCATTAGATCTTATATGTTCAGCAAGAACACTCCTCACTCTCCTAAACTCCAAAGAATACAGATCTCACTCTATTAGCTGCAGCAATGCTCTCCTCCCAGGAGGTTACTTGGTGAATTTGTTCAAGGCTGTCTCCACTGCTAGTACATCCTTTCTTAAATAAGGGGACCAAAACAGTGCACAGTGTTCCTGGTATGGCCTCGACAATACCCTGTGTAATTTTAACTTCTCCATTTCTAAAGATGACACAGGAGATTGCAGATGGTGGAATCTGGAGCAACAAACAGAGAAACTCAGTGGGTCAGGCAACACTTGTGGTTGAGAAATTAACAGTTGGCATTTTGAATCAGGACCCTTCATCTGTTCTCTGCTTCTACACTCCATCCCCTTGCAGTAAAGTCCAATCTGCCACCTGCTACACCTGGCCACTACCTCTTGGTGTTTGGTTAAAGTGTTTCATTCTCTGTGTTCCCTGTGGGCTTTAGGTAGGAATGATCGTGGAAGAGGGCTGAGGACAAGGTGCAGTCACTAGACAAGACAATACATTTACCTGGACACACTGGGCAGCAGCTTCCCTCCATGTAGACAGGCTCCAGGCAGGGGAGGGGTGGGCAGCTGACCGTCGAACAAAGGGTCTGGCCCTGGAGGCAGTAACAGTGGGTGCAGCTGTCGATATCCCAACGCTCCTCATCCGCGTACGTCCTCTCGTTGAAGTGGCACACCACTTTACTCGGAATGGTCTCCTCTGTGGCAGAGCGGGGATCATGGGAAACAAAATGGAACCACATTAGTGTGTTGCCATGGTTGTGCTATACTTCCTGCAGTGGGGAAACCTTTTCTTCAGTCAGTTTCATAATTAATTCTAATTCTTTGGCTCTGCTGTTAGATTTCGTGTCAGCTTGGATCCTTTCCTTGCTGCTTACTGACGGAGCAAAGAATCATGGAGATATACAGCACAGCACCAAGTCTGCTCCAACCATTAAGCACTTGTGCTTCTTCTCATCCTACCCTCAGCTATTTCATTCTCCCCATATTCCTATCAACTGACCCCCGGATTCTACCATTTATCTAAACACTAGGGGCAATTTTCATTAATTAATCTACCAACTGGCATGTCTTCAGGATGTGGGAGGAAACTAGTGCCCCAGGGGAAATCCTCGCAGTCACAAGGAGAATGTGCAGATTCCACGACAGGAGATCAGGATCAAATTGGGTTGCTGGGACTGTGAGGCAACAACGGTACAAGCTGTACCACTCTGCCACCCACTTAACTTGCTGCTTACTGAGACGGCAAATACTGGTAATATAAAAGGCCAATTTAAGGACCTAAAATCAGCTTTCAGACCAAGGGAGTCTCTACTTGTATAATATTCTTCAATGAGATGAATACATAATGTTAAGGCCCATCTCTAATTGCCCTTAGAAGGCACCTCCTTCAATGCACGGCATGAGAGAGTGATGGGGATAGAGGCTCTCACGACATTTTAGAAGCTAGCAGATGAAACTAGTGGTGGTAAATGGTGCAGATGAGGCTTTAATGGTTGACATGGACATTCCGAACTAAAGGACCCCTTACTGTGCTGTATAACTCTATGATTCTAGACTCCCAGGACATTCGCTAACAGCCTGGCACTGGTGTTATTCAAGCAAAACCACAGTCACAGACTCCCTAAACATGGAGAATGGGGGGAAAAAAGTAAACAATTCCCGTGTGCATTCGCTGAGACTTCAGATCCAGCTGCTTTGATCTTTTGTGGCTTTGGTTTACAGATCACCACTAGAGGGAGCAAGAGCACCATGGACAGAGGAACTGCTGTGCTCGGCCTGTGGAGAGGTCAGTGTGAGCATGGGGTGCAGAGTCAGGCGTGGAGAAGCTCCCTGGAGCAAAGAAAGTTGGGAGGTTTGTCGGAGTTGGGTTTGGTGGGCTGAAGGGACTCATTTGCTAGAGTTGGGCACAATGGCGAGTGGTTTGGAGAGGATAAATATCAATAAATCCTTTTCCATGAATCCAGGGGCCCTCCTCCCTCTGTTGGATTGGCGCTGGCACTCACCGATGCAATAAGGGCAGCACTGGCCCTTCCGCAGGACGGGCCGGGGGCAGGTGACGGCTGGACACGACTCTGAGTAGCAGCTGATGATGCCCTCCAGACAGATGCAGCTGGTGCAGACGTTCGGCTTCCAGGATTCAGCCTCCAAGAAGATGTCGCCCTCATCGTTCCTGCAGTAGCCAGGTATGCTTCTGTTGCTTGGCAACAAGGGTTGAAGTGGCTCATCTTCAGGCACAAGATACAAAAAGCTTATAAGCACGTACCACCACATTCAGGAATCCCCACTATTATCATTCTCACTTCATCCCCACTGTCATCAGACTACTGAACAATCCTCTCATAAGCTAAGGGTGTAGTCCTGATCTCCCAACCTACCTACTTGCACTTTTAAAAAACCTGTACTTTCTCTGTAGCTGTACCAATGTAATGCTGTGACACTATATTCTACATTCTGGTATTTTAACTCTGCACTATTTTGATGTATTTGGATATAGGGCTTGATTGTACTCATGCATGGTATGATTTCATTAGATAGCACAAAACAACGTTTTTCATTGTATCTCCGTATAAGTGAATACTAAACCAATACCAATGCAAGGGAGAGAATAGGCAACAGATTAACAAAGGAATGGTGAACTTCTCCAGATCTAATGTGCTCATTGCATCGAACCCATCTATACATCTTGCTGCCTTGGGAAGGCAGCCAACATTAGCAAGGACCACTCACAATCCGGTCATTCTCTCTTCTCCCCTCGCCTATCGCACAGAAGACACAAGAGCTTGAAAGCAAGTACTAGCAGGTACAAGGAAAGCTTCTTCCCCACTGTCATCAGACTGCTCAACCTACCTCTTAAAATCTACCTCGTTGCGGCCCTTTTGCGGTACTTTTTAAATCTGCATTTCGACGATATTCTGCACTCTGTTTCCTTCCTCTTTTGCATTACCTGTTGTACTCAAGTGTGGTATGATATGCCTGGACATGACTTTAAGTTTTTCGCTGTATCTCAGTACACGAGACAATAATAAAACACCTGTACCAATACCAAATAAAATATTGGCTATGCTTTAACTGGAGTCCAGTCTGTAGGTAAATATGTTTACCCAGAGGGTGGTTCAACTCACTGCCACAGAAGGGGTGGGGGAAAATGGAGGGAGGGAAGATGTTCCCATTATTTGATGGCTTGAGAACCAGGAGACGCTGGTTTAAAAGTTTCAGCTAAAGATAAAGGGGGAATTGGAGAACCGTTTTGTTTTATGCAGACTGGTGATATTGGCACTCTCTGTAGAAATAGTGGAAACAGAGTCAATCAGTTCTTTCAAAGGGAATCAGATTAAACGGCCCTGGAGCGAAAGAGGGGAATGGGATTGATGGGGTCACTGCACCAGGAGCTGGAACAGACCTATTGGCCCAAATTGCAGGATTCTCTGAATACATCGATACATTTAAAGGGAAACTAGCAAAGGTATCCAAGCTGACAGTGGTGCCTAACACTGCAAAACAACCCAGTGAGGAATGTGGTGGGAGTGCTCAAGCTCCGTAGCAATTCACAAAGGAAGAGCTTGCGTGACGCAGAAGCATTGCCCAAGACAGGATGGCCATGTTTCTGCATGTGGGTGATTTCATTTTTCATACAAACGATGGACAAGCAAAGCTGCCATTTTGAACAGGATACCTCGTATCTATGCGACTGCATGCTCACGTAGATTTGATCACCTAGCTTGCATTGCACTATGAAAGCATGGAATAATCTCCACCAAACCACGGTTGCCCAGCCAGATGCAACTAAATTTAAAGTGGCACTTTCTTCTCAATAACCCTCTCTGGCTAAACCCCTCCCTTCACCACCTCCAGTTTAAATTCCAGTTGGAATATTTTGGAGGACCAAGTAACCAAGAACCAAGAAGAACCAAGATTGACTTCGGAACTATTGTTGCAGTTTCCGTGTTATAGTACAGAAGTTCACCATTTAGCCTATTCCACAGGAGCTTTTGGTTCATCTCATTTACCAGCTCTCCCACAGCACATGGCTTTCCTCTCTGGCAAGATGTGTCAAGACTAAGTTCTATTCACCTCCTTGATTGTAATATGTACTGGCCTTAAAAGATCACAATTAACTTTCCCAAGTTTCCTAGTCTTCATGCCTTTCTTTCTCTGTGGTAAAAACAGAGGAAACATATTAATTGAGGAATTTAGTTTCTCTAGTTTCCACCCACATCCCAAAGGTGTGCAGGTTAGTTGGTTATTAAGCCGTTATAAATTGCCCCTGTTGTGCAGGTGGGTGTTAGAATCTGGGGTGAGTAGGTGAGATTGTGGGGGAAATGAGTGGTGTGATTTGGCAGGGGATTGGTGTAAACTGGTGGTTGATGACCAGTACCGACTCAGTGGCCTGTTTCCATACCGTATCTTCATGGTTTTCAGGTTTATCCTGATTTTGAGAAAAGTGCTATAAAAAGCAATCTTTCTCCCATCTGGACTCTCGTGAAACCTGTTTTGAATTCTAGCCAGACAAATCATTCCATAGATCAGTACATCAGAGAAAATAAGCAACAGAACAATAAACAGGCTGAGTGCCTACCTGGACACTGTGGGCAGCAGGAGTCTGTGGTCCTGATGGGATCCTGGCAGAGGATAGGTGGGCACACCTCAGTGTCGCACAGCACCCGGCCACTGTGGCAGGTGCACTGCGTGCATGAGTCGATGTTCCAGGTCTCTCCCTCTACGTAATACTCTCCACCAGGAGCATGGCAGATCGACGAGTCACTTTGTTCTGGCTTCCACAGCCCTAAGTCCTCTGAGAACACAGCAAACAGGAGGCGATGAGAACCAGGGTCTCTGCAGCAGAAATACCCACCGCGGCAGATATTTGGATACGAGCCAGGGCCAGGAGTAGGTGAGTCAACCTCTCAAGCCGTCACCACTACCCAGTAACTCACAGCTGATATGACTCTAATTGCACCCCTGCTTTCTTGCCTATCTCTGCTAACTTTTTATTTTTAAAGTACCAATCTACCTATACCTTAAAAATAACCATATAACAATTACAGCACAGAAACAGGCCCTCTCGGCCCTTCCAGTCCGTGCCGAACATTTATTTTTCCCAAGTCCCATCTACCTGCACTCAGACCATACCTCTCCATTCCCATCCCGTTCATATACCTATCCACTTTACTTTTAAATGTTAAAATCAATCCTGCCTCCACCACTTCTGCTGGAAGCTCATTCCACACAGCCACCACTCTCTGAGTAAAGAAGTTCCCCCTCATGTTACCCCTAAACTTCTGTCCCTTAATTCTCATGTCATGCCCTCTTGTTTCAATCTTTCCTACCCTCAAAAATGTTTAGGAAATCTATTTACACCACCTTTTGAGGGAGAATTTCAACATGAGGTGAAATGGAAATGCCCATAAAGTATTAAAATCATGAGATATAGAGAGGGGGCAGAGAAATCCAGGAGCTGACGACGAGGGTTTAAAAGGCAGCACCTATACAGGTATCAACTGGAAGGTTTCCTTTACTTCAGTCATGTCCTACAGGTTGTGAATAAAAAGATCAGGTATCGGAAGGAAGGAAAATAATTTTCCTACTGCACATAATAAAGCTCTATATTGATTTCAATTGATTACTCCTTTCTTATACTCGGAACTTATACTTCTGTGTATTACATCGGCATAATGCATCATGTGCTGCTGGTGAACTGTGGCTCACAGCTGTGATTCTTTTTTTTGTCCATTTCCCATATTTCCATTACAATATAGAAGTCTGTGCCGGCTCACAGGGCAATCTCTTTCTCTCATTAATTTACCTGTAACCTGTTCTCCCCACATTGTTATCACCCCCCACCACATCACCGTCTCTCGACATCCGACCATTCACCTATAAGCTAAGGACGATTTAAAGTGACCAATTAACTTACCCATCTCTTTGGGGTGTGGGAGGAAACTGGGAAGAACCAAAGGATGCCAAAATGATCACAGAGACAACGTGAAAACTCCACACTGACTGGATATGGGTCAAATGCAGGCAGGTGGGACTAGTCCAGATGGGGCACTAGTTGGTTGGTGTGGGCATGTTGGGCCGAAGGGCCTGTTTACATGCTGTATGAACCTATGACATGTGAGAGGACCAGGGCAGATAGGAGGATAGAGAAAGGATAGCGAGGGCGTGCAGGTTACCTGAATTCAATGTTCATGTCTTTGGGTTGCAAGTCCCTGAGATGGAACATAATGAGCTGCAACAACACTTCTCTTCACCTTCAGTTCCTCTTAAACCCAAAGTTCCACGTTCCAGCCACCTTCTAGCTCAGCCACTCATGATTCCTGGTCATAATGCTGCTGCTCCATTTACAATGGCCCAGCATTTCCTTTCCGTTCACCTGCGATTGTTCTCCTTTTAGTCCTTTAATCTCTCCTGCATTACATCTCATTGTAGACTTCCCTTTTGTCCTTACTTACTCTCCCCCCTTCTCTGCATCTTAATACTTATTTTTTCTCTAAACATTCCCCATTCCAGTGAAACATTGGAAATAAGTTTGTACTGAATTTATGCTACCCCATTCCAGCACAGTGGTGCAGCAGTAGAGTTGCTGCCTTACAGCGCCAGAGACCCGGGTTCAATCCTGACCAAGGGTGCTTGTTTATGGAGTTTCCATGTTCTCCCCGTAGCCTGCATTAGTTTTCCCCGAGAGCTCCGATTTCTTCCCACACTCCAAAGACGTTCAGGTTGTAGCTTAATTAACTTGGTATAATTTTAAGTTGTCCCTAATGTGCATAGGATAGTGTTAATGTGCGGGGATCGCTGGTCAGCTTGGACACGGTAGGTCGAAGGGCCAATCCCTATGACCACCTCTGGTTATAGGGAGGCTAGATTTGATGCCAACTTTCACATGAATGCAAGTCTTCTGTAAGTCAATCTCCAAGTCTGAATGCAGTAGGCAGGGAGAGGATGTGTTCTCTGTGGGTCAATCATCTAGAACTAGGAGTTACAGCTTAAAAGTAAGAATTCACCCATTAAACAGAGATAATTTGAATTCTGAGATTTCACTCTCTTCCACAAAGGGCGGTGGAAGCAGTGTCTTGGTTGAATATTTTTAAGGCAGAGCTAGATAGGTACTTGCTAAGCAAAAAGCTTGATAGATTACAGTGGGTAAGTGGGCACACAAAATTGAAAATTTGATCGGCCATGTTTTTGTTAAACGATGGAGCAGCTCAAGGAGCTAAAAGGCTTGCTCCTACACCACGTGTTCACAGTTCTGCCAGTTTAAACAAACCAGCGTGATATGTTTACACACTTATTGATTAGTGCAGTGTTCCATCGGTAAAATACTAGCAGTGATAATTTGAATGAGATTCAAGGCCCGATTCAATCCAGAGCTCAAAATCCATTGGGGATCCACCATGGCAAAGAATCATCTAAAATTATTCTGTACTGTCTGTGCTTGGTCTCACTCTCACTTTAAATTCTGTGCACATCTAAAATGCAGTCTTATTACCATCGAATAAAATTCCCCTAAACGTAGGAAATCCGTCTCCTCACTGAGCTGTGGAAAGCTCTTTTCAGAGCCAGCATCTTGTGACACGGTACCTCTTCCCGCACTACCGAATCGATTGATGATGCAAGTTTCTGAATTCGGAAATTTGGAATTGAGATCAGTAACGGTGGCCAAGAAAATATGAATTTTGTGAACACCTGTGTGGTTCAGAAATATCTCCCATGAGAGGAAACCCGCCATCTCCATCTGTCGAGCCGTAATTGATTCCACACCCAACAATATGGCTGACTCTGAATTGCCCCTTCATTCTGGGAACAATTAGGGATGCGTAAGAAAATGGCAGCCTTCTCAGTGATGCCCATTATTCCGCCAATGAATTTCCCCTCCTGTGCTGTTGTCCAGACCTTTGCGGGGTTGTCCTTACCTGGGCACGTTGGGCAGCACTGTCCTGGGCGAATGGCTGGGTTTCCACAGTTGGGCACAGAGCAGGTGATGAGAGCGCACATCTCCCGCCCGCTGTTGCAGTAACACTCCCGGCAGCCATCGTGCCAGCTCTCGCCGCTCTCGTGTCGGCGGCCGTCCATGCTCAGGCAGGAGCTGGCCTTCATGGTGGTGGGTATCTCTGGAGGGAAAGAGTGAGAGTCAGCCTCTGGGAGGGGGGAGGGGGGCACAACATCTCCCTCCAAGCATGCAGCAATTTACAGCAATGTTGCTGTGGAGTTTTACACAGGAACGCGTGTAGGTCCTTTGCTTCCAGAGACCTGGACATTAATGATTTGGCCATAGTCACGTAGTGACAGTACGGAAACAGGCCCATTTGGAACACCTTGTCCATGCCGACCAAGTTGCCATACTGGGTTTTTCACATTTGGCAGCATTTGGTCCATAAACCCATGTGTCTGACCATTCGCTGTGTGAAAGTCATAGTAATATCCGCTTCTATTGCTTACTCTGGCAGCTCATGTCAAATACCGACTACCCTTTTTCAGTGAAAAAAATTTCCCCCTAAGGTCTCTCTTTCTCATCAAAGCTGCATCCTCCAATTTTGGAGTCATCTGCTCTGAGGAAAACAAACTGAGCATTCACTTTATCCATCCCCTCATAATCTTTTACACCTCAATAAGGTCACCCCTCAGCATCCTACGCCACAAAGGAAACATTACCAGGCCATACAACCTCTCTATAATTCAAGCCCATTAGGCCAGGGAATATACTGGTGAATCTCCTCTGACCTGAGTTCGAATCCCACTTGGTAGCTGAACAGTAAAATAAATATGGGATTAAAAAGTTATGCTTAACTATAGTGACCATTAAAACAGTGGATTGGTATTAAACTCAAGAGGTTCCTTAATGCTTCCTGGGAAGGGAGTCTGCTGCCTTTGTCCGAATATGACACGCGAGTCACCAAATTGTTTCACTCTAAATGGTCTAAATGCCATTCAAGTAGGGATGGGTAATATACACCAGCCATGTCAATGATGCCCACATCCTGTGGACACCTAAGAAATGATAAGGTGCTCCGGTTTCCACCCGTGTCCAACAGGCATGTGGGTTGATTGGTTAGTTGCCCCTTGTGTGTAGGGAATGATGGAAATTGAGGGAGTTGATAAGAATGCGGGGAGATTAAAGTAGGAATAGTATAATGGGGTGATTGGTGGTCAGTGTGGGCTCCATGGATTGTTGTTGCGCCTGTTTCCGTACTGTATCTCTCAATGACTCTAGAAAAATAACTAAATTAAAGTATTAACATAGTGTATTTTACAACATTAGGGTATTCCTAAAATACAAGGAGATCTCACTTAAACTTATAACTTTATTACAGGGTTTGAAGGGCAGGGAGGAGCCAGTCATTGAATTCAGGAAGCATGTTGGAAGCATGGTGGAGTACTTGCCCCAATCAGTATCAATGGTGCGGATGTGGAAAATCGTCGAGAGCTCCATGGCGTTAATATTACCAATGATCTGTCATGGGCCAACCACACTGACGTGACAGCCGAGTAGACATCAATGCCCCTACTTCCTGAGGAGACTGAGAAAATTCACCATGTCTCAGAGATTCTTACAAACTTCAATAGATGCACCATTGAAAACATACTTTTGGGTTGCATCACAGTTGGGTTTGGGAACAGCTCTGCCCAAGACCGCAAGAAATTGCAGAGGATTGCAGATGTAGTCTCGTCCATCAAACAGACCAGACTTCCCACCATCTACACTTCGTGCTGTCTTTGAAAAGCAACCAATATATCAAAGACTTGTCCCAAACTGGTCATTCTTTCTTCTCCCTGATCCTATTTGGTAGAAGGTACAGAAGCTTAAAAGTGTGCACCACCAGACTCGGGAACAATTTCTTCCCTCTGTTATCATACTTCTGACCGATTCTTCCATAAACTCGGGTACTGTTCAATTCCCCTCTATCACATTGAGGACATTCGACTTTGTGTAAGGAACCGATGTGCTACAATGCTGAGATTTATATTCGATAGCGTTCCAGAAATTGACATCAAGGGATATGAGGATAGCAAATGAAAATGGTGCTGAGGAGAAGAATCAGTCACGACCATGATGAAGGATGGAGCAGGTTCAAATGGCCTCCTCCGGCTCCGACTTTCTCTGTTCAAATCTCTAATATTTTATCGGCAATGAGGAGCTCTAGAAATGTAGCCACTTCTGTAAAGTTGCACACAGCCAGATCTAACAGCAGCAAAGTATTAAAGACTGCATAATCTGTCTTTGTGATATTGAGTGATGGACAGCAGTGATAGTGCTTCTGTTCTCCTTCAAAGAGATCATTCACATCCATCCAGCATAGTAGATTGGATACAGTGACACATCCATAAAAGGAGACACAAGAGACTGCTAATACTATTCATTTTCCTAGCTTTCTCCCGCCCACTCCATCAGTCTGACGGAGGGTCCTGCCTGAATCATCGTCTGTCCATTCCCTCCACAGATGTTGACCGACCCACTGAGCTCCTGCAGCACATTTTTCCCCCACATCCATAAAATGACATTGACAGCACTGTGTTCCTTCAGTAGTTCACTGGTGTGCCAGCATCTTTCTGAAGAGGTGTCCTGACCTCTGGACTCAGAGGCAAATGTGTTTCTCACAGAGCTACAGGTATCACTCAACGCTCCCTTTCCTCTTTTCCAATAAGTGGATAATCAGAAACCTTGATAAAAAGGATCCTCCTTTCATTTGTCTCTTCTGTGTGTTCCAGATATTCCGGGGAACTGCTTGTATCTTCAACAACATCACCTCTCCCCTGACCCAATTTAATTGGTTTTAGGGGGTTAATATTCCCCATATTGCCTTCATATTTTTAAGATATCCCAACCTACCACATTGCAGACCATGCACTTTAAAAACAGAATCTGCATTTTCTCAATAATTGTAATGCTCTAATGCTGTAACACTATACATATTTTTGCACAACCTGTTGTACTTGTGTATGGCTTAACTGTACTCATGTATTACATGATTTGACTGCATAGCACACAAACAATATGTTTGCGCTGACATTAATAAACCAATACCTCTTCTGCACCACACTATTGGGACTCCTCACACCTATCGATCTGCTGACAGTCATTGCGGGTTTAATCTCTATGGTGGAGGAGTGGCTCTGCTGCTCACCAGGTGCTAGGATGGGAATCTGCAGTTACTGCAAACAATTGGTCGACAAGACAGCTCAGTCCAAAATCCCATGTGTTTATTGCGCTGAACTGATGCATCGGAACATTTGGCTGCCAAACACATTTCCTCACTGTCCCTTTCTGTTTTAACTGTTTGAGGGGCTTCATGTTGCCATTTGTGAAATTGTGCTTCACATATTCAACATGGGGCAAGAATGTACACACACACCCACACAAATCTTCAAGTGAGACAAAAGGATAAGCAATAAATTAATCAATGGTACTTAACTCTTTCTGTAAAATTACTTCTGAGAACATAGTCCCAGTCCCTGGGATCAATCATTCCAGGTGAGACAGAGGTCCACGTGTACCTCCTCTAACCTCATCTACTGCATCTGGTGTTCCCAATATGGCTTCCTGTACATCAGCGAGACCAAACGTAGATACGGCGATCATTTCGCCGAACACTTGCGCTTCATCCACCAAGGCCTACTAGATCTCCCTGTTGCTAACCACTTTAACTCCCCTTCCCATTCCCACACTGACCTTTCTGTCCTGGGCCTCCTCCTCCTGAGGCAACACATAAGGAGGGACAGCACCTTATATTCTGCTTGGGTAGCATACAACCCAACGGTATGAACATTGATTTTAGGTAACCTCTCTTAACAACTACTCCCCCTTTTCTCCCCCAAACTACCCCCTCCTCCCCCCGAGCCCCACATGGACCCCCAGCGATTTCTCCCCTCCACCCCACCCTGCCAAATCCCACCCTGCCAAATTCCACCCTTTGTCTTTACAATACATAACTCTTCAAACCTGTCTCACACCTTCCGTCCGTTCTTATCTTTGGCATTTGTTCCAACCATCTTTATTAGTTTAGTTCAGAGATACAGCACAGAAACAGACCCATCAGCCCACCGAGTCTTCCCCGACCAGCAATCCCCGCACATTATCACTATCCTACACACACTAGGGACTATTTACATTTATACCAAGCCAATTAACCTACAAGCCTTTAGAGTGTGGGAGGAAACCGAAGATCTTGGAAAAAACCCGCGCGGTCATGGGGAGAACGTAGAAAGGTCGTACAGACAGCACCAGTCCTGGAGTCGGGATTGAACCCAGAGTCTGTTGTAAGCGCTTTACAGCAGCAACTTAACCACTGCGCCATCATGCCACCCCTCACCTGCCACACAGGTCCTGCCTCTCCCCTTTTTCCAGCTTTCTCTCCCCTTCACTTCCCCAATCCCCAATCTCTTCACTTAGAGGGCTGTGGATTTTAGGTCCCAGGTACATTCAGAATGCTGAGGCCAAAGGGTGTAAGAAGTGCTGGAGTATGGAGATGAGGCAGGACATGGAGATATTGCAGAAGTTTTGAATGGAGGAGGGGTGGCTCTAAAGGGCCAAATGGCTTAGCCCTGTATCTATTTGTTATGGTTCACAGGTACGCCTAGCTGACCAGGTCCCAGCGTGAGAGCGAACACTGAATCTTATTTGATCATAAGGGGTATTGAGACCAATACTGCCCCTTTATGAATCACCCAGATAACGATTGAGAGCTGGAAGTTCCCCTTCCCCAGAGAGAAGTGGAACAGTCCAGTAGGCCACTTCAAAAAGCACAATTTAGTACTTTGCATGACAACATTCCAAATAATTTAAATTTAAATATTCTGTTGTTTTTAGAGAGTCCCTGATTACGTGACCTAAATAATTTCTGATTTGCAGTAGAGTTCCAAGTGATTCAAAGTGAAGTGATTAAAAGTGGAGTACTGGCAGGTTCCTTGGAGACACTGGAATTGGGTCACGCACAGGGAGACACTGTGATGCCTTCTTCTTCCATCATATTTCTCTTTACCCGCTCCCACTTCCCCTCTAGGCACAGACTCTCTTCAAAATGACTGCATCTCCACCAGCACTGAACATTCTCCAATCCCTTGGCCCACTTGTGCCTCGAACTGCTACTGCGTCAGCTCAGACTCCTTCATCAAGAGGCAGAGGACATCAAGGGTCCTTTTACCTTGCACCAGCCACACTTCATTCATTCAATCACTCCTGCCTTTCACTCTTGTCACAGATCTTTTCCTTTTAAATTATACATTCCCCTCCACAGCCTCACCCTTTTCTCTCACCATTTTCTCTCTCTGTAATCACTCTCTGTTAGTGCTAGGTTTGTCCCTGCCTTCTGCCCCTGGAATGGGTTGTCCCTTTAACCTCAATGTCTAATTGCTGAGAGTAGGCTCATCTTGAAATCAATTGGAGGCTAAATATTCTTCAGCCACATCCTGTGATTAATTAGAGGGCAATTACTCCCCACATACCTTGAGGTCAATTGGAGGTCAAGGACATTCTGAAATATTCTCCTTTAAGAAGGTCTGGATAATGTAAATGGAAAACCTGCAAGGCTTTTCCATTGGAAATGGGTGGGTGTTGTTGTACAAAGCTCGTCTCCCTCCCTCCCCATTCCCCTACAGCACACAAGGAAGCCATTCAGTGAATCATGCCCCTTTCTCTCCAGTTAGTTCACATTGCCCACATTGCTACAGATTTCAGTGTGATAATCCCATTCACGTGTCACTTCCAGCACATTTTCTGACATATTCCAGATCATTATCAGAGCATTATGTTGAAAAAATCTTATCATATTCCCTATCGCTGGCCTGCGGCCTATAAGATCCTGAAGCCTTGGTCTGCGGGGCTTCTAGCAGCAGGCGCGGAGTGGACTTTACCATCGCGGAGTGGACTTTACCATTGCGGAGCGGGCCGATCCCTTGCCGGGGATCGCCGGAGAAGAGCTCCGACTGCCGGCCTATAACATCCTGAAGCCGCAGTCTCCGGTAAGGAAGTGGCCGATTCGGGGGCTCCATGCCGCGGAGTGTGTTCGATCTGTTGCGACCTCGGAGTTTCGATCATTCCGACGAGAGGGCTTGCACAGCGACTGCGGGGGGTCAAGGCCCCCGACCACAGGTGAACAAAGGAGGGGGACTGACTGAACTTTATTGCCTTCCATCACAGTGAAGAATGTGGCAGTGGATGTTTATGTTAAATTCTATTGTGTATTGTGTTCTTTTTAATTGTATGGCTGCATGGTAACTCATTTCACTGTACCTTAACTGGTGCATGTGACAAATAAATGTGAACCTTGATTAGAATATTTGCCAACCACAAATCATGCGTCATCTGTTGTCAAGTTAGTTTTAGGTTTATTTTTGTCACGTGTGTAATGAAAAGTTTTGTTTTGCTGCTATCCTACCGGATCAGATAATACTATTCATAAATACAATCAAGTCAAACTCAAGTACAATAGATAGAACGAAGGAGAAGATACCGACTGCAGAATATAGTTCTCAGCAACGTAGAGAATCAGTTCCAGAGACCAAGTCCGATGTCCGCACAGTACCCTACCTTATTGAAGGACCCTTTCCTATCAATCTAAATCAGCATGCCTCTGACAAAATCCAAAGAAATGTAGAACTATTTAATCTTCCCTTAACGTGGAAGGAAATGTAAACACATCTGCTTGGGTACTTATTCCTGCCTCAGGAGGGGTTTCAGAGAGCGAGGCTCAACAGCAGATGTTTAAAATTAAATGTGACTTGGCATGGTGCAAATAAAACAGGAATCATCATGCACGGTGAACACTTCTCGTCCTTGCTCTGCAGCAGCGAAGGCTTCGAGCTAATGTGCAAAAATTAAATGAAAAACATCCGGGTGACTGTCAAAGACCTTAAGGCAGAATTAGCTCGCAGGGCTGGCATGACCACATGTTTGCAATTTGTCTATTCCACGGAGGTTTCGAGAACATTTTGGGGATTAATCAAAATTGGCACTAAACACAGTTGATGTGACTGCCTCTTGCTACACTCTCGTAGCATCAGGTATTTCGTTTCTCCTCACTGCCCCGACTCACAGCAACTTCTATTGAAGAGGCATCTTGAATATGTAAAATATACCAAGGTGTAATCAAACAAAATTTGACACTGAGGCGCATAAGATTAAGTGACCTGGACACAGGAGGTATTATATGGTATAGGGACATAGCAGAAATATAGTATTGCAGTAGAGGATCATCAAAGATTGTAGTGAATGACAAAGCAAGCTCAAAGGGCTTGCTCCATGCTCCCAATTCGCAGTCCAGGAAAGAAGTTTTAAGGAATGTCTTAAAGGCAGAGAGTGAGGTGGGAAAGCAGGGAACTTCAGGGAGAAAATTCTTAAGCATTAAGCCATAGTTTGGCTGACAATGCTGGAGCAATTAAAAATCAGGCGTGTTGCAGAGGACAGAAAAAGAGTCACAGTAATTTCAGAAGGCAGAAGGTAACTGATATAGGGAGGTGGTGGGATTTGAAAACAAGGAGCGGAAAGTTGTTTAGCTTACAATGGTTGCCAGAGTCCGAGTGACTATTACCTCACCGGCCTCTGGCATATTAGCTGTTGAGTTAGGATTCAGCAGCAATGGCTTGTTACTCACACAATCAATCTACTAATACAAAATAAAAAAATACTGTCAGCATGTAACCTCTCAATTGTTTCACTTACCTGCATGCCAATGTCTTCCTGAAAGGCAGTCTGCACTATGTAAATGGCACATATGCAGTGTGAGTGATTATCTTACGCTCTCCACTTCCCCTGAGGGAGCTGGATTAAATCAAACCCCTTCCAGGAAAGGTGCCTTTGCTGAAGATGACTATCTTAATTAACACCAGAGCCGACACTGCAATTTTCCTTCGGCCTCAGAAAAATGGGATTCCCATGGCAATTATTGTCTCCTTCCTTAGGACCAGTGCAATAACAGCTCAATACACCAGGTAAAAGCAATTTGCTCCCCTACCTCTGCATTTGCAGATAAGGCAACCATATACGTCCTGCTCGAATCCCATTGGACAATACTTGTCACACGGGCGGTCAGGGCACTTCTTGCAGCGGCAGATATCACAGCCATGTTTGTTCTTTCTGTTTTGAAAAGAAAAGATAATGGCAAATAAATTCCCAAACTATTATATCCAGCCTGTAAAGCCTGATGAATATATTTCCCCAGAAAGGATCTGCAGTCCAGCAAATTGCTTTCAAAATTCCAAACCCACAGTTAGAGTCTCAGACCCAACCCGCTTGGATTTTGCATTGCAGCTTGCTGTAGCCTTGATTTGCCAATTCAAAGGCAGAAGATTGGCGTAACAAAAGGTCTCGTGATCGCAGTACCACACGTGGAGGAATTTTCTTTGGATTTTTAGGATGTGGGTGTTATTAGTAAACCAGCATTTATTGCCCACCTTTAATGATATCTGAACCTAGTCTGTTCAAACCCAGTTGCCTATCTCAGTGAGGAGGTGATGAGCAAAGGTCAATAAACTAAGACAAAGGAATGGTGAGGTCCTACCACATAGAGGCAGGGCGTTCAGCCCATTCTGTTCATGCCAGCTATTTCTACAATTAATCCAACCCCCTTTATCAACACCCCAGTATGTTTCCTAGCTCCTTTTGGAAGGCACCATTGAATATGGTACCATTGATTTGGATTGAGCTGTGTATCACAGTGCAATAACCCACAGCATAGAAAATACACTTGCGCTTCCTCCAACAATTACTTTGGATCAAAGTGCTGTAGTAACTCAGCAGGTCAGACAGCAACTCTGGAGGACATGGATAGGCGATGTTTCAGATTGTATCCCTTCTTCAGGCCAATCCACATCTTCAGGTCAATGGTTCTCTGGCTACTTTCCTACCCTTTCAAAAAACTGGTCCTAGTTTTGAACATTTCCCTTGATGGAGAAACCCTTCTTCAGACTGATGGGTTTCGGCCTGAAATGTTGCCTATTTCCTTCGCTCCATCCATGCTGCTGCACCCGCTGAGTTTCTCCAGCACTTTTGTCTACATTTGATTTTCCAGCATCTGCAGTTCCTTCTTGAACATAATATGTGAATGCTTCATTGAGCATAATTCCGACTGGTAACTACGCACTTCGTCCGAGCACATTATCGCATGCGTCATGCAAACCGTCTTCAATGACCACCTAAACTGTCATTTGGCAACCTAAAAAGCTGTCACGGTTGCCCAGCTGGCAACAGGGGAAAAAAGTTAAGCGAGAGCCCTGCCCTCTCACTCTCTCTCTCTCTCTCTCTCTCACTCTCTCTCACTCTCTCTCACACACACACACACACACACATAACTGAGCTCAGTGGCCTTTCAAAGGCAGCTTCAACTCTTGTCCCTGCCCATGGAAGGAAAGGTCATTGAGGGTTCCAGGCCCTGATTGGAGCCGAGCAGAGTAAAAATGTGCACGTTGAGATTGGGGAAGGGCTGATGTGGGTTTCTCTGCAATGGCATCAATGTTTGAAGAGCCTGCCAAAATGCCATTCTTGAAAACAACTGTCTTGTGGTAAATATTTATCTTTTGAGAGCCTGGGTAACACGACTGACTTTGCCTCAGCCTGTTGTGCATGTATCTGCCAATCTTGACCTCCCTAAATCACAGGCATTCATGACCACATTGAGATCCTATCTTTTATTATTAAATAATTACCCAGCTTAGGCACGGCTCATGATCTGAGTGCTGATAACAGTGATGTCTGCTAAACCCTTCTGCTTGCTTTTGCTTCATTGAAAATAAAGAAATGTCCGTGTGATGGTTCAGTGAGTAAATGCACCACATGGTGTTCTGCTGATTTTTCTAGACCCAAGCAAGCCCTTGGTTTCATCACTGCAGTGTGCTCAGTGCCAGGGGCACAACAACACAAGGCAACAATATATAACCAGGTGCCTGTTAGCAACACCTGGGAGCAAGCTGGTAATAATAACTGCAGGACAGATGTTTAGGGAAGGAAGGGATATTGGGAAGGAAGGACAAGGGCCATGATCGCACTCAAATGCAGAGCAGGCACGAGGGACAGACTGGCCTAACTTTGTTGCTGTTTCTTTCATTTTTACGTTTAATCTTGCTGCAGCCAAGGTGACACTGCAGGTATAACTGCTGCCTCCCCACTTCAGCCTGTATGGTCGTGAGAGGTCTCCAAAGAGTTGTAGCGTCTTTCTGGTCGCCGCTGAATTTTCAACATGTTGAAAATTTCGGCGACCTATCACGGGTGCCGGCAGTCGCCTGCAAAGGTTGCGTAAGTGGGACAGGCCTTTTAGAAGGATATGGGCCAAACGCAGGCAGGTGGGTCATGTTGGTCAGCGTGGGCAAGTTGGGCCGAAGAACCTATATCCATACTGTAGGACTCTATAACATCCTAAACTAACACCGTGTACGATTCATGAAAATGAGTCCTTTAGATGCATATTTGATACTGACTTCCCAAAAGCCTGAGATATTTATTACAGATTAGGCTCGAGGAGTAATTACATTGTCTGTCATGTGCACAAAGATATGAAAGACATTAAGAGTCATGTGCACTAAGATATGAAAGACATTAATAACTCACAAAAAAAATCAAGCGAGCATCAGCTCTAATATATGATACTTTGCAAATTAGTACTGACCATCCTCAACGTAAAGTAAAATAATCTTGGACCTGAAACAATGCTGCTAGCTTTACTCGCCCACCCCAGCCAGTGCCTTGATATCTCTCTTATTTCACTGTGTCAGTATTGGGAAATACAAGGTCAAATTAGTAAGAGAGCACGTACGTGTATCCGAACGGGCAGTACTTGTCACACACAACGGGCTTGCACTTCTTTGGTCGTGCCCGACACTGGCAGATTTCGCAGCCGTGTACATCAGTCTGCAGGCCAAATGGACAGTCCATACCACAGCCTGAGATCAGGCCCGTACAAAGCTCCTCTCCTGCAATTAAAACAAAACGAGATTAAACACAAGCTCATAGATCAGAGGCTATTGAAAGGAAAGGATTGCATTTGTATAGAGTCATTTATGACCTTGGGGAGACTCAAACCCCTTTGTGGCTAATGAGAGGCAGTTAATGTTGCCTTGAAGGAATCAATTTTGACTTTTAGTATAATTACCAGAACCTCTGTGACTAAAGCACAGAAGGCGACTCAGTGGGTCAGGCAACATCTGGGAAGGGAATGGACAGATGATGTTTTGGGTCGGGACCCTTCTCCTGAGCTGTTCATTCCCTACGCAGATGCTGCCTGACCTGCTGAATTCCTCCAGCAATTTGTTATTACTCAACATTCCAGCATCTGCAGGCTCTTCTGCCTCCAGCCTCTGTGAAAGCTGAGAATGCTGGAATAGCTTAGAAGGTCAGGTAGAATCTGTGGAAAGAGAAGAAGAGTTAACATTTTAGATCAATGGCCTTTCACCAGATCTGAAACGTAAACTCTGTTTCTCTCTGTAATCTAAAATTGGCCTGCTCCTCTTAGGAAGTCTGCGTGTGTCTTGCTTTAGATATCTCTTCTCAACCTCCCAGCCATTTGAATGCATTGGGACTTAGGAAAGTTGTAATTTTGTAACACATTTTATGCCAAAAGCCAATGCCACAGCACATATAGGAAAGATGAAATAAATAAATGAATGCTGGAAATACATCGCAGATCATATAGAAAATCTAGAGAGAGGGCAGGATTCAATTCACTCTGAAACATGAACTGTTTCCATTCCCAGGAATACTGCCTGACCTGCTGAGAATTTCCAGCAAATTCTGTTTTTTTAGGCAAAGCTGACAGCTAATTTGATTCAGAAAATTCCCACAAGTAACAATTAACACAGGTCCGGATTTTTTTATTTGCTGGCGTGGGCTGAGAGAAGAATGTTGTCCATGACCTTAGGAGAACTGACTGCTCTTTTACAATTATACTGTAAGCCTGGAATCTTTCATGGATATAACACCTCTGTTTCATTTCCTCAAAGTGCAATAGTAACAATTTAATTCCTTTTCTTTCTCTTTCATACACCTCCCATCCCCTTCCCTTCCCTGGCCCACCAGTAGTTTAGTCCAAATCTCACCATGCGGGAAAGCCACAGAGCAATCACTCCAGGGTAGACCCTGCCAAGAGCAACTTTGGAACAATACTGTGATCTCTGGCACCACATTGGCATGGGGGTACTTTTATCACCAAGTTCAATCTCCTGCCCTCACTTGAAAATACACCACTGTTCCTTAATTGCTGTTGTTTCTAATTCCTGGAACTCTCTGCAATGAAGGAGTACCTTTACCAGAAGGACCATGGTGGTTCACCAGTATCTTCTCAAAGGCATGTGACATTGGGCAATAAATGCAGGCCCACGCCATTTAAATGAAAATAAAAATAAATATGGGTATGCCTTTGTACTTTAATATATATGATGATTTCCGTTTGAATTTACTTATGGTGGGGAAAGGTTAGAGCGATATGGACCAAACACAGGCAGGTGGGACTGGCGTAATAGGGTATCTTGATCAGCATGGATGAATGGCCTGTTTCCATGCTGTATAACTCTAGGACATTGGCTGCATTATGCACTGTCTACTAGATAGAGTATATTAAGCATCATACAATGGCTAATTCAAACTCCTTGCTGCCGGCCTCCAATTGTGGCGCCCTCTATGGAGCACCCGACCTGGCCAGGCTGTGTCACTTTCGAGCTCAATCCATTCAAACATGGCCGATCTTCTATCTCAAATCCCTGTCCATAACTCTTGCTGGCTTTTATGGAAAGTGAAGAACACATTCCTTGTGGCCAATAACAATTGGGATGTTTGTGTAGCAACCATACAAAACATTGGTTCGGCCAAACTAGAAGTGTGGTTGCCATACTATCAGAAGGACAAAGCACAGATGAGATTCACTAAGACATTGCTCGAATTGGAGGACTTTTGTCATGGGGAGACACTGAATGGGCTGGGCTTGTTTTCCCTAGAGTGAAGTAGGCTGAGGGGTGACCTGAGAGAAGCAGAAAAGATTATGAGAGACATAGTTAGGATGGAAAGACAAAACCTTTCCCTCATGGTAAGGGTATTAAGGGTCAAAGGAAGGCGATTTACAGGAAATGTGAGAAGTTAGTCTTTTGCACAGGAAGTGGTTTATACTATCAGTAAGATGGTGGAGTGAGATACAAACGTTACGCTTAAGAGGTTTTAGACAGACTCATAAACAGACAAGGCTTTTAGTCTCTTAAATAGACAAGCTGCAAAAGGAAACGTGCTGGATTAATAAAAGGAAAAAGTGCTGGATTAGCTCAGCAGGTCAGGCCAGCATCTCTGGAGAACTTGGATAGGTGAAGTTTCGGGTCAGGATCCTTCTTCGGACTGATTATAGGGATGGGTGGGAGGGAATAAAGCTGGAAGAGAAGAGGGGCAGGACAAAGCATGGCAAGTAATAGGTGAACACAGGCGAGCGGGGGTTCTCCTTGGCAGATGGTTGAATAAAGGATAGACTTATTAAAAAATGTGAGAAGTTGTGTAGCCAGAGGAAGGAATGTAGGTGAAGGAAGATGGGAGAAATAAATGCGTCCAGGTGGTGCACGGTGGGCAGTGGGGAAGAATGGGGATGTGGGGGACAAAGGGAGATTGGGAGGGAGGGTGGTTTGTTAGCGGTACCTATAATCGGAGAATTCAATATTCATATCATTGGATATTAAGCTACCCAAGCAGAATATAAGATGCTTTTCTTCCAGTTTGCGTATGACCTCACTCTGACATGATGGAGGCCCAGGACAGAAAGGTCACTATGGGCATGGGAACAGAAGTTTAAATTGTTAGCAACTGGGTAAACTGGTATGCCCGGTAGACCGAGCGCAAGTTGCTCAGCGAAGCGGTGGCTGAGTGTACCCTTGTTCTCGCCAATGTACAGGAGGCATGTCGGGAACACCAGATGCTGTAATTGAGGTTAGAGGAGGTGCACATGAACCTCTGTCTCACCTGGAAGGACTGCTGGAGTTCTTGAGTGAAGGCAAAGGAGAAGTTAAGAAGGGTCCTGACCACCTATCCATGTTCTCCAGTGTTGTGGCCTGACCTGCTGAGTTACTCCAGCACTTTGTGCCTTTTTTTTTGGTAAAACCAACATTAGCAGTTCCTTGTTTCTACAACTAACAGAAGGATATGGATGTGGGCAAATGGGATTCATATATATGGGCAAAAAGGTCAGCATTGATGTGGTGGGCTGAAGAACCTGTTGCTCTGCAGTATGACTCTGTGTCTCTACCTGTCCCACGGGGTTGAGTTGACAAGTTTAAGGTGGGTTCTCCTGCAGAAGCTTACAAAGGCCAATAATTGGGTGCAGCCATTTTTTGCCAAGGAGCTCTTTCCAGCTCTTTTTGAAACACTTCCATACTGCCAGGAGCTCTCCCATGACCAAGCTCAGGCATGGGGCAGGAATGGTCAAACATTTCTTCCTCTCTCACCAGGGACCCAAACAGTCTTTCCAGGTGAAACAGTGTTTCATTTGCACTTCTTCCAGTCTAGTGTACCGCAATCTGTGTTTGGTTTCTCCTCTATGTTGGAGCATCCAAGCACAGATTGTGTGACCACGGCAATGTTAGCTCTATTTCTCTTCCCACGGATGAGGGCTGACCTGCTGAGTTCTTCCTGCATTTTCTGTTTTTATTTTGGATTTCTAGCTTCTGCAGGTTTGTTGAAACTCCTCGCTGTAGTTGCTTGGCTCCATGGATTGGCATTCGTCAAACAAATAAACGATATCAACAAACATACAAGAGGTGCAAATTGATGGCAGATCACCACATCTGAGTCACGCACTTCAATCTTTCGTTTCTAACATCACCATGGGAACTCCATCATTAAGTATATCACCAGTTCAAAGAGATGGTTTGCCATCAGCAGCACATTCTTACCAGGCCATCTAGCCCACATTATTTAAATAAGTAACAAACACTTTGCTGGAGAAACTCAGCAGATTAAGCAGTACCCATCGGTGGAAAGGAATGGTCAATGTTTTGAGTCAAAACCATCCATTTCTCTGCACAATGCTGTCATCGATTCTGCTTGACCTGCTGAGTTCCTCCAGCAGAACGTTTCTTGCTCCAGATTCGAGTCTCTGCAGTCTCAAAATGTTTTAAAAGTCCTTTTCTTCCATGGCCCTGATCCTATCACAATGGCGATGCTCTGATTTATCTTACTTATTTCTTAACCCTCTGAAGCTTTCTGATGTTCAGAGGTTGCAGGGCCTAGCTCTGCATAGAAATAAAGAGTCCCTTTAAGGCACACGTAGAGATAATCACTAACTATGTTAAAAATGTAAAATAAAAATAACACACCGTTGATTGCTTCAGGGTGGTCACTGTCCTCATAATGAATCAGCTCTTAAAGTCCTTCCAGCAGGATAATTAACAAAATGTATTGTAGGAATTCCATAAAATGTGGTGAATGGAATTTTTATTGGTTTCTGAACAAAACATTGTGGCCCTGGGTTAGACACAGTCTGAGAAATAGTGGATATGCATTGCCAACCGTTAAGACAGATAGCACTAAACAAGAGAAAGGAAACATAGCTGACAAAGAGGGAGGATATTCAACATTGGTACGCATTTCTCCATAGAATTTACCTCATGCCTTTTAAGACGCGTAAGTTCATGAAACATTTAATGACTGAGAGCGAATCCCTGGATATGTTTATGGAGGTGATTCTGGCATATATTTAAACTCTACAGGTGAGAGCTTCAATGCAATTCGCACCTTTTTCCTCCTTTTCTAAAATTCACTCATGGATTGCAGGCGCTGCGGCATTTATTGCTTCATCCTCAACTGTTCTTCAAGAACTCAAGATAATATGAGAGGGAGTAGACCACCAGGCCCCTCAAGCCTACCCTAACATTCAAAATGTTCATGGCTGCTCTATGCTGGCCTTATCTCCTCAACTTGACAAAATGGTAGTGACACACTTTCTTGAATTGGTCCTTTAGTTTAGTTTAGGGACACAGCGCGGAAACAGGCCCTTCGGCCCATCGAGTCCGCGCCGACCAGCGATCGCCGCACATTAACACTATCCTACACATACTAGGGTCAATTAACAATTATACCAAGCCAATTAACCTACAAACCTGTCCGTCTTTGGAGATACTGGAGAAAACCCACGCAGGTCACGAGGGGGACGTACAACCTCCTTACCGCCAAGCACCTGTAGTCAGAATCGAAACCGGGTCCCTGGCGCTGTAAGACAGCAACTCTACCGCTGCGCCATCGTACCATCCTGACCAAGGTGCTCACAGAGTACGATTGTGGAGGTCGGGTTAATTTCCAAATCCAGGTGAGGTGTCACTTCGGAATAAATCCTCCCTACCCAACAACACTGTGAAGGGGAACTTGCTGCTGGCGAGGGTCGTGCCTCCAGTTCTTTCTGCGTGGTGGAAGTCCTAAGTTTGGGAAGCACTGCTGAAGTAGTGTTGCCGAGTTGTGGCATTTATGCATGGTACACACTGCTGGCATCCCTTGTGGGGAAAGGAGTGCCCTTTCCTACCTCATCTGCGGCAGACAGACCACAATTGTGACAAGCTATTTGACCACAGGGAGCTCACGTTAATTGTATTCCTAGCCAACTTCCATAGGCAGGCAGAAAATGCTGGAGTAACTCAGCGGGACAGGCAGCATCTCTGGAGAGAAGGAATGGGTGACGTTTCGGGCAGAGACCCTTCTTCAGACCCGAAACGTCACCCATTCCTTCTCTCCAGAGATGTTGTCTATTTTCATTTGTCATTTCCTCTATGGCACAAGGATGTTATGATCGCCTGCCACAACTAGCTCAAACATAAATCGGTCATTGAAACTGGGAGTTTCACGGTTTAATGTGAATCAGTTACTCACTGGAAAATCTCACTGAGCCATTTTAGAAAGGGAAGCTTCGACAGAAACTATGTGTTTTTTAGACCCTGCTTCCTCATTAAACTTTAAAAGGACTGTTAAACTTAGGCGAGGTGTTATTTTAGAATGTATATTTCCCTGCTGGAATAAAAATCCTTTGGAAAATCTCCCTCCATATGCTGATGTTCTACGGCCAATCAAAAAGCCGGCTAAAGCCTGATGGGAAAGCTGGCAACAGCAACCAAAGATCATACAGCAAGCAAGATAGACCTCTCGACGAAAAAGACATAGTACGGTCATGGGCAGGTTCATGGGTAAATTTCGGCCCCATTTCCGTAACCGGCTTCCGTCTCTGCACCAAAGATCCCATAGGATACTAGTGCGGAGACGGAAGCCGGTTACGGAAACATCCTCGAAAAAATAAGTTATTTGGTAAACGTTGATTACACTGCGAGTTGGGTCGGGTCGGGTTACGGAAATGGATGAGAAAAAGGCCCACGTTCCATTCCGTTGCGTACTACACGTCAGCCCATTGCATTTAGAAGGAGCGATCCATCTTGCTCCGCTATGGGATCTTTGACAGCAACTGCACATTGAAAGCAGTTCCTTTGTTGACTGGAAGGCATTTGGAGATGTCCTGAGATTGTAAAATGCAATTTCTTTCCCCTACTTCAAAAAGTTCTGGCAGTGTCAGAAACCACATTACCGTTTGGGAAGTTAAATCCTGAGACCTCACACATCTGGGGATGTTACTTGCTATTGCCGTGCTTGGGCTCAGCTATCCAGAATATATACTGTATCAATGTGTATAAGCACATGAAAGGAAACCCTAACTTTTCATTTTTCTCCTTTAAAACTTAAAAGATACTGAGCATCGAGTGCTATAAAGTGAGATATCACTTCACTTCACAGTTGCTCTCATTTGAGAGCATGTGAAGCAACACCAGGCAAATGAGCAAACAGAGGCATTTCCCTGGCACAAGACCACAGTGTTGAAGTGTCACAACAACAGCTTTTCACTTCACTTACTCTGTCTACAAAGAAATTCTTACTCCCTGTCTGATACCCCATAACAAAAGCCTCATGAGCTGAATATGTGGCGAACTGCAGTAAATTATATATTATCCACTTGTTTGGTTGCTATTACCAACTTGTGAATCATTTGCTTCACAAATATTTAGCGATCATACACAGAGTGCTATTGCAATTCCTATTTATAAGCCCGTTAATAGATTCAGGTGGCAATGCAGTCTGTTTACCATCTGTGGCAATATCGTCACACAAACTTCAATGCATGCACACAGACAACCTGCGTCTACACACAACACACATATACACGCATACACTCAAGCATATGCACAAACACACCTGCACAGGCACACACTCCAGTAGTACATATGGTCACAAACTCATTAAGTTGCATAAGCACACCACCCACCAGCACACTCACACGTGCACACATGATCTATCTCACACACACACACACACATACTGTGCTATGTGCCAACTGATAGGTGATGTACAGAATGAGATGGTGTACTCACTGGTTTTGCACTGGCACATGCGGCATCCACTGCTGTCTAGCTTGAAGCCATAGATGCAATCCCTCTCCGTCAGTGTGCAGTTGATCAGCAGCTCGCAGACTGGCGGCCCGATGGTGATATACGTCGGCTCTGCAGAAGCAAAGGAGGAAGGGAGGAGAGTGAGAGGTGTTACAGAGTGTCAGCCGAACTCACCGTTCCCTTCTTCCATTTTGCTCGGCAACATACACACTCTGGCATCAGAAAGTTGCCAGAGTGTGTCCCTAGTCATAACCTGAGCAGATCATTCAAACTACACAGCACTTCCCTGGTGCTGAACTATCTGATGTGCTGTCCATTGTCTAAGGTGCTGTGCACAATCTGTGCACCATTGGATCAAATGGATGTTAAAATGCTCCTATGGCACTACTTAAGGAGTTATGATGTCTGACACTGCCTTGACTGAACCAACACTATCCAGCCGAACAGACTATTGGCTTATTAATTGCATGGCCAGTTCAGAATAGCTATTGGATTTGCCTGTAAAACCGCTCCACCTCAATAATAATTGACTGCATGTAGCACACGGCCACATTCCAAGTGAATAGCATTGTACCCGTGAAAACCTTTTATAATTTTGATTACACATCGACGCATCTCAGCTAACTGGGTAACATTTCATGCTTGGAATAAAACCAGAAAATACTGGAAATACTCAGCGGGTCAGGTTGCATTGGTGGGAAGAGAAACATAGTTAATGTTTCAGGTCAAAGATGTCTCCTTGACTGGAAAAAAGATTTCCTTAATCAGCGCGTTTAATTAATTTTATCATTTAAATCCAATGCCATTTTCACTCATCAGACATCTCCCTGGAAGTGTGCACATTATTTGTCTCTGCAGTAGCATGTACAAGAAGGTGGACAGAGAATCGTAAACAGGGGGTCGGGTCCGCATCTTATGGAGTATCATTCAGGGACTTAATTGATCAGCCAACTGAATACTGTGGGTACAAGATGTGACGGAGGCTGGGTATCCTGCAGAGAGCGACTCGCCTCCTGACATGCTAAAGCCTTTCCATGATTTATAAGACACAATTCAGGATTGTGATAGACTGCTCCTACTTTGGCTGGATGAGTCCATCTCCAAAACTCAAGAAGCTTAATGCCATCCAGGACAAAGCAGTCATTTTTTTCCTCCATCAGGCAGATTGGCTGCAGTGCACATTGTCTACAAAATACACTCCGACAGGACCTTCCAAACCTGACCAATAACATCATATATCCCTCTCTGGTCAGGATGTTTGCAAGTTGTAGAAAGCCACCTGAAGTCACCTGAAGACTCCATTCAGTCAGTCTGAAGATGGGTTCCGACCCGAAATGTCACTTATTTGTTTTCACCAGAATGCTGCCTGACCTGCTGAGTTACTCCAGCATTTTGTGTCACTCTTCATTCTAATGTTATTTCACAAAATTTGATAGTGATCTAAATCGAGGCACAGCAGGGAAGATGGTTGAAGAATTAGTTTTGCAATTCTCCCTGTGAGGAGTTTGCATGATTTCCTATGACCGCATGGATTTCCTCTGGGTGCTGTACTTTCCTCCCATATCCCCAAGACGTGCGAGTTTGCCAGACTGTTGGCCTCTGTAAATTGTCCCTATAAATTGTGGATGAGAAATTAGGATTGAGTATGAATGGGTGATTGATGACCAGCACGGGCAAAAAGGCCTGTTTACATGCTGTGTATCTAAATTCAATAAAAGGAGCATTTAACAGGAGGAAAGTGGAGCTGGAGATGCACAGATTTAGATCCCGGTATGGTTGCCAATGATGGAGTGATTACAATTTTGTCTGAGCAAGAACTGAAATGATGCCAGGACTTCTGAGGGTGTGAAGCCAGAGGCAGTTAAAGGATTGGGGAGGGGTCTGAAAATAGCAATAAGAATTTCAACATGCAAGGCCTTGCCCAACCAGTGACCAAGGCAAGTCAGCCATCCCCGAGCCTATTAGTGAAGGGGATTTGGTACAAGCTGAGAGACCAGCCAAGAATATATTGGGAGAGTCAGATCCAAGAGCAACAATGGAGGCCAAAGCATTACTCGCTGATTATTTCATAATTTATTAAATAATTCATAATTTCATCATTTATGAAATAATTCCATGCAGATTGCCTACATAACCAATATCAGGACATTAAAGATGCTTATGTTACAATGTTACACATATGATTAGTCTTCTTAAACAATTCATGCTCTGAACACTGATTTAGATGCTCTTATACTTTGAAAAATTCACCTGGAGTTAAGTTACAGGTCAGTTAAGATCTAACTCTCTACGGAACAGGTTGGATGGGACGAATAGCCCCTATCCTGATGTACAGTATGTGTGTATTACATAGAACAGTACAACACAGGAACAGATCTTCAGCCCATAAGGTCCATACCTAATGTGATGATAAGTTAAACTAATTTCTTCTGCCTTTGCATAGTTAAGGTAGACAGTCAGAACATATTTCCCAGATGGAACTATCAAACACGAGAGGATATAACTTTAAAGTGAAAAGGGCAAAGTCTAAAGGTGTGTGGGTCAATTTCTTTTCACATAGAGGGTCATGAGTGCCTGGAATGTGCTGCCAGGGGTGGTGATAGATACAATAATGGCATGCAAGAAATATTTTGATAAGTGGATGGAATGGAGGGATGTGCATGCAGATAAGGGTTGGTTTTAACATCATGTTTGGCACAGAAATTGTGAGCTGAAGGGCATGTTCCTGTGCTACACTGTTCTACGTTCTATGTGATCCATATCCCTTTATTCCTTGCATATCGTATGCCTATCTGATGGTGTCCTAAATGCCATGTATCATACCTGCCTCCACCACCACTCCTGGTAGCGCATTCCAGGTAGTCACTACTCTGTATAAAAACATTGCCCCGCACATCTCTTTTAAACTTTGTCCCTCTCACATTAAAGCTATGTCCTCTAGTCCTTGACATTTCCACTCTGGGAAAAAGGATTTGATTGTCTACCATATATGTCTCTCATGCAATAGGGTATTGGTTTCATACAATGAACTGCGTACGTCCTACAACAAGAAGTAAATCACCACCTTTTGTGAGAAGCGCCTTCAGGTTCTTAGAATCATACAACACAGAAATAGATACTTCCGTCCACCATGTACATGACAGCCGTCAATTACCTATCCATACAATCACATTGAACATCACGTGTCCATAGCCTTCTGCCTCTTGGTGATTCAAATCCTTCTTTAGGTACTTCGTGTGAGAGTCTCTGCCTCCACCAGCACTTCAGGAATGTGTTTCAGATTCCAACCACCCACTGATCCCTTAACTTAAACCCATGCTCTCTAGTTTTAGATACATCTGGTATGGGGAGATGTTTCAAACTATCACCCCTATCTCTGCCTCTGTGCCCTATCTAGGTTCACGTCCCATCATCTATTCTTCTCCGAATTCCCAACCTAGACTGAGAAGAGGGTATGATATTACCGGAAAAGCACAAAGTGCTGGAGAAACTGAGATGTTGCGGGTCAGGCAACATCTGTGGAGGAACTAGACTGGCAGTGTTTCAGGTCGAGACCCTTCAGATGATTAAAGTGATATTAAAGTGTTCAGTGATTGCCCATGCTGAAGGTGACACTTGTAGTGCATGAAATTGATGCATTCAGAACATGAACTAAATCCTGGGCCCTCGCTCATAATAAAGTAGGGGACAGTGGCGCAGAGCGCTGGAAGGTTGCTGAGCCAAAGGTCACAATTGTAAGCCTTTCTGGAATTCATATGAAATCCTATGAGATTGATGCCTATTCAAGATTTAAAAATTAACTGGACTTTATTCCACTTAGCCAAGCAAACTGATTGAATTGTACCAAACCTTTGTTTTTTATTACAGTTCTCTAAGTAAACCTGCCAACACCTCAGTGAGGGGAGCATATTTCACATTTCATGCGAACCTCAATGGCTATTTACCGTGCAAGGAATGTCTCCTGGACTGAAGCTTATGGAGGCCATAGGGTCAAAGGGCACTGGCATGGCCCATTTATCACCAGTCAGCTGTAGCTGTGCAGGAGCATGACAGTCCCAGCATTAAATTTACAAAGGACTCGACAAAACAAAGTAGCTGATGGTGCACCTGGTTACGTGCGAAAAATGCCATTTAATTTCCGGCAAGGTAACTCAGGAATCTTAAACACGGCCTGCTTAATTAGAGGTAGGAGTTTTACATGGCTGGTCACACAGGTTGGGGGGAAATGAAAATGACTAAAATAAGGATTTCCATAGACCCAAAACTGGGTTAAAATCCGCCATGTGCTACATCGGGTAAACACCCACTTCAGGTAGATAGGGACTCATGGTTGTACAAATCCCCCTTTTCTGGATTTGAAGCAATTTCTTGGAAGTATAACTTGCTGGCACAAATGCAATTTGATGTCTTACTTGATGCACCAGTTGAAAAGCATTTGTGATTAAATAACAACTACATAATATATAACCAGACTTGTATAAAGCTGCAGATTGCTGAAACCTAGGGACACACAACGAGGTCCCACATGAATTTGTGGACACTTGGCCAGATAATTTAAGTGATGCCTGTCCAGGGATTTTGGTGTCCATTACTTTGTTTAACATAGGCTAATAACTTGGACCTGGATGTGAAGGGCACAATGCAAAAAGCAGAGGAGTAGTGAACTATGATGAAGGATGGTATTGACCTCAAGAAAATACGGATAGGCTGGTGAAATATATGGTTGGGTAACATGCGACATTGTTCCCCTTCGCTCCCTCTCTCCCAACTTCTTATCTGCCCTGATCCTCCCATTCCATACGCTTCTTTCCCACAAACACACAGCTAATTCCCATTCAGCTTCTTAACCACCATTCATTCCATCTGCCCATCACCCCCACACTCTTCCCTTTGGATCCCTCCCACGACTGTTCGTATCTGCCTACTCTGCCTCCCTTATTTTGTCCCATACTCCACCATCCCATCCGATTCCATCATCTGAAACTCCTTGTATCTCCACCAGTCATGTCCCAGTCCCTGCCACTATCTTGACCCTCTCTCCCCCCACCTGACTCCATCCATTCATCCACCCCTCCTCACCTGGATCCACCTATCGCTTGCTAGCTCTTGCACCACCTCCTTCAACTCTTTATGCTGGCTATTTCTCTTCCATCTTTTACTCCAGAGAGAGGGTCTCGACCCAAAACTTCGACTGTCCATTTCCCTCGACAGATGCTCCCTGACCCGCTGAGTTCCTTCAGCATTTTGATTTTCATGCTCATAATCCCAGCATCTGCAATCTCCTGTGTGTCCATGATGTTCCAGCCACCAGGAACACGAGGCAGTTTGATGGACCCGTTTCCCTGCCTAATCTACTGCTGTGCCTAAGAATGTAACCAGCCCCCTCAAGCAAGAGTTGTGAATTTGTGGATTTCTCTGCCTCAGAAGGCAGTGGAGGCCGATTCACTGGATGCATTCAAAAGAGAGTTAGATAGAGCTCTTAGGGCTAGCAGAATCAAGGGGTATGGGGAGAAGGCAGGAACGGGGTACTGATTGTGCATGATCAGCCATGATCACATTGAACGTTGGAACTGGCTCGAAGGACCGAATGGCCTACTCCTGAACCTATTTTCTATGTATCCATGCAAATAGCGAGGCCGTGGGAGCTCACTAACAGTCACAGGGAAAAGCTGCAAAGTCCATGCAGACAGCACCTGGGGTCAGGATTGAAACTATTTTGATAGCATTGTCAGGTCACGGGCTTTACTGGCTGCACCACTGTGCCAGCCATTTACATCCTCCTCCCTCTGACGAACTGCACAATCCCTGAGCTAGGGAGTTGACAGGTAGGGATAACCTGAACAGTTTCACCTTTCTTGCATGGGAATGATGGGCAGAATGGCCCACTTTCGTGTCATAAACTTAGAAGATTCTATGTCTTCTCTCAGAGGGATGTGAATCATTGGATTTCTTTATCTAGAGATATGTATCTCAAAGCACTATACATATTCAAGGCTGTTGGACTGCAGAGGAATCAATGATTATAGGCAAAAGGCAGGATCAGAGGCCAGTGATTACATTATTGAATAATAGAGTATGATCAAGGGGCAGTATCGCTTATTCCTGCTCCTGTTCCTAATGTTTTCATGAATGAGCTTAGAGGGGAATATATTACTGAAAAAGGATGGCACTGATAGCACATTAACTGACTCTCAGGCCTTGCTTTGAGAAAGAAAATGTCAACTGAACGTATGTCCAGTTTACGAGTTAATAACAATTTTCCTCCAGGAATTAAGTTTGGTTTATAGCCAATAACCACTTCTCTAATAATTGTACTTTCTGGGGGAGGAATCTCAAGTTTAGGGCATCTACACACACATCAACATGGCAATAATTTAAAAAAAAATTAGCAATACTATTTTTATGTGACAGCTTAAGAGCTGCAATAGAGGAGAAGAAACTGCTGAGCCTCTTGGCTATAGAATAGCACAAACATTGTTGAGGGCTGTAAAATATAAATAAGAGTGCGGGCAGGAGAGTGGAAAAAAACACTATTTGAAACGCTCTTGCACAACATTTCCATTTTATCCCACAAAAACATTCCATCAGCTTTTCTGCCTCTCATGTGTAACATTCTTTCCACTTGCTCAAATATCTGAGCATTTACAGCATCAGCTCCGATTAGGCCACACAATCCCAGGTATCTGTAATTCTTTGGCAGAAAAGAAGCTCACTCTGACAAGTCTGCCTTGCAATGATTGTTTCACTCGTTAGATGGTCCCCGTTCAAGGTCAACGGCAGTCATGGCGGCTCAGAGTTGCCATGGAAACCCACGTTAACCAAAATTATCTGGAGGTTGGGGGCACCATTAGAGAACGACCGTGACAACGGGGTAGATACACACCCATATGCGTGCACACAAACTCACCCCAAAATTCTCACAGAGCAGGACATACATGCGCACAGGAAAATCATGCACACACCTGCATACGTGAAAACCCACGCATGGAGATGCAACACAAACACACACACCCCCCCCCCCCCCCCCCCCACTCCATCCCTATCCAGATGCGTACACGATTGCCACAATAACGTGTGGTCAAGCAGCAAATTCATGGAGTTGGACCATCCTTCCCAGCCCCGCAGCAGCATGCTGCAACAGCTGCTAAACGTGATGGGAGTATGCAGTAAAGTTCAACTTATTCCTGCTATTAATTATCTGGGCACGGACAATATCTTGTAGCCCGAGGTAAAGTTGGATATGTTTTTTATCACTTATCTCAGAAAATGAGAAACAACGTGAAATGCAGTCCCTTGGGGTCCCATGCGCTAAAGTCAGACTGAGTATCAACACAATGTGGTTAAAAAGAGCAAAAGTCAATACATGTTGGCATTTAAATCTCATTTTGATCTATACGTTCCCACAGGGTATCTTCTTCTTATATTAATTTAGCTGCTACTCTTGTCTGCATTATTAGTGATATAAAACAGTTTCGCTTATTTATCGATCTCTCAATCCTACATGTTCAGTTCATGTACATTCCATCAACATTGGCCGCTAAATCACCTCTCATTAACCTCCGCCTCACACATCACCACCACCCCACCTAAAATGACCATCTGAATGAACAATCGGGGAAACAAATTGCGTGAAGGTTCTCCACAAAGCAACAACTACAACAAAACTTCAGTAACAATGCGCTCTCACGAACTCATATTTTAAAGCATGCTAGGTGGGGTAGACCCAAATCCTGGAGAGGGCCATTAAATACGTTTTCTTGTCACCACCCTTCATGAGAAGCCCTCAGTGTCACCAATACATTGAAAGATGAGTGTGACCTTGCACTTTCTCACTTGCTAACAACAAAAGGTTCATTTTTAAATCTTCCTTTGATTTACTGCATTGACACGTATTTTACGAGAAGTGGAACAATAGGAGGTCTCACCTTCCATGTGGAATTTATGTAATTTGACAAATAAGAAGCATTGAGACACACAGCACAGAAACAGGCCCTTCGGCCCATTTGTCCTCGCTGACCAATACACTCCATCTAAGTTAGTGACATTTGCTTGAGTTTGGCCCATATCCCTCTAAACCTTTCCTATCCATGTACCTGTCCAAGTGTTTTTTTTTGTTTATTTTTGTTAGAAGTAAGTACAATAGTGTGGTACTTGAGGACCCAATACATACATACATATTTCCATTCTTGTACAACTTCATACTTTTGATTTAATAATAAAAGAACAGTGGAAGAAAAAAGAAATAAAGAGTGTCGGAATAGATAGACAAGCGAGTAGAAACAGATAGCAAAATAAATAAAGGACAAAGAAGAGAAGCTTAAAAGATTGAAATAGAAGGAGAAAGTAAAGAAAAGAGAGATTAGGAGAGATCTACCTATTTCGACATTGCTTTCAATGTTGTCTTTTCAACATTGCTCTGGTATCTGCCTCAACTACCTCATCTGGCACCTTGTTCCATATACCCATTATCCTCTAAAATAGTTTAACCTCGGGTTCCTGTTAAATCTTTCCAATTTATGGAAACCATCATGGGAGGAAATCGAAGTTCTTGGAGAAAACACAAGCAGGTCACGGGGAGAACATACAAACACCGACCAGACAAGCACCCGTAGCCAGAATCAAACCTGGGTCTCTGGAGCTGTAAGACAGCAACTCTACTGCTCTGCCACCGTGCAGTCACTGCTTCATTCCAACATCCGGCACCAACTCCTGAAGAATTCACGTTCTACTTTGACAGGAAGATTCCCTTATTAGGAAGACCCTAGCGTTTAGACAGACTAGCCTCAAATATCAATTAGAGATGGGAATAGAATCCTAACATGGCAAACCCTACAACACCAAGGCACACAGTGTAGCCTGTATATTTGTTATTATTTTCACAGGTTGAGGGTATCTCAAAGCACAAAGAAGACAACAATAGGTCTGAAACCATCCTGGAAATTCTTTGTGGACCGCAAGTTCTCATAAAGAGAATCACGACTTTGACCATCAATCCTGTTTTAGCAACGTATATATTTCCAGATATGTTTCCATATATTCTCTGAAGTATAGATTCAAAAAGAGATTAATCTGACGTAGAAGAAGACCATTAGGCTGTCGTCTACACTGACTCACTGTGCAGTCCTATTTCATTTCGGAGTCACGTGAGTGACTTCGTGAAGAGCCCGCCGGCGCGCATGCTCGACATATCGTCGTACCGCGTTGCTTCGACGGCTGATGGAGGAGCGTGCTCCTCGCCAGCCCTTCATAAGGGAACCACGCAGGTAAGTATGCTACCTTAAGTTGGTGGTTCTTGTTGTGTTTGCTTCACAGCAAGAACATGGATGGGAGTCTGAGAGGCCGGAGATCGGGGAAAAGTCGCCGGCCAGCAGTTCCGGAGCGAGAGTTGTCGGGGGTACCTGCAACGCAGACCGGAACGAGGGCGGAGATGTCGGTGAGCTCTGTTTTTTCAGGTCCGGACCCGCCCGCACACCACAGCTCGGAGGAGTTCGACGAGGAGGAGTGTGGTGTGCACCAGAGCAGGACGACCCTGCCATGGCAGTCAGGTCGTCAGCAGGCTTGCTGACGGCCTCGAGCAGAAGGGTCCGTGCGGCTGCACGGCCCGCTTCACGAAGCCCCCTGAGGAGGGGAAGGGCAGGAGCCCAAAAGCCTAACCCTGTCGGGGCTAAGGCTCTGCCTGTCGCCAAGGAGCGGTCAGGTTCCAGGACGGGACCCGGGGCAGCTGTGAGGTCCAGCCGTCGCCCCCCAACTTCCGACGCCGGGACGAGTCAGTTGGGGGTCCCGTCACGGTCGCCGAGCCCCCCATGGATGGGTGGGCGAGACCATGCGTCGGCAAGGTCCACGATGTGGGCAGCTGGCAAGCCTGCACGGGCCCAAGGTATCCAGGCTTCGGCTGGTGCCGACACCATGCCGCATCTGTCCTTAGAGGCAACGGCTTCCGCTCCCGCTACACGGAGGCGGTTGAACATGCCCGTGCAGGAATCGCGCAGTTTCGCCTCGGCGGCTGTCGACGACAACTACCGGCACCGGCAGGGCCTCGACGAGGTGCGGGCCGATGACAGGAGCCCCGGCCAATTTTCAGAGCTGGAGGACTCCGACCACCTGAGTGTTCAGGGTGAAGGGCGTATTGACCGTATAGAGCGGCTGCTGGAACGTCTCATTCAACAACAACAGGCATCCAGCAGCGACAGGCACAGGGCTTCATCACCAGCTTCATACACCAGCCTGGAGCAGCAGGACGAGGAGGCAGTGGTCGATCCCATCCCACCCCCGCCTGAATTACCGGCGGAGGACCTCCTCGATGTGGCCACCAAGTTTGCAGCCCCTCATTCCTTGGGGCTTCCTATCAATACAAAACTGGCAGCCACTGTGGACTTCCTAAATAATCACCAGCTTCAGGAGGAAGTTCTACTACAAGCCATGAGCCGTCACAAGGCTCCATCAAACTGCAACTCCCTCAACGTGCCTGTGGTCAATACGCCAATATGGGGCAACATCAGTGCGGCTATCCGTCAGCAGGAGCTAAAGATTCAGCGGATCCTGAAACTCCTCACGGCCGGGATTACTGCCTTTGTGCGGTCGGTCGACGGAGAGGAGCTTAATTTGGACCAGGAGGATGCTCTGGCGCTTCTATGCGCTACTCAAAACGAAATCAACGGCTTTCGGAAAAATAGCATCCGCCCAGCGCTCAACCCCAAATTTGCAGGGTTGTGCAAACCACCGCCGCCGCCGCCGCCCCGTCAGCTCTTTGGCGAAGACCTTTCCAAAAGGGTCAGAGAGCTTGATGAACAAGCCAAGACCGTGGGGCTCATGCGCTCTCAGAGTGCCCCCACGCCATCGAGCTCCAAAGCTCCGCTTGGCCGCTCACGAGGGTCTGCCAGTACGTCTACCAGGAATTACCCTCCAGCTCCAAACAGATATCAACCACCCCAACCACAGGGGTCTTTTTTAGGACAGGCTCGGCAGAAGCCGAGATGGAAAATGAGGACGCCACGACCTCAAACCAACCCAGCACCTCTACGTCCACCCACTCGTGTCAGGGACCGCCGGTAACCACAGAGGTGAGGCGGTCTGGTTCTCTTTTTTCTCTTTGTTTAACTTCACATGTTGGTGGGCGTTTGCGGTTGTTTGCGGGTGCATGGGGTGATATTACCAGTGATGAGTATGTGTTACGGAATATTCAGGGCCATAGCATTGAGTTTATTAATGGGGACATCCCTCCGTCTCAGCATAGACCGGGTCGTATGTTTAAACTAACGGCTGCGGAACAGTCAGTAGGCTATAAGGAAATTTTAAGGTTGGAACAGAAAGGGGTCATAGAGAAAACGGTTCATGAGCCCGTTGAATTTGTTTCCAATATTTTTACCCGACCTAAGAAAGATGGAGGCTGTAGAGTCATTATTGATCTAACCACTCTGAATAAATTTGTAACATATACTCATTTTAAAATGGACACGTTTGAAACGGCCAAATTATTGATCTCACAATGGTGCTTTATGGCATGTATTGATTTACAGGATGCGTACTATACCGTACCTATGCAAAAATATTACAGAAGGTTCTTAACATTTATCTGGATGGACCAGCTGTGGCAATATAGGGCGTTGCCTAATGGGCTCACCACAGCCCCTCGATTATTTACTAAATTGGTGAAGCCAATTATGGCTTATTTAAGACAACGACATCATATCGTTATGGCCTATTTAGATGATATTTTAATTATCGGACACACCTTGGAATCAGCTCAACAAGGGGTTGCAGCTGCGGTCAATTTGTTCCAACAGCTTGGGTTCATTGTTCATCCAGAAAAATCTAAGTTCTGCCCCACCCAGGTAATTAATTATCTGGGGTTCCAGGTGAATTCCATTAGCATGAGAGTCACCATACCAATTAACAAAATTAAGGAGGTAACACAGGTGTGTACAGACTTAATCAATACTTGTATACCATCGATTTGTCACACAGCTACTGTCATTGGCAAGATTGTGGCTTTGTTTCCGGCAGCCCGGTATGGACCTCTGCATTATCAAAACTTGCAGAGAGCCAAGATCGCTGCGCTGCGACGGCATGCTGGTCATTATGATCGATCAATGCAGCTGCCGCCTGCAGCATTGGATGAGTTACGATGGTGGGTTTGCCACATTAGTAACTCGTTTAAAACTATTATTGAGGCGAAACCGATGATATACTTACAAACTGATGCGAGCTCTGATGGTTGGGGAGCTACGAATCAACATTCTAGTTGTGGGGGCCGATGGGATACCCTTGAGAATACAATGTTGGTATCACAAGGGATCAACTATTTGGAGCTGCTTGCAGTGTTTCACGGACTTCATGCATATTGTTCCAAGATCTTTGGAGCACATGTCCGGCTCCAAATAGACAACACCACAGCGGTGGCGTATTTAAACCACATGGGCGGTACCAGGTCAGTTTCATGTGATAAATTGGCTAATTCAATTTGGCTCTGGTGTGTCAAGAGAGACATTTGGATTTCAGCCACCTATTTGCCAGGTGAGCTTAATTTTGTGGCGGACGCCAGGTCACGCAAGTTCAATGATAATATTGAATGGATGTTACATCCTGAAATTTTTGCAAAAATCACAGCCAAATTTGGGAAACCGGACATTCACCTTTTTGCGTCCCGGTTGAACCATCAGGTACCAACCTACGTCTCATGGGAACCAGATTCTGGGGCTATAGCGTTAGATGCATTCTCGCTAGACTGGGGGAATTGCTTTTTCTATGCATTCCCTCCGTTTTGCCTCATCAGTCGGGTATTACGTAAAATTCAGATGGATGGTGCCAAGGGCATCCTTATCATACCCGACTGGCCTACACAGCCGTGGTATCCGATGGTCTTTGACACGCTCAGTGAACCTTGGGTCCGTTTGCAGGGTAGCCCAGAATTAGTTACTCCCCCTGTTTCAGGGGAGCCACATCCCTGCCATGGATATTTAAATTTGTTGGCTTGCAGATTCTGAATCGGCCTTTAGTTGGATACGGCCTTTCTACCCGGACCATGGATACCATTGCGGCGTCGTGCCGAGAGTCTACAAGGCGAAGATACCGCTCTCACATCAGGAAGTGGGAAGCCTTCTGCAGCCGCTCTCGCATCACCTACGATGCCATGACTATAACCGACGTCCTGGAATTCCTCGCGGGGTTGCACCATGATGAACACTTAAGCTACAGTGCCATCAACAGCGCCAGGAGCGCTCTATCATTCTACCTCAATATTGAGGTGGGATCCAACAGGCTAGTGTCCAGGCTCATGCGGGGTATTTTCAATACGAATCCGCCTACACCACGCTACAATATCACCTGGGATGTCAGGGACGTTTTAACTCTGCTCAGGACGTGGTCCCCCATGGAAGGGCTCCAGCTGGACAAACTCACCATGAAGCTGGTGATGTTACTAGCGCTGACTTCAGCACAGAGGGTACAGACACTCCATAAACTACGTGTCGACAGAATGATGTCTACCCCCACAGAAGTAGTTTTGTTTGTTGACGAGCTACTAAAGCAGCATAGACCTGGGTGCACAGGGCTGCAGCTGAAGTTCCCGGCATACCCCGCAGATGCTAGGCTATGTTTAGCCTCCCACATCCGTTACTACGTCAAGGTGACGGCAAGCATCAGAGGAATGGAGAGATACCTGCTTGTCACTCATAAGAGACCTCACCATCGAGTGACAACACAGACGATATCCAGGTGGCTTCGAGTCGTCTTGGGTAAGTCAGGTATCAACACTAATGTGTTCAAATCTCATTCCACCAGGGCTGCATCGACGTCGGCGGCGAGGGTCATGGAGGTGCCCATGGACCATATTCTCGCCACAGCAGGATGGGCTAATGAAGCGGTGTTCCAGCGTTTCTACAACCGGCCCGTCGCTGCGCATCTACAGTTCGCAGAAGCCGTGCTAGATGCGGGGCAAGAACGTGGAGATGTCCCCGAATAAGGGTTTTTTTGCTTTGTTTGTTAATAAATATGATTTGTTTTGCAGTATGGACTAGTCAGCACGTTATTCCTCCCATCCATCCCTGGTAGTGGTGTGACAGCATGGACGTGGTCCAGGGCGTGTCATCACAGAAGCTTTGAAGTCTTCACGAAGTCACTCACGTGACTCCGAAATGAAATAGTAAGATTGAACGAGAACTTACCAGTTCGAAGGTTGATCTTTATTTCATGAGGAGTCGAAGTGAGGGATTTCGTGCCCTCCTCGCCCAACCCTCAATCACCTTCATCTGGTAATCTTAGTCGTTTTCATTCTTACTATGTGAAGTCATTTCTTTTGATTGGTTTCTGTGATTCCACGCCGCTACTTTGAAGTATGTCGAGCATGCGCGCCGGCGGGCTCTTCACGAAATCCCTCACTTCGACTCCTCATGAAATAAAGATCAACCTTTGAACTGGTAAGTTCTCGTTCAATCTTACTATTCCCCACTATTTTCTCCTGTTACCTGTTCTCCCCAATCAAGCCAACTTCAATCCCCCTGATTCTTCTTCAACTCCCTTCAGATCCTACAGTTAAGCTGCATTAGGAGCAATTAACTGTGGCCTATTAAAGTACTACTCTGCATGTCTTGCAATATGGGAAGAGCATCCGAAGGTCACAGGGAAAACATGCAAACTCAGGCAGGTCCATAAGTCGGGGTTCAACCTGGGTTCAACTGGACCTCTACCTGCTGCACCACCATGAAGCTTATGCTTCTTCTTCTCTCATCTCTCCTAGAAGAGTCATACAGAACAACAGGCAGCTCTTTGACCCATCATCACCCTGATGGCTATCTGTTGTTGTCCACTTTGAAGAGTAGACAGGACTTCAGCTTGAAGAAAACACCTTCAACACTAGCACTTCATCTGGGCTGCATTTAAATATCAGCCTGAACTCATGTACCTGGAACAAGAAAATGACAATGGAAATCTGAAAGGAAAGCAGAAAATGCTAGATACACTCACTTCACACTGGAAGGTCAATTGTGCTTTTTTTTTTCTCACAGCTGCTGCCTGACGTGTTGGAGTTTTCCAGCATTTTGTGTACTGATACTGGAAGTAGGACTTGAACTTATAATATCCCTACTGCTGGGTAAGAATGCTACCCATTGATCTATTTAGAGGAACTGTGGGAATTGAAGCTCAAAACTGCTTTCCCCATTGGCATGTGTGAAGTGCCTGCAGGCAAGAATTTGTGGACAGGCTTGTGTGTGTTATTTTATTCATGCCAAGGTGCATACAGTGCCATCCATAATGTTTGGGACAAAGACCCATCGTTTATTTATTTGCCATTGTACTCCACAATTTGAGATTTGTAATAGAAAAAAAATCACATGTGGTTAAAGTGCACATTGTCAGATTTTATTAAAGGCCATTTTTGTACACTTTGGTTTCACCATGTTGAAATTACAGCAGTGTTTATACATAGCCCTCCCAGTTCAGGGCACCATAATGTTTGGGATACATGGCTTCACAGGCGTTTGTAATTGCTCAGGTGTGTTTAATTCCCCCTTTAATGCAGGTATAAGAGATCTCTCGGCACCTAGTCTTTCCTCCAGTATTTCCATCACCTTTGAAAACTTTTATTGCTGTTTATCAACACGAGGACCAAAGTTGTGCCAATGAAAGTCAAAGAAGCCATTATGAGCTCTGACCACCGGTTTGCGGTGCTTCTGGCTGCGGCGCGGCGGGAACTTTAAATCTTCGACCGCCGGCCTTCGGCCTATACCAACCTGAAGCTGCGGTCTCCGGTAGGGAAGCACCAATTCAGGACTTACCTGGACTTTTACCTTGTCTACTCATCTGGACGCCCGCAGCGGCGGCTGCGGAGGGTTGAGGTCCCGACCACGGGGGAAAATGGAGGAGGACTGGCCAAATGTTGTGCCTTCCACCACAGTGATGAATGCTGTGGTGGATGTTTGTGTTACATTTTTATTGTGTATTGTGTGTTCTTTATCATTGTACCGCTGCTGGCAAATTCATTTCACTTGCACTTTATGTGCAATTTGATGAATAAAACCGTATTGTATTGTATTGGCCAGCGGTTCATTCTACAGCAAGACAATGATCCCAAACATACTGCTAACACAACAAAGGGGTTTTTCAAAGCTAAAAAAATGGCCAATTCTTGAATGGCCAAGTCAATCACCCGATCATAACCCAATTGAGCATACCTTTTATATGCTGAAGAGAAACTGAAGGAGACTAGCCCCCAAAAGAAGCATAAGCTAAAGATGGTGGTAATACAGGCCTGGCAGAGCATCACCAGAGAAGACACCCAGCAACTGGTGATGTCCATGAATCACAGACTTCGAGCAGTCATTGCATGCAAAGGACATGTAACCAAATACCAGACATGACTACTTTCATTTACATGACATTGCTGTGTCCCAAACATTATGGTGCCATGAAATGGGGGGGGACTATGTATAAACACTGCTGTAATGGTGAAACCAAAATATAAAAAAATGTCATTTATTAAAATCTGACAATGTACACTTTAACCACATGTGATTTTTTTCTATTACAAATCTGAAATTGTGGAGTACAGAGGCAAATAAATAAATGATGGGTATTTGTCCCAAACATTATGGAGAGCACTGTGTTTGAACACTGTTATTTATTTTATGCATGCCTGTGATTAAATGAGCTGCGATCAGAGGACAATGGAAATAATTTCACAAAAAAATGCAGTCTGAAAAAGAAGTATCTGCCCTTTTCACTTCACTGGGCAAGACCTAACACATAAAGCCAGAGCCAGTGCCAGACTGGTGCGCACTTGAATAGACAGACATAGTTAACTTGGAAAACAACGAACAATCTAATCTACTTTGACTACTGTGCTCTGATAGTGAGACAAACCACCAGATTCAAGGGAATAAAAAAAAGATCGGGCTGGAGAGAGAATTGTTACAGGTCACTGTGAGAGCTGATACAGAGACACTGACCCGTCAAATTAATCCTCTTTGATTTTTCATCGTCACCCACAAAGATTCCACCCGTCATCCTGACATCTCCCCCGGTCTCAAGTATTCGCCTACATACAGGGGTACAGTCATTTACTGAGACCAAGCCCTCTGGAATGTGCGCTATGCAGGTTTCTCAATAGCCGATTGTAATAGTGCCATAGTGCTTATGCTCGTAGTCTTGTAAGGGTGAGTGCACTTCGCTTGCAAAACAGAGCAGACATACTGTTTGTATGTGTGTGTGTGTGTGAGCAAGACTGAGTGAGTCTGTGGACATTTGCATATGTACATGCATGGGAGATGCACAATGTCTTGTATAAATGTGTGAACAGAGTGGAAGAGAGGGGGAGAGAGTGTAATATGTACACATTATTATCTCACGGACAAAAGGCATAGAATATCTTTATCAAGTATAAGTGAGATAATATCTGACATGGGATCTTTTCCCACAATCTAAAAGCAATTTAATGATTTCTTGTGTTCCTATTCTCTGCTTGCTGAATCCATGGAAACTACCTCACCTTGACAGCCCTGCAACATTGGAAGCTCACTATTCTCCACTGGCCTTGTGGAACAAAAGGGTAAAGAAATGTACACAATCGATTGATGTGAGAACTGATTGTACATTCATTTGATACCATTTCTGCACTGAGCCAATATTGAATCTCAGTCTGAAATACAGTTTTCAAATAGTTGGGGACAAACTGACTCTCTGGAATGCCATGGCCAAGGCTTTGACTTTCAGATCCTACTTATCAGACTGTCTCCATTCCCTACCTTCTTGAATCAAGAATTCATTAAAAACTCTCATGCATGTGTTCTGATCTTTACCAAGCCCATCTTACTCAAGTGTAGGGAGGAAAGTATATTTACTCACTCAAGTATGCCTCGAATCACCAACTTTACATTCACTTTGATCTCTAGCATCACAGCACTCATATGATTCACAGGATTATTTACATCTTCAAATCTCTCCAAGGCATAATTCTGCCTACCACTAAAGCTTCTCCAGTTCTCTTTCTTGCTAGTATTAGCTCTCCGATCAATCATTGCCCCACCACTGGCTCCAATATCTTCAGATACCGTTGCTTTGGAATTCTTTCCTTAAACCCTGTCTCTCTATATATTGCACGGGGTGTGGCATCGCTAGCTGGCCAATTAATTATTGTCTGTCCATGAATATTCTTGAGAAGGTGCCTCCTTGAATCTTTACTCCGCTGCCCCGTGATGCTGTTAAGATAAAACATTCCATGGTTTTGACCCAGTAATGTTTGATGAACTGTAGCCCCAGCTAATGTGCCATCACATCGGGCTGCGGGTCCCCAGATGTTGGCATACCATTCCACCAACCTGACATAAAGAAATAGATGAGGGAATCAAGCCAAGCATTCGACGGATCAGGTGCAATGTACCTGCTTGAGATCTCCATTCTTCCCTGGTAATAGAAAATTCTTCAGAAGCACAAAGTGATTCTCAAGAGAACGGAGCAATGTAAGGTGTTGTCACACCGTACTTATTTAACCCCCGCCTGCTGATGTCCTGTCAATATTCCATGACCACCACGTCCCCACCAAAAAAAGTTTGCATGGCACTTTGGTTCGCTTCTGAAATAAAAACGAAAAATGCAGCAAACACTCAGTTGGTCAGGCAGCTTCGGTGGCGAGAGAAACAAAGCCAATGTACCAGGGAGATGATATTCGTAAAGCCTACCACAATCTAGATGGTGAAAGTCAGATTTCCCGAGCCATCCAACAACGTCAGCAATTCTCTTTCAGCCTTGGACTTTATCTAATTACCTCAATGGATATCACTGGCAGGGCCAGCACTTACTGCCCATCACAAAGTCCCCTAGAGAAGATGATGGTATTCTACAGAAGAAAGACACAAAATGCTGGAGGAACTCAGTGGGTCAGCCAGCATCTCTGGAGAAAAGGAATAGGTGACGTTTTGGGTCAAAACCCTTCTTCAGACTGAGAGTCAGGGCAGAGGGTAACTAGAGGCATGAAAAGGTTCAGGAGATGTTACCTACTTGATTCACTGCTATCTGTACTACAAAATGCTGTTCCAGGAATTTGATCCTGCAACTATGAAGGAATTGTGATTTATTTCTCAGTTTGTCCATTTGGTTTTGTCTTAGTACGTATTTTAAAATTAAGTTGTACATAGAACGTGGACATCAGTGGCAATGTTGGAATATCCTTAAATTAAAGAAAGATGACAATATCATTCGACAGTATTGCTGGGTCTGGAGTTACATACGCATTTCCCTTGCTGATGACCCTTAGTGAATAAGATTTGTTCCAACATGAATCCACTAGCTTTTTAACAACATTTCAGATGTCATGAGGGATTTTCTCTCGTCCTTCAATCATGTGACCCAGATGTCCAGTGAATTTGTTCAGGAAAATAACCATGATGCTACTATACCTCGATAGCAAAGAGGTTAATTTAAAGATTTTCGTAGTCATTTTAGTGTCACTATTAGACACCAGACTTCTTTCCCGAAAAGATCTGGTAAACCAGACGACACACAACAATTCTGTAGTTTCCTGGCCATCATTGTTGATGAAAATTAAAAGATTCACATGCTAGAAACCTGAAATAAAAACAGAAAATGCTGGATATATTCAGCAGGGAATGCAGTATCTGTGGAAAGATAAATAGTTCATGTTCCAGCAAAAAAAAAAAAACTGCTGGAGGAAATTAATGTGTCAGGCGGCAGCTTTAGGGTCAAAATGTTGTCTGTCCATTCTCTCAACAGATGCTGTTTGACACGTAAGGTTCCACCAGCATTTTGCATTTTGTTCAAGATTCCAACATCTGTAGTTTCTTGTGTCTCCGGTTAACATTCCAGTTCTGATGAAGGGTTTATCAGGTGGGTCTGATGAAGGATGCCAGAGCTGAAATGTTAATTGTTTCATTTTCCACAGATGCTGCTTCACCCCCTGAGTGTTCCCAGCATTTTTGTTTTTTTGTCTCAACAATTCTGATACTGGAGTTTTATATACCAAATTCTGAAATTATCTGAATTTGAATTACTCTGATGCATGAAGGGATTTAAACTCACGTTATTCGTGAAAGTAACAAGGTCCCCACTCTGCTATCATACCATACATGAATACATCAAGTAGTGCAAAATAGAAAATAAACAGAATGCAGAATAAAGTATTACATGCCCAAAACTATCTTCTCTCTCCCTTCCCTCTTCATCTTCCACAGATGGGATTGTCTCACTAGAAGCAAGTCTGGTAGTAAATTTCTTCAGCGTCTGATCCCAAGCACCATTCGTTCCTGGAGAGTAAGTCGTGCTTGGTTTAGAATGTTACAGTGGAAATGGGGCCCACTGCTGGGGTTTCCTATCCCAACACTGGAAAAAGTTTCCAGTGCTTAATGTTCCCTCTACATCGACTACTCAAATTTCACCCACCACCAAAAATAAAGGTTGCTCTGCTTTATAAACAAATGAAATTCAACTGCTGCTGCCCTAATTCAAGCAGTAAATACCTTTGTCTATTCTTTCTGATGTTATTATTGGTACATCTGTTTATCCTATCCTGCAGTGTGCAATGATTTCCTGCAATCTATTATAATAACAACACTTGCCTCTATGTACTATCTTAATACCAGGAAACATCTTGAAGTGGTTCAAACAATGAAGTACTTTTGAACTGTGCTGATTGCTTCAGGAGACCCCTACAAACAGTTATTGTGTAGATTGGGAAAGGGTTGTCGGGGTGGAGGAAAGGAATCTCCGTGATGATAACTCTTTTGAGTGGCTTCCAGGAGACCATGTCTAATACCCTCATTAATGGCTTAACCAATCCTGGCCAGCTCCAATCCATTAAACTAATCATTAAGACCTAATAGGGAATGACTGGAAATTAAATGAATAACTGAGGTTATTGCTGGCTGTGCACATTAGCGTTGGTGTGGTACAGAATATGCAGAGGTGTGTTCCAAAGTTATTTTACACTTCAGTGCAAGTGGTCAAATATTTAACCTCTTTCCAGAGATACAAGATGACTGGGTCAGTAAACCTTGGGAAAACCTAAACCATTAGAGTAGGTTCATCAGACTAGGTGCTCATTACAAGTCCCAGGTGCGTAAGGAAGAATGAGGGGTTATGTTATTCAAACATATAGGATCCCAAGGGAGCGTGATGAGGTAGATGTTGCAATTTTTTCACTGCCTGGGGAGTCTCAAATGAAGGACATAGCTGCAAAATAGTGGCCAGACATTTTAAACTAAGGTGCATCAAAATTGCTTCTCACAGAAAGTAGATGATCTCTGGAACTCTCTGCTCCCGAGAGTGGTAGACATGTTTAAGGTGGAGATAGATAAATAATTGAAAGATTGTTGAATTGAGGTTATGGGGAATTGATACAGAAGGAGTTGGGGCCAACATAAGTCAACCAATATCTAAGGGCAGGGTTAAGGGGTTGAATGGCTCTTACTGATCAGGTAATAAAGATAAAGTTTGGCACTTTAAGAGAACAATAGGTGACAATGTGACGTAGTGCAGTGAAAATTCATTTCACTGCACCTTATAGTGCATGTGACAAATAAATTTGGACCTTTGAACCTTAGTAAATTGAGCCATTGTCTCGCCGAGCTAGAAACCCGGGTTCAATCCTGGATTTGGATTCCAAATGTGTGGAGTTCACATGTTCTCCCTGTCACTATGTGAGCTACACCAGGTGTGCCTTGTGAGCTACACCAGAAGTTTCCTGGCACTTTTCGGATGGTGAAGGGTTGGTGCAATAATTGGCCATGGTAAATTGCCCCGAATGTAGATGAGTATTGGAATCTGAAGGAAGTTGATAAGAATGTGGGGAGAATAAAATGGGATTCATGTAGAACTAATGTAATTGGGTGGTTGATGGTCAACGTAGACTAAATGTGCTGGATCAGCATGGACAAAGGGCCTGCTTCTGAGCTGAATATCTCTAAGTTTGCGGATGACACTAAGCTGGGGGGCAGTGTTAGCTGTGAGGAGGATGCTAGGAGAATGCAAGGTGACTTGGATAGGTTGGGTGAGTGGGCAAATGTTTGGCAGATGCAGTATAATGTGGATAAATGTGAGGTTATCCACTTTGGTGGCAAAAATAGGAAAACCGACCACTATCTAAATGGTGGCCGATTAGGAAAAGGGGAGATGCAGCGCGACCTGGGTGTCATGGTACACCAGTCATTGAAAGTAGGCATGCAGGTACAGCAGGCATTGAAGAAAGCCAATGGTATGTTAGCTTTCATAGCAAAAGGATTTGAGTATAGGAGCAGGGAGGTTCTACTTCAGTTGTATAGGGTCATGGTGAGGCCACACCTGGAGTATTGCGTACAGTTCTGGGTTTATACTCTCTAGAATTTAGGAGATTGAGAGGGGATCTTATAGAAACTTACAAGATTCTTAAGGGGTTGGACAGACTAGATGCAGGAAGATTGTTCCCGATGTTGGGGAGGTCCAGGACAAGGGGTCACAGCTTAAGGATAAGGGGGAAATCCTTTAGGACTGAGATGAGAAGGAATTTTTTCACACAGAGAGTGGTGGGTCTCTGGAACTCTCTACCACAGAGGGTAGTTGAGGCCAGTTCATTGGCTATATTTAAGAGGGAGTTAGATGTGGCCCTTGTGGCTAAGGGGATCAGAGGGTATGGAGAGAAGGCAGGTACGGGATACTGAGTTGGATGATCAGCCATGATCATATTGAATGGCGGTGCAGGCTCGAAGGGCCGAATGGCCTACTCCTGCACCTAATTTCTATGTTTCTATGTTTCTATGAATCTTGCAATGACTTGAAAGTTTGGGTTCTCAGGCCCAAAACGTCAACCTTTTCCCTTCCCACGGATGGTGTCTGCCCTGTGAAGTGTATCCAGCATTTTCTGTTTTTATTTGACATACCCAGCATTTGTAGTTTTTATTTTCATTTAGAGAATGTTGTTATGCTACAAAATAATTCTCTTATTCAATGAATTTGTGGAAAGCAAAATATTCTTGTTTTTAGGAAAATATACTGCTTTATTTTTAAAAGACTTGGACCATGGCCTCCCCTCCAACTTCTTTTTGCTGGTGAGGAAGCCCCTGAAGAGTGTTGTTCCTTCTGTCGGTATGCAGAGTTTTGCTTGCGACAGCTGGCATGAGCTAATTCTGAAGTGTTACCCTGTCACTGATGATGTGTTCTGAAAAATGCAACAAAGGTTGTGCTGATCTGCAGAACTGGCAGCCTGGGATTGCTCTTTTCCGTGTGAAACTGCTGGCATTTGATCCCACTCTCTGTACGGCAGTCCCTGATGGGTATCAGGTGACACGTGCTGCGCTCCTCCAAATGACTATGAATAAAAATCTTACCGCTTGCGGTGCTGGCTTACTGGGAACGGATCTCGAAGCTGGAATGTGATGGTACCACCCATCCCAAATTCTTTCAGAGGATATGGGTCATGGCAGTTTTGGATCTTTGTGCTGAAAGCCAACTAGGGTAGTGTTAGCTTGTGGCACCTGCTGACCTCATTGGGTTACATAGCCTTCACAGAGATATACAGCATGAAAACAGGCCCTTCTCACCAATGGCGTCCAAAATTCCTATCTATGAAAATCCCACTTGCGTGCGTGTGGCCCATATCCCTCTAAACCATTCCTATCCATGTACCTGTCCAAATGTTTTTTAAACATTGCAATTGCACCTGTCTCCACCACCTCCTCTGGCAGCTCATTCCATATACCCGCTGACCTCTCTGTGAAGAACGTGCCCCTCAAATTTTAAATCTTTTAAATCTTTTCCCGATCGAAGTAAACCCATGCCCTCTCGTTTTGGACATCGCTCTGTTGGGAAAGAAACTGTGACTATCTCTCCTATCTGTGCCTCTTAGAATTTTATGAACCTCCATACCACAAGCATATCATAAGTTTTTGTTACCTCTGTCTGTCTGTATTGCCACATGATAGAACTGTGGTGAAACAGTAGGCCATTTGGCCCAGAGACTAGCTAACCCGCAGTACAGCAATCCCATCAGTCCTATTTCCTCCCCCAAATCAATGCAACCTCCCCCCCCCCCCCCCCAAGTACCCAATGGAAGACTCTGAATGATTCCAGCATTCCTACCATGAGTGCTAGATGCTAATAATTACTCTTTGAGTAAACCAAAAATTTCCTTGTGTTGCCCTTTTTGCCCAATATTTTTTTTAATCTGTGTGTGTGAACCTTTAAACATTGCCAACAGTAGCCACTTCCCTCTATATGCTTTGCAAGTAGGTTGAAAGGTTTGACAAGGAGTGCAAGATCATGACTTCCCCCCCAGCTCCAATCTAAACTTATAGTTCATCACTAATTCCACTCCAATAAATATTTTCTGCATCCTCTGTAAGATGCTATCACCCTTTCTGAACTCCGAAGGTGAACACAACATTCACGGTGTGGAAGCGGGGAGACGTGTCTGAGAGAGTTAGATTGGGGGGGGACCCAGGGGATAAACGGTAAACAATGTTTACAAAGATTCCCCATTCACTCATTGACCCAGGTAACCAGTCGTGGCCTGAGCAGTGTTTTGGGCAGGTTCAACAGAACACACATAGGAGTGACAAATGTGTCATATCGCACCCAGTCACACGTTCATTAAGTTGATCTCAGGTTCCTGTATCCAAACAGTCAGTGCTGGTGCAATAAACTGGGAGATGGGGGTGGGTGAGGGGAACATAGTGCAGGAGGGAACTCTAACATCCTGATCAGTCTTCACAATGCATGTCAACCAAAGACCTAGCTGGTCTAAGGGAAGCATTGTTACACTCAAACTAACCATGCTCTCACTATCAATAGTACAAAAGAATGTCCTCACATATGTGGGATCCTCCTCGGCACAGATTGTCTGTCTGAAGTCCTACCACGTGCTTGGGTTATTATGAAAAGAGTTGTGTGAATGTCAGCATTTTTGTAGTTAGACACAATGGAGAGTGTTGCCTCTGGTGCTTTTTCTTCTGGCTAATGGGTACTGGGGTGTAGTGAAGCCTACTGATGATACGGAGAGGTCTGACATTTCTATTCTGTGTGTAACACTGTTGAGTAGGCACTACTGCTAACATATGAACTGCCAGGTCTCTGGGAGACTGGTTACTCTCTGGGCTTTGTTAATACACTTCTCATTGTTCAGAGGCAGAGGCAGAGCCATTGATTCAAGGTGGAGATTGATGGACATTTAAGTGAGTGAGTTGATGGGTGTGGTGAGAGAGTGAGGTGTTGTGGCTAAGACAAGATAAGCCACGATCTTAATAAATAGTGGTGAGCCTCAAGGGCACTGGCCACCTCCTCTCTCATTCTTATGTTATTGATTTTAAGGCCAAATGACATCAAGGTTTTCTGGACAAGCCATTTCCTTATGGCAGTTGGGAGATCAGGGATGGACCTTAATTGGTACACGTGACAATAAAAGACCTTTGAACCTTTGAAACAGGAAAGGTATCAAAATGAGACACAAAATGTTGGATCGGGCAGCATCTCTAGAGAACATGGATAGGTGACGGTTTGGGTTGGGACCGTTCTTCAGACCCTGATATCCTGGTTAGATACGAACTAGGAGGCCTGGAATCTGTGTTGGAAGCCAGCATCTGCAGTTTCTTGTATCCACATGGTACCAAAATGAAACTGATTTAAAAGGAACATAATCACCCTAAACTGTTCGAATTGTGGGTGTGATCCAAGGTAGTTAACATAGTTGGGAAGTGAGGAAGTTAAGAAAAACAAAGTGTGAGCTACTGGGATTAATAAAAGGGAGCAGTGTTGACAAACAAGAAAAATTAATGAGATCCAATGAGGTATATGGTTTCCCTCTGGTTACCACCATTGGAAAATTCCTCGGACCATGTCCCAGGAAATTCCCAACCTCTGTGGAAAACATGTACGCTGCAGAATTCAGGATAATAAAATGTAAAGGGGAGAGCGAGAGGGAGAGCTGGAGGGCACTAATTTAACAGTAGTTTCAAAAATAAACACGTGAAATGCTTCCAGTTTTTGTGATTGAGACATTGCCCCACCTTAATAATGTATGCTCAGGTTCATTACTGCTGCTGCAAGATTGTGCTTGTTCTGCAGACTTCCTTCAGGCAAATCCTAGGCGGTAATCAGTGTTCTATTCCATGTACACTGAAACAGTCCCTGTGTGATGTACTGGCGTGCAGTTTCAAGTTCTGACACCTGTTCGACACTTTTTTTTAAATGGGCAATCCCATGACTGTTCTGGCATCAGGCTGGCAAGACATATTGTGCACACCGTTTAACGACGGCCTTTCTTTCGATGCCTTGGCTGTTTTGCCCCAGGACTCACCTTCTCTTCTGTGCCAGATCCGCATCGTCCACAATTCCTGGATCACTCAAAGATCTATCTACTTCCACTTTAAATGTCTCCGGAGATTCCGACTCCACAATGCTCTGGGTTGCAGAATTCCAGAGATTCACTACCCTCTATGAGAAGAAGTTTCTACACGCCTCAGTTTTAAGTAATCTACCCCTAATCTTGCAGTCATGCCCCTCGTTGGAGATCTGCCTGCAAGCACACACATCTTGACATTTACCCTGTCATGCTCTGAATAATGTTATATGTTTTATCCTCATCCTTTAAAATTCCAAACAATATATTCTTCTATCTTTAGCTGCTCCTGGCCAGGACAACCCTCTCTGCCCAGGAATTTGGTGAGTGAATATTTTTTGTCCCAAAAGACCAGGCAGGTGCTGACATTCCTTGTGAGTTGCCTCCCCCCTTTCTTCATCTCACCCTGCCAAAAATATTTGCATCCAATTTCTAAGAAAGTTAACATCAGTTTTACTGGCTTGCCTGTGTTGTACACACTGCTTCTGAAATTCAGTTGCAATTACCTCAATGGGATGGAATTTTAGCAGTACAGAGGCCAATTTTTTTACTCGTGACCTGATCAAGCTGCATTGCTGTTTGGGAGCCACCAGGCCTGTAAGGTTTATTTTATAGCTACCTGGAAGAATCAACAGGTCTAGGGTTTAATGCCTCACGACAACAGCAGTGACCAACTTATACCACTCTGGAGTGTTGACCGAGGGATGATGCGCACATCCCTGTCACAGCTGCCACAAATAGTCAATCACACTGTGTTGCATTGGGTCTGGATTTGACCAGCCCAGCAAGCATGGCACATTTCCTTCGAAGGACTTTTAATACTTCCAGTAGTTTCCTGGTCAGCATTACTGGTATTAACTACTTGTTCCTTTAGTTTCTCAGCTGGCTTGGTGGGATTCCAAGTCGTAGCTCCAGATCACCCAGTCCAAGCCTCTTAACACCAAGTGCGGTAACTTAACCATTATGCTGCAGAGTGTAAACATATGGCTCAAATATCAAGGATGGATCTTGAACTGGTGGCATTCTAACTTAGTTTGGGACAGAAAAAAAGAAACCCAGACTAATACGTTTGGATATTGCAAGACAGAAGGGCATGGTATCTATAGGGTGAGGAACATAAATGCATTTGTGCTTGCATGCACACACACACACATGCTCTCTCTCAAACACACACACACACACACAGACATCAAATTACTGCAGGTCTTCCATGTCACCAGGTTCCAAGGGGTGAATGTCAAACTGAATTACCAGACTCAGTACAAAAACATACCTTACACCGAGGTACATACTGGATATACTATAAAGCACAGATCACAGGGAAATAAATCAAGCTCTGTTTCCTTGTTGCCTCAAAGCAGCCACCTGCTAGGCGTGAATTTGAAAATGTACTCTAAATGTTGTTGTAAGGTCCCAGTAAAAACATACAGATCATTCCAAAAATAACTTTTCTTTTACCACTCGCATTCCTCGGATTCCTGTTTTCCCATCTGAAACAGGGGAATTACCTACTTTATTTGAAGCAGTGCTGCCTAGCTTCAGTAAAGCTGTGGGTGTGTGTCTGTATAAACCAAACGGGCTGTATTTCCAGTAATCCCATCTCACAAGTACTTCCCAGAATGTGTGCGTTTGTGTTTGCATGTGTGCTCCACTTGCATGTGTGCATTTCTTATGCATGTACCTTTGTGTTTGTGCAAGTGCATGTTTGCACCCTTATTTGAGCTGTTTTCATGCATGTGTGTGTGCAAGCACACGTTTGTATGTATTGTGAGTACATGTACATGTGAGTCTACATTTGTGTGCATGCTTACATATGCATGTGTCTATGTGTGCACGTGCATTGATTGTGAGCTTGCTTAGTTACATGTGTGTGTGCCAACTTGGGTAAGAGTGCTGGATTAGAAAAAAAATAGGTGCAGGAGTAGGCCATTCGGCCCTTCGAGCCAGCACTGCCATTCAATATGATCATGGATGATCATCCAAAATCAGTACCCCGTTCCGACTTTTCCCCCATATCCCTTGATTCCCTTAGCCCATAGAGCTAAATCTAACTATCTCTTGAAAATATCCACTGCCTTCTGTGGCAGAGAATTCCACAGATTCACAACCCTCCGGGTGAAGAGGGATTCATCCTTCCCTCTTGCTCGGAAGCACATGCATGCAGGGCTGAGTGTGAAGGGCCGACATTGGATCTGACCCACGTGCTTGTACACATGCCACTGGATGCTGATAACACTGGGTGCCCAAAGAAACGGTTTTAGAAAGAACCATTGCATTATGCTAAAGGTTCCCTGTGGCTGTGGAGCAGCAGGTGCTTGGGCCTGTCTTGCTTCAGGCTTGACTGCTCATTGTGGCCACCCCAACAAACTATTTTCTAAAAGCTGCAGGATATTCATGCACATTGCGTTCCAAACTCTACCTTCAGAGAGCAGTTTCCCGGCTCCCGGGACACGCTGCACTCATTTTGCGGTTCCTTACCTTCGCAGACGGGGCAGCACTCTCCGGGGATTTTCACTGGGTTCAAGCAGCTCTGTCCGCAGGCTGTGGCCATGCAGTGCGGCTCGCCGTTGACACACTGGCAGAATGTGCAGTCGTCTTCTCGCCAGCGGTCGCCGTGCGCGCGGATCTGTCCATTAGCGTAACAGCCGGCAGGATTGTGGATCGGGTAAATCGGATCTGTCGGGGTGGCAGTGGAAAGAGGTAGAACAGGGTTAGTCAGCTGCACAAGTGCTGACAATTCAAAGTCAAAGTCAAGTCAAAAGAGTTTATTGTCATGTGTCCATGACAGGACAATGAAAATCTTTCTTTGCATAGCACAACAGAACATAGAAGGCATTGACTACAATTCTATACATAAATACACCCATGAATTAATAAATTAATAAAGTGCAAATAACAGATGGAGGGATATTAATGTTCAGAGTTCCGAGCCAGGTTTAATAGCCTGATGGCTGTGGGGAAGTAGCTATTCCTAAACCGGGTTGTTGCAGTCTTCAGGCTCCTGTACCTTCTACCCGAAGGTAGCAGGGAGATGAGTGTGTGGCCAGGGCGGTGTGGGTCCTTGATGATGCTGCCAGCTTTTTTGAGGCAGCGACTGCGATGAATCCCCTCGATGGAAGGAAGGTCAGAGCCGATGATGGACTGGGCAGTGATTACTACTTTTTGTAGTCTTTTCCTCTCCAGGGCACTCAAATTGCCGAACCAAGCCACGATGCAACCGGTCAGCAAGCTCTCTACTGTGCACCTGTAGAAGTTAGAGAGAGTCCTCCTTGACAGACCAACTCTCTGTAATCTTCTCAGGAAGTAGAGGCGCTGATGAGCTTTCTTAATAATTGCATCTGTGTTATTGATGGGGGAGATACAAGTGAACGGCAAAGAGGCAGGCAGACATGAGCAGGGCAGCACGCACAGCAACTATAGTTTAAAGTGTGCAATATAAAGTGTGGAAACTACCCCAGCCTATTAAACAAAGCAGCCCAGAGCAAAAGACTGCTATGGCAGGGTAAGAGATCTGCTTCAATGCAGCTCTGTGATCTGGCCTACCTACCTTTCCTGTTTCTATTTCTAATAAGCTCATCTATTCATAGAAACATAGAAAATAGGAGCAGGAGTAGGCCATTTGGCCCTTCGAGCCTGCACCGTCATTCAATATGATCATGGCTGATCATCCAACTCAGTATCCCGTACCTGCCTTCTCTCCATACCCCCTGATCCCTTTAGCCACAAGGGCTACATCTAACTCCATCTTAAATATAGCCAATGAACTGGCCTCAACTTCCTTCTCTGGCAGGGAATTCCATAGATTCACCACTCTCTGTGTGAAAAATGAGATTCAATGAAAAACAACTGCTAAGCAGAGACTGTCATTGATCACTGGACATAAATTCATTTATCAGGATCAACATCTAAAGAGTCGTGCAGCATGGAAACAGGCTCTTCAGCCCAACAACTAAATGCCATCGAAGCCAGTTCCATCACTTTCCACCCTTCTAGAAAGCAGGGAGTATTCCTGCTTTTTTTCCACCCAATCTTTCACTCATATCAACAGTATCAACAGTAAATGAAGGTTGGCAACATTTGACTGGGATGGTATTTCAATTATGAGGAGAGACCAGAAACATAAGAAGCTGCAAATGCTGGAATCTGAAGCAAAAAAAATCAAACTGCTGGAGGATCTCAGCAGATCAGGCAACATCTGTGAGAAAATTATCGACGTTTTGCGTCGAGACCTGCATCGGGACCATGAGTGACATTCTCCTCTTGCTGGTTTTGATCCAAACATTGACTTCTCTGACTTCAAGTAGCCCTTGCTTTCCCTCTCCCTCTATCCCCTCCCCCTCCCCAGTTCTCCGGCCAGTCTTACTGTTTCTGACCACATTTTATCTCCATACTGCCCACGCCCATTTCTCTCTGGAGATGCTGCCTGTCCCGCCGAGTAGCTCCAGCATTTTGTCTCTATGAACAATTCCTATCCCCCCCACAGAAGTTGCCTGGCCCGCTGAGTTCTGCGAGCACTTTGCTTTTTGTGTAAAGAGAGACTGGGTGGGCCGGACTTGTTTTTCCTTGAAGCAGTGGAGGGACTTGAATGAGGCGTACCAAATTATGAGGGTATAGATAGAGTTGGCAGTAAGAAATGTTTCCCTAAAGTAGAGGGAATATTATAACATTCAAGGGCATAGGCTTAGGATAAGGGGGAAGTGATTTAGAAGGAATCTGAGAAACAAATCTTTCACCCGGATGGTGCTTTGAATCTGGAATGCACAGCCTGAAGGAATGCTGGAGGCAAGTACTCTCACAACATTTAATTATTTACTAGAGTCTTGAACAGAAGGCTTGAAGGCAATGGAGTATTTACAGGTAAATGGGGTTAGTGTACATTGCTAGGAGATGGTTGGCATGGACCTGATGGTCCTAAGGAGCTATTTCTGTGCTGTGCGACACTATGAAAGGACATGTTTAACATAAAGTCATTGAGCTGAACTGCACAGAAACAGCCCTTTGGCCCCATTTGTCCATAGGTGTCCTTAACGTGATCAATGATTATTGGGATTGGATTTGTGCCCATGCTGCCCTCTCATAGGTGTGAATGCCCCTATGTGTTGACTGCTCCTCCAGATGGTACATGTGGTCTATACCGACCGAGGGCTGATAAAAGTCAAGACAGTAAGCCGAGCCAAAAGCTTGGGTACTTCCGGGCAGGTAGCATTGTGACCATGTTACATATAGATCTCAGGGCTAACCAAGGAATATGGGGAGAATGCAGGAACAGGGTAATGATTCTGGATGATCAGCTATGATCATATTGAATGAAGAGCCAAATGGCCTACTTCTGCACCAATTTTCTATGTCTTTGTTTCTATGACCGTAGGCCAGCATGGGTGAGGATTTTTAACATGGAATTACACAGGCAGTACAGCATTGAGGCGTCAATGTTTGTGCTCCACATGAGCCTCGATACACTCCATTTCAGAGGCAACTAAACTGACAACACCTTAGGCCCTGCCAGCAAAAATGTAGTGTGGATCTAGGCTTGAACCCAGAGTCCTCTGATCTGTGCAACTTGGGGCTAATCTTCAACTCTAATTATAGATGTACCTATTGTTCAATCTTACGCTGTCTTATAAGGTTAAGCCCCACTCCAAGTACATCAGTATTGGACTCTAGTTCTGCATGGTCAGAGGAGCTGGCGTACCTCATCTGATATAAAAGATGCTGCTGGTTGAGTAAGAGAAGGGGATATATTCTCCTCTGTGCTTTGTTCAACGTTTGCCTTGAAAGCCAGCATCATTAAACAATTTGGTGACTAAAACATTGCATTTTTGGGACCTTGTAATGGACCGGTTGACAGCTACATTCCGTCATGTGACCGGCCATGAAGTGTTGTGGAATATCCTGAGGTTATGAACGGCGATACGTAAATGCAAGTAACCTACTGCCTTCAGCACAGGGGCGGTATGTTAGCACTGTGGTAGAGTTGCTGCCGTACATCGCCAGAGACCCGGGTTCGATCCTGACTACGGGTGTTATCTGTACAGAGTTTGTACCTTCTCTCGGTGACTGCATGGGTTTTCCCCGGGTGCTCCAGTTTCTTCCCACACTCCAAAGATGTACAGATTTGTAGGTTAATTTGGCTTTGGTAAAAATTGTAAATTATTCCTAGTGCGTCGGATAGGGCTAGTCTACATGGATCGCTGGGCCGAAGGGCCTGCTTCCGCATTGTATCTCTAAACTAAACTAAACTAAACTAAACAAGGTCTGAAGAAGGGGTTCGGCCCGAAACGTTGCCTATCTCCTTCGCTCCTTAGATGCTGCTGCACCCGCTGAGTTTCTCCAGCCTTTCGTGCACCTTAAACTAAACCTCACTTCAACCAGCCCAATCAGGCTGGGTAATCAAATACATTGATCACAACTTCTAAAAGTTTTAAAATGTTTACAACATTTAAAAGACATTTGGGCATGTATGTGGATAGGAAAGACTTTGAGGGATATGGACTAAATGTGGGCAAATGGAATTAGCTTAGATGGGGTGTCTTGTTTGACATGGATGTTGCTTCCATGCTATATGATTCTTTGAATATCCATGTATCGCCTGTACAATTTTTTATCCATTGGGTCTCTTGGGAGGAGTAGTGGTAGAAGGAGGCTGACATGTTCGAGGCTAAATAGGCCCCCCCCTCCACTCCCCATCCGGTGTAATTGTACGGGGAAGCGGCAAGGCTTACCTTCACAGACGGGGCAGCACTCTCCCTCTGGCACATAGTATCTGTCACAGTGCAGCTCACCGCACTGGGCTGAGAAACAGATGGAGACACCCCCTTGACACCTGCAGAAGCGGCAGGCATCCATCCGGAACATGTTTCCATCGTAATACTCCACGCCGTTGAATATGCAGGTGGGCTTTGTCTCTACAAGGACAGAGCAAAATAAACCGGTTCGATCAGAATCTGTCATAACACAAGGGCACTTCAGTGAAAACTGGATAAACATGAAGAAATGTATGGCTGGGTGCAAGAAGGAAACAAACAAGGTGAGGAGGCCATTCGATCTATCTAGTCAATGCAAGCTCTCACAGAATTTCCATCAATCTCATTCCCCTTCTTATTTCCCTGTAACATGTCCTCTCTTGAAATGCACACCAACTGCCCCTGACTCTCCTGCCACTCACCTACACCAGTGGTAATTCTACAGACACATGCTAGCTTTCAGAAAAATACACAAGGTGCTAGAGTATCTCATCGGATCAGTGCTGGTGTTAATTTTACAGACGTCAATTAACTTGACAGTGCATCTTTTGGATGTGGGAAGAAACCACGGCACCTAGGGAAAATCCACAGTGAAACATGCAAACTCTACACAGACTGTATCCCCGGACTTGGATGCAGGCCACGGGGGCTATGAGGCAGTGGCACCCTGCCACATTCACCCCAGTGTCTTTCTCTGCGGTAATCACTATGCGATACTACCATTGCATGAAGCGTGATTTACATCACGTTGTCAGCAGCTGCTTTACATGCTGTCTGGTTCCAATTTTCCCTACTATTTCTGTAAAGCTGACATTTTAATTTGAGCTGCTCTCTCCCTCTCTCTCTGTCTCACCTTCACTCTCCCTTTCATTATTTCTGTCCATCTTTCCCTTTCTCCACCTCACACCCCCCCCCCCCCCCCCCCCTCGTCGTCCCTCCTCCCTCTCGTTTCTGCACAAAGTCTCCAATCTGAAAAAGTTGGACGGCACATTTCTCCAGTCACCAACGGATGGTTGGGAAATATGGACTGAGTGTTAGAGTTATATTCAGTCAGAAAATCGATGCTGTGAAACTAAAGATGTGCCCTCACTTGACTCTGCTGATAAGTAGCCATCCGAAACTTTACTGCAGAAAAATACCTGTTAATCTGGCATGCTCAGATCTTTGGTCATAATAGACGGGTAGATTTCCTGGACTACCAATGTTGTCCCATTCACTTTTTTGAAAGATGTTACATAAAACTATAGTAATTTTTCCAGTGAACCCAGAAAGTTTAAAGCATAGAAATTAGTACTCTGGTGAGATTAAAGGGTGTGTGGGTTTCGATAACTTGAAGGGCATTGCAGAAATCAGAGCCCCAGTGTGTTACAGTGAGCGTAGGAACTGGGTCCTTGGTGTGTTAAAGGAAGTGTAGGAACTGAGCCCTTGGAGTGTTAAAGGGAATGCAGGAACTGGGGCATAGGTGTGTTACAGGAGGAAAGGAACTGGGGCCCTGTGGCATTTACATCACCCTGTCCCTAGGAGGCTGTGTGGTCCTGGTTATGATCTCCACTGCCTCAACTGAGCCCAACTAGTTCAGCCGAGGACAAGCCAGAGAAACCTGAGGCCAGAGTAATGGAATGCCCCAGCGACAGGTAATAATGGCATCCAGTGAGTCATCTGCTTGTACTGTCCAACTTCAGCGGCCTGAATGTGGGAGGGAATTGTTTCTGCAACTGATTGTTCTGTCAACAAGCCTGTGGAACCAGCTAACCTCAAGCACTGAGCCCAACCACAAAATAAAGATCTGACGCTTAGCTGTCCTGACGAGTTTGCAGCATGAACTCCAGCAGATGTTTTCCATTGACAAATCTGAGCAGCCAGCTTTCAGAAGAAGCCGACAAAATTCCTCTGATCTGGAAGTCAAAAATAGCAAGCCTTCACCCCGTGATCGCAGTATCTACTGGAACTGACGACAACCGCTCAATGGAGCCGATGAAAATAACTTTTGAACTGGCGAATTATTGCAAGTGACTTCATTCCCATTTTTGGGAAACCTCACTTTGCACAGGTTGACATTGGGAACAGGAAGTTGGTTCCTACAGACGCATAGAGAGCCCTAGATTTTTCAGACGATCCCACACCGACCTGCCTTGCCCAAGCTTCCATGAGCAAAAACGGGGTATTATGGGAATTTACAGTACTGGAGGAGGCCATTCAGCCCATTGTGCTCATACCAGCCCAGATCAAAGCTATCAGGTCAACTAATTTTCTAATTCATTGTCCTCCCCAGCAAGGCACATCCATGTTCTTTAGAATGTGGTGGGTGTTTATTTTAGTTCAGTTTAGGGAAACATGCCATTCGGCCCACCATGTCCATGCGACCAACGATCCCCGAATAGTAACACTATCCTACACTCACTAGGGACGATTTTTACATTGACCAAGCCAATTAATCTACAAACCAAGCCAATTAATCTACAAATTAATCTACGTCGTTCGTGTGTGGGAGGAAACCCAAGATCTCGGGGAACACCCACGCGGTCACGGGGAGAACGCACAAAGCCCATACAGACAGCACCCGTAGCCAGGATCGAACCCGAGTCACTGGCGCTGTAAGCGCTGTAAGGCAGCAATTCTACTGCTGCACCACCCTATAAGTGGATTCTTGGCATCCACTACCCCTATGGGCGGTGAGGTCCAGGCCCCACACTCTCAAAATGATTTTTGTTCTGATCTGTTTTACCTATTACTTTAAACTCATACACCCCATTACTGACACCTTTGCTGAGGAAAGGCCCCTCCTTTACACCCTACACAGGCCCCTCCTAATACTATGCTTCTTCATTACTTTGTTCTACAAAGCTCTGGTCCAGCTCATTTCCCCTCATGACTAAACTTCTGCAGGACATGGCAAAACCCTTGTGAATCTCTTCTTCATCCTCTCAGCCTTCGTATAGTGATCACGGAACATAGAGCATAGAAACGTACAGCACAGTAATAGATTCTTTGGACCACAATGTCTGTGTTGAAAAATGATATCAAGCTGAACTAATCTCATGTGCATCGGATCAGAAGTATACACAGTACCAACTGTGTTATCTTCTGTCAGAATTATGCTGCTTCGTTAGTCTATGGATCTACAAAACGATCAGAATAAGGCAGGGGAGTTTACCGAAACAATGGGAGCTTTGGTCAGACTCTCTCCAACAATGAAATGCAGGCCAGCATTTGTGTACACACACACGCGCACAACATACATGCACATATGTACCATCACACTCACACAAACATACATGCCTGCATGCACACACACCAGTAAAAGAATGACAAATACAGATTGAGATGTAGTGAAATGGACAGAATGAGATACTGACATTATAGGAAAGTGACAAAGAGGGATTACGACAGGGACAGGCAGAAAGCTAGAGGACGAGAACCCATTTTTACTCCAGTAATTGGTGCTTCATTTATCCAAACGCAGTTGAAAACTCCTGTCCCCAGACAGTTAGCTACTGCTGAACTCAGTCAACAATCATTATTCAAATTGGAAATAGTGCAATAGACAGTGTTATAGAAAAAAGACAAAACAAGCAAAGCGCAATCATGCAAGCCTCAAAAAACCCATTATTCACTCTGTCTTATACTAGCACTTCAACGGTTGCTGCAAGAGCTGCTTCATTCCCTGAGGCTATACCTGGTACATCTTACTGACGCTGAATAATTGCAATCTTGTTGCTGGTGCTGCCTGCTGAATGAGGCTGGATTTTCAGTGGGCACCTTTGGTACTGGGCAATTATCCTGAATAATTGTGCTGGAGACCAGAGAGCTTCCATCCATTTCGCCCTGAGATATTTAGCTTCAGGGGAAAGGGCAAGTAATGCACCTGCCACGTTGGGAGGGAAGCCTTGCCTTGCAAACAACAGCAGCCCTCCCACAAAGCTATAATGAAATGAGAGGAGGTGGAGGGTTGTTTTCCACACCAGAGGTTTGGGCATTGTCGAAGAGGATGTGGCTGCATCGTCACCTTGCAGACAAGACCCTGTTTGCCCTCTCACGTGACCCAGAAAGGGATGGAAGCAGGTTGGGGAAGGTGTCCTCGTCAATATTTAACCCTCCCCCTTCAATCAAGCACTCACTAAAAACATTAGTCTGTTTAATGTGAAGTCCGTTCAATGGAAGTAAAAGCTATAACTTGAGTCTTTTAACATCAGTACATCTTTCAAGGGAGTGCATTTTCCCCGAATATATGCTAATGATTTTAAAAAAAAATGTTTTTTGACTTTGCTCTCTTGGAAAGACCATTGCTCTTTTTAAAATATATTTTAATGCCTCATGTCTTCCATGTGGTTTATGGGATCTTGCAGTGCATAAAATGCACTTCAGGAGTAGCCTGTGGGGTGCCAAGTGCTATGGGCTGGGTTGCAGTCACGGGAGGTGCTGCATAAAAGGCAAAATGTTCCCCTTTGCGGAGGGGTCTGGGGTAAATAGGATGCAGAGACGTGGTCACAACCCTGCAGTGTCCTGAGATCAACATGCAGGTGATCTGACGAAAGGCCTGGCTCACAGGTTCGTCCCTGCACCCCAGGGGCAGCTAAGAAAATAAAATACAACATGAAGTGATTTTAAAAAACAATTACGTTAAAAGAAGGGAATGCACATCTGCTAACACTGCTGGCAATGCATGTCCCCGCTGAAGCATGTTTTTATAGAATTAACCGTGATTAGGGAGCCTGTTTTCAGCACGCACCAAGAAAGGCCCTGCTGTGATCTCACATGGCAACACTTCTAACATGGCAATGCAGACTACAGCCTTCTAAATTGGGAATCTGGAATGTTCTGGGAGGGAGCCAGGGCTCTGGTTTCTATTCTCATTTCATGGGGTACCATTTGTGGCAACATTTGCCAGGGGGCAGGCTTGAATTTTGGGTGCGCTCCAATACAAGGATGAACGAGAGAAACAGTGCTTTCAATCATGCTTATTTAAGAAGTCAGTGACACTTCTAAAATTGCAGTTGTCCAGGTTGTTTTTTGGAGTGAGGGGCCCGGTTTGCTTGCGGGTGCCATTACCAGACAAGTGATGACAGTGGGTTTGAGAGACTGCTGGGAGACCTGGGCGACCACGGCCTCCTGTTCTAACCTTGGTCTGAACTCGAGATATAGCACGGGGTGGGGACTCCCAGAGCATGAACTTCCTCAGCCCTGACCTGGATGTCTGGGTCATGAAGGAAAACAGGCTATCATGCATCAGTCCTCATGCTAGACCCTGTGCTTTGCACATGTATCCGCACTTAAAGAGCAGCTGGGTGATATAAGGGTGCTGGAGGAACGGGATAGAAAGAAAAAAACAGATAATTTTGTGTCTTATTTCTTTGAGAGCATGACATTTTCCTGTTACTCTCCTATTCTCACGGTCCAGTTCAAGTGTGGATAAATACACTTTGTCTAGCAGCTTGTTACATGTATCTGTGTGAATCACTTGCCCCTCAGTTCTCTTTCCCTTCTCAACCTAAACCTATGCCTTCTAGTTTAGACTCTCCTATCCATGGAAAATACTGTGACTTTCATGATTTTATAAACTGTAACGTGACCCCTTGGCTTCCTTTACTCCAGGAAAAGCAGGCCCAGCCTACGTTACAACTAAAGCTCTCCAGTCATGGCAACATTTTTGTGATTTTCTTTTCTGTACCCCACTGGCTTAATCACATCTTTCCTATGGGATGGTGACCAGAAATTGATACAGTGTTCTAGATGCAGTCTGACCAATGTTTTGTACAATTGTAACATGATGTCCCATCTCTTGTACTCAGTGCCCTGGCTGAGAAAGACAAGCATGTTATATATCTTGGGTACACAAAAGGCTGGAGAAACTCAGCGGGTGCAGCAGCATCTAAGGAGCGAAGGAGATAGGCGATGTTTCGGGTCGAGACCCTTCTTCAGACCTTAGATGCTGCTGCACCCGCTGAGTTTCTCCAGCCTTTTGTGTACCCTCGATTCTCCAGCATCTGTAGTTCCTTCTTTAACATGTTATATATCTTCTTCGCTAGTCTTTCAACCTTTGTTCACCCCCCCACCCAATAGTGCTGAAAATTTGTTCTTCTCTCTTTAGGGGGATCCATTTCGTAGCACATCGAACAGTACAGCACGGGAACGATGTCCGTGCCGAACATAATGCCAAGTTAATCCCCTTTGCTTGCATATGATCCAATTTCCTTTATTCCAGGTCACAGGGAGAATGGAAAACTCCTTGCAGACAGCATCCGTAGACAGGATGGACGTCTGTGAGGCAGCAACTCTTACTACTGTGCCACTGTGCTGCCCCTAATCTGTGGGTCTCATCTCAAATCTGTGCCAGATTTATGCATTCCAGTTATCGGGTATCAGAAACATTTTCCCTCCATCTGCTCTATCAAAAGCTGGTGTTATTTTTATCATTCCTCTATTTGAGTTTAGAAACATAGAAACATAGAAAATAGGTGCAGGAGTAGGCCATTCGGCCCTTCGAGCCCGCACCGCCATTCAATATGTTCATGGCTGATCATCCAACTCAGTATCCCGTACCTGCCTTCTCTCCATACCCCCTGATCCCTTTAGCCACAAGGGCCACATCTAGCTCCCTCTTAAATATAGCCAATGAACTGGCCTCAACTACCTTCAGTGGCAAAGAATTCCAGAGACTCGCCACTCTCTGTATGAAAAATGTTTTTCTCATCTCAGTCCTAAAAGACTTCCCCCTTATCCTTAAACTGTGACCCCCTTGTCCTGGACTTCCCCAACATCAGGCACAATCTTCCTGCATCTAGCCTGTCCAACCCCTTAAGAATTTTGTACGTTTCTATAAGATCCCCCCTCAATCTTTTAAATTCTAGCGAGTACAAGCCGAGTCTATCCAGTCTTTCTTCATGTGAAAGTCCTGCCATCCCATACAAGTTTGTATGTTTCAATTAGACACCCTGCCGTTCATCCAAAATCTATTGAATAACGGCCCAGTCAATCCAATTTCTCCTCATACAGCAGTCCAGCGTCACAGAATCAGACTGTTGAACCTCCATTGCATTTCCTCTATGGCGAGGATACACTTTCTTCATAAATCGCTATCAGGCCACACGGTGAGCAGATGAACAATGTCAATACTGCTGGTCAATGATCTCTCATTAGAATCTAGATGTCTCTTGGAGCTGGGATTGTTAAAACAAGTTGGGTTCACCTGAAGAGTCAAGAAGCCAATAAGGTGTTGGTTGGATGTCTCGTGCTGACAATGGAGCAGAATGTGATGGAGTAGAAGAGGTGCACAGCTAATCACTGAAAGGTCGGAGGTTGTAAACTTCAATGTAGACTGGTAATGAATTTAGATAGATGAAGGAATATCTTCCCACAGAGCACTTCAAGTAACTTTGCAGAAAACACAATGTGGGTAGGAAGATTAAGAAAGGACGAGGCCTTTCAATCAGATTAAGGCTGCTCTGTTTTTAACTTGGATCTATATGCATCAATACCCTTATTCTGGTAGAAACTGATTGCAGATTTTAAATTATTAATGGAACTTAATGTGACATAAGAAGTGTTTGTTAACTTCTCTCCTGAACAGACTAACTCTGATGTTAAAGTTATGCCTCTTCATCCCGCACTTCATTTTTTGACATTAATTTATTATTGCCACGTATATTGAGATATGGTGATCCCTATCCCCTGGCTCCATCAATGGTGTGGATGTGCAGTTTACCAGGGAGTACAAATACATTGGAATGTACCTGCACAGTAAACTGGACTGGTCCAGGAATGCTGAGGCCATGCACAAGAAGGGACAGAACCACCTGTACTCTTTGAGAAGGCTCCACTCCTTCAATGTCTGCAGTAAGATGCTGCAGATGTCCTACCAATCGGTGGTAGCCAATGCCATCTTCTTCACTGTCGTGTGCTGAGGCAGCAGGGCGAAGGCCATACAAATACCTTGGAATGACACCAATAGGATCAACAAACTCATCAGGATGGCTGGCTCAGTTCTTGGGGCCGAGTTAGATTAATGGGAGGTGGTCTTGGAGGGGATGCTCCTCAAACTACGGAGCATCTTGGACAATACAGCTCACCCCCTCCATGACACACTGGTCAACTGAGGGGTACCTTCAGCAACAGACTGGTTCCACAAAGATGCAGTACAGAACGCCACAGGAGATCCTTCTTCCCTGTGGCTATCAAACTGTACAACTCCTCCCCCTTCTGTCATGGGGTAGACTGACTCTTTCCCCCCCCCCCCCCCACCCAATCTTGGCACATCCCCAATCCTTTCCACTCGACACTTTAATTTCATGTATTTTGGGTTTTATGACTGTTGGCAGATTAATTTCCCACTTGAGATAAAGTTATATCGTATCGTAACTTATTTCCACTGTGGAGTGATTCCCTCTTCACTTTCAATTCCTTTCAAAATCCCAAACACCTCAATCGTATCCTTTATTGAGAACGTTGGAATATTGCTGCTGCGTTGGGAACCTTGTAGCTCTGATTATTCCGATGGATTCGTACCAAAGCTAGAGATGGCCACGATATCAAGATTAGTGAAGCTCTTCCTGCTGCTTTGGCACACATTTATTCGTAATTCAACATAAAAAAAATATATATATCTGCTTGGTTTGACATTGGTAATTGTGGGAACTTACTGCATACAAACCAGCCACTGGGTTTCCCGCATTGTAGCAATGGGTACAATTCCAAAGGTACTGCATTGACTGTGAAAGGGTTTTGGTATATCCTAAAACCTGTCTGTACATAGAATTTGTAGTCGGAAGAGATCAAACTGCCCGATACGGCCATCAATCCCGAAGCTTTTTGCAGGAAGTACTCTTTATCTTTATATCCAAGTAATCATTGCTATTTGGCACTGTAATGTTAGATGCTCTTCCCTTTTAAACTTAACTACTACAATAAGTACGTGTGCATTTGTGAAGGGTTAGTGATCACCCTCCTTTTTATCTTCCAGTACCTCTGGAATGCAGAATTCCACGAGTTATTTCCCTCTTTGACCATTGATCATCCTGTTAAATTATTGATCACCTTTTGTGCTGCTGCATATGTACTTATGAAGTGCTTTCCCTATGGATGATTTATCACTGTCTGTGTCGGATTTCACGGGGGCTGCCATGCCCACGACAGCACTTTGTGGCTTTACATGTGCTCTCTATCTACTTGCTTCGCTTCTGATAATTCGTAACATGGTTACACACCCTCTTGGAATGGTTCCGCCATTCTACACACTGCATTCTTTCTGGGAAGAGGAGCTCTGTGTAGGAGTGCTGGAAGAAAGTTCTGGTTTTGTTTTGTGTGCTATTTCCTGAAAATTCCAGACTTGTGAGTACTTCTTCCTGACTGTTGACACCGGGAGCTCGAAAGCCTGCACACAGCTTGAAAACAGAATGCTGACAATTTCCACCCCCGGAGATCCCCTCCACCATCCCAAACCCCCCCCCCTCCCCAGCTCCCCCCCCCCCCCCCCCCGTGACCCATTCATGGGACAGTATTGAGTTAGAAATGCAGTGGCGACCTGAGTAAACACACAATTCCCCTATCACTCAGCCTTAGCCCCAGCCACCCCCACTGGACTGCTGTTCGAACAGAAATGTCCTTCAACTTTTTTTTCAGAATTTGTCGGGAAGCCTCCGTATCAATAACATGTGACCACTTGCTTTCTTTTAATCAACACTACGCCAGTAGAATTATTCTCAGTTTAAACCACTGCGTGTTTCACAGGGGATTGAGATAGAGAACGCCATCTGTCAAGATCTCTTTTGTTGCTCTTTCCCCATCTTACATGAATACAACAGCTCTGCAGCAAGGTGGGCAATACATTTGTCAAAGCTAGTCTTTTAGCTCCGTCCTCTGCATAAAGTTTAAATATGCAGGGAGCAGGTTCAGTTATATCTCTGAATGGAAAACACAGGGCAATTCCTGTCCCTCTCCTCCAGTGGAGCAATATGTGAGGAATGGAAGAGGCTGGAAGTAATAAGTCAATTTCTGCTGTGCAACATGCTATTCCACCACGGACAACCTTGAGATAGCACACGCACACCTCTCTGACCAGGGTAAATTAGCAGTTAGGAAAGTGAAACCACGTTGTTAGTGAACAAAAAAAAATAAGAAGGTAGACTGAAGATTATAGAAAAGGAGTTTTAGTATTGAAATGTGTAGGAAGGAACTACAGATGCTGGTTTAAACTGAAGATAGACACAACAAAGCTGGAGTAACTCAGCGGGACAGGCAGCATCTCTGGAGAGAAGGAATGGGTGATGTTTCGGGTCGAGACCCTTCTTCAAACGTATTCAAATAGTGCCTTTCACAAATCTGGGAGCAGTGATTAAGGTACTATTTGAATTACACAGATATAATGCAGGAAAAAAAATCCAGCACAAACACAAATGCATTGACAAATCATAGAACTATAAAATAACCTCTGCTTCCTCTTATTGTAGCAGACCCATTCCTACTCTTTCTCCAGAGCCTTCTCTCAACTAACTGTCCAATTCTTTTTACAAATCCCTGACTGATATTGCTTCCATACTCTTTCAGGCAGTGAGTTTCAGATCTCTGTATAAAAATGTTTTTCCTTTCTTTTGTCTTTAAGCTAACACTTTAAATCTGCTCTTGAAACATCCATTAATGGGATCCCTCCCTTCTATCTACCCCACTATCTAAACCTGCCACTGCATTGTACAACTCCTCTTAACTAGCTTTCTCAAAGGGTCTTTGGTTCTTGGTTGTCTTTGGTTGTGTCCTTGGTTGATGGAGGAAGATTGCTTAGGACGTTTTACATTCTCCCCCTGTGACTGCCAAGGTTTCCTCCATGTGTTCTCTTTTCCTCCTATATCCCAAAGATGTGTTGGTTGGTAGGATAACTGGAATTGATGAGCATGTAAGAAAAAATAGGTCATGAACAAATGTGGGGAATTGAATTATTCTGAGAGCTGGCACATACTCAATAGAGCAAATGGCCCTCAATGTTGTAAAAATAGCATGAAAACGAAATAAATCCATGTATTTTTCAACGCGTATCTTAGAAGCCAAACTCAGATGCACATCTCATGCAAAAGACAGAGACAGTGCAGCTTCAGTGCCACCCTTCAGGGTCTCGCCAACTTTTGTCCATTTTCTCTCAAACAGGAATGAATGCAATTTAAATTTCTTACTGTCACTGTCAAAATATTAACAATGCAAATTTAACCCTTTTAGTCAGAGTGTGGAAACAGGCCCTTCGGCCCAGCTTGCCCACACTGACCAATATGTCCCAGCTACACTAGTTGGTCCATATTTCTCCACACCTGTCCTATCCATGTACTTGTCTAACTGTTTCTTAAGCATTGGGCTAGTTCCAGCCTCAACTACCTCCTCTTTTGTATCGATTGCATCTACCATGTTCCTACTGGATTAGCCGATGTTTACTTTAGATCTAGATTGTGACTTGAGATTCTGACAGCCTGATGAGTCACATCTGCCAAATAGGGTTGACTTGAGTAGAAGGCAGGTTGGTTGTTGGTTGAACGATGAATGCTTATTCTGCGGAGATGTCGCACTGCAGTTGGAGATGTTTCAACATGCCTAATATCCTACTGAAAGCCACCTGGTACCTGCCTGGTGAGTCTGCATCCAGACAGATGCAGGCAAAATAGGATGGAACAGCAAAGTAGGGCGCTAGAGAATACTGAAGAGTGGTGAGACCTTGATGTACATGTCCAAGGGGCCCTGAAAGTGACAGCATATGGTGGTATGAAGTTAAGTAGACATACAGGAAACTTGCCTTCACACAGGGTTTGAGAGCAGAGAAGGCAAGGCTACAGGAAGGATGTGATTGAGCTGGAGAGGGTATTGTCTGGGATGGAACATTTCAGTTACGCGGAGAGACTAGATAGCCTGGGTCAATCTCCCTTGGAGCAAACTAGGTTTGGGAGGGGAATAGGGAGGGGTTGTTATCTGACAAGAGTTATGGAAAGTTATGAAGTTTGGAGATACTTTACTCCGCAGCTGACGTGTGAAAAATTAGAGAGCACTAGTTTGGTTTGGTAACTTGGGAGGGATGATAGAGATGGGCTGAAGGACCTGTATATGTGCCGTACAGCTTTATGCCTTTAAATAACAGGATTGAAAGGTAAAATGCGGTCAGCTTCAAGAGCTTAGTGGTCTGGGGCAGACTTAAAACTGTTCAGATCCATGAGTAAGATGTGAGTAATGAGAAAGGAGTCCTTGAGACTGAGTTCAGATATTTTGACACACAGGAGTATTAAAAACTCACTTCCCTTTTTGGTGACCATTGTGGAGTCTGTTCAAAGAATTCATCCCACAAACATTTGTGAAGCATTACTAATACAACCACACTTTAAGCCTTTCATTTGTTTTGTTTTTTAGTAAAGAAAAAGCAAAAAAAAAGGCTTAATTTCTTGGCACAAGTTAAAGTTATTTCAATGTGTGGCCCCCAGATGTCTGTGACGACTTCCTAACAGAAGCAAGCTCTATGATGTTGATTGCCAACAATTCTTGCACTCTTTCAATCACAGAGCCCAGCCCTGGTATGGAAATGAGTTTCAGGCTGGTAAACCACAGGAATCCAAGAACGTCCGTCATCACAGGGTTTGTCTGTCTACTCCTGTGTGCTGCAGCCCTGTTTGTCTGTGTTGTGAATTCCTGAGCAATGACAAAAGAAGCTCAAGCATGAATACATTCATATCCACACCGGATTCCTCTTCATCAGCCCACACCCTGCACCCCTCTCCCTTGTAAACAGCTGCCCCCCCCCCGCCCCCCTCCTGCTACCACTGAACCCTCTGCTCTTCCCCACTTGTGGCTTGTGTAAGTACAGCTGCACACGTGTGCATGTGTGGCCACACTGCTTCACGTGTACTGAAAGGTGGGATACATCCATGTACCTGCACAGCATTCGATTTCCAAAAAGGTCAGCTTCATGGAAAGTGTAGAAAGGAACTGCAGATGCTGATTTAAACTGAAGATAGACACAAAAAGCTGGAGTAATTCAGTGGGTCATACAGTATCTCTGAAGAAAACTAATAGGTGACGTTTCGTGTCGAGGCCCTTCTTCAGACCTTCTTCCAAATGAGGGTCTTGACCCAAAACATCACCTATTCCTTTTCTCCAGAGATGCTGTCTGACCCGCTGAGTTACTCCAGCTTTATGTGTCTATCTTCAGCCTCACGGAAATCCTGGAACAAAATTTCAGATGTGGAATACAACACACAAAAGTGACCACAGTGCATTTTTACTTGAACATCTCTCTGAATGTGAATTAGGTGCAGACGTGTCAATCAGCATTTGTCAGTACACTTCATGCCAGGGTCAGCAAGGAACTAACTGTGACTTCAAAAAGGGAGGTCAGGAGACCACGTGCCAGTTTTCACTGGTGTGTCGGCAGTGGACAGAGTTAGCAGCTACAAATTCCTGGACGTTAACATCCCAGTGGGCCTGTCCTGGGCCCAGCACTTAGATTCAATTACGGAGAAGACATTCAGTGCCTCTACTTTCTTAGATGTTTAAAGAGATTCAGCATGTTACTGAATAGGCTAACAAAACTCTACTGACGCACTGTAGAAAGCATCTTGATTGTTTGCATCATGGCCTTGGATGACAATTTTAATGTAAGAGGCTGCAGAGAGCATTGGACTTAGCTTGGTCCATCATGGTGACACCTGAAAGCATCTACATACATAGGGTATTTATCATCTACGATCCCCACCCATCCAGGTACAGCCGCCTTCTCGTTGGAGCTGTCAGTTTAGTTTAGTTGGAGATACAGCGCAGAAACAGGCCCTTCGGCCCACCGAGTCCACACCCACCAGTAATCCCCGCACATTAACAGTATCCTACATTTGGGACAATTTTTGCATTTATACCAAGCCAATTAACCTACAAACCTGTAGGATTGGACTGTGGGAGGAAACTGAAGTTCTCAGAGAAAACCCACGCAGGTCATGGGGAGAACGTACAAACTCTGCGCAGACAAGCACTCATAGCCCAGATCCAACCCTGTCTCTGGCGCTGTAAGGCAGCAACTCTTCTGCTGCGCCACTGTGCCATCATTGAGGTCCGGCAGGAGGTAAAAAGCCTGATGTTCCATACCACAACTATGGAACACAGCAGGAACAACAACTTTTCACCACTATCACATTCTTAAACTGGTACGACCCTAATCTTACATCGACAATTGAATGCCATGGACCATCGCTTCAACTGAAATGGTAGTGCAAGAGGTTGCCTGTAGATTCATTTGCACATTTCTTGTATTTTGCTCAGTCGTTTTCTTTTTACAAGTTATGTTTTTCAGTGTTGGCTGAGTCTATGTTCATGTAATGTTGTTACAAGCACGATTTCCATTGTATCTGTACCTCAGCGTGCTTGTATGATAAAAATCTTGACTTGAGTATACTGCATGCTTGTGTCAATATCTGTAAGTGTGTGTGTGTGTTTACTGCAGTTAAGCAACAGACTGTACACCTGTTCAAAATCAAACAGATAAAAATGTCTTGTGGGTAGAATATATTCCATTACAGACAGCAGACAAATATAGAGACAACTTATACATGGGTTGGCAACAAACCAAAATATAAATTGGTAGTTGTCAATGGGAATGGCTTACATCAGCTTTTAAAAATAATTTCCTTTTCCTGCAGACGAAACCGAATTATTGTTTTGTTGCTCTATTTCTGCAGGGCACATGGTTATGTTGGGGAATCATGATTAGCTTTAACTGGCAATTATTCTCCCACCCTCTCAGGGCCCTGCCATGAAAAGACCAATGGTAGCAAATACTTTGAGTTGAGATAATCTCTCACAATGGTCTGCGAAGGTGCAATTCCCACCCTATCCTTTTGTTCCTGCCTGGAACAACACAGACTGATCATTAATACTCGAACATCACATTAGTTTTGCACCCACCAAACTTGCAGATTCAGATTACCTTTATTGTCATTCACACCTTTCGGTCTGAACTAAATTTCGTGCCTGCAGTCATACATATATTAAAAGTAACAATAATACACAATAAACACAAATTAACATCCACCACTGTGAGTTCACCAAACACCTCCTCACTGTGATGGAAGGCAAAAGTCTTAGTCTTTGTCTCTTCCCTCCTTGTTCTCCCTCTGCGCTGAGGCGATCCAGGCCTCCGATGTTGTGACCCCGCCGGGTGTTGGTAAGTGAGTCAGTCCCGCGGCTGAATCCAGCTCCGCGAACGGGCCGATTCAAACTCCGCGGCCCGGGGCGGTCAAAGCTGCCGAAGCTGCCACCCTGCAGTGCAGCGGACGCAGCTGTTGTTGCAGGAGCTCCGGAAAACAGGTCACCAACCTGTGACCTGCGAGCTCCCGACGATGTTGTCCACTGGGCCCACGGCCGGGCCTCGGACGCCGCGCCACCACCGCAACGCCAGAACACCGCCACAGCTCCAAATTCAGGCCGCAGCTCCAAGTCGGGCCGCTGCCGCTACCAGAACGCCGGAGTGCCGCCACAGCCCCAAGTCGAGCCACAGCTCCAAATCTGGCCACTGCTATGCCAGGTCGGGCCAGTGCTGCTGCCGGAACTGCCGCTGCCGCAAACGCCGCCCGAGGCCGTCAGCTCCGAGGCCTCAGCGTAGACCGAGACAGGGGACAAGAAAAGGTCGTATCCCCCCAAAGGAAGAGACTAAACCATGTTTCTCCCACCCCCCCCCCCCCCACACTTACACAATCTAATAAACTAACTAAACTAAACTAAAACAGACATAAGCAAAACAACAACAAAAAAGGAAAAACAGGCGGACTGAAGGCGAGCCGCAGCTGCCAGGCAGCGCCACCACTTCCGGTTCGTTGCTATACCTTATTGGATTTCACTGGAAGTTTCTGGTACATGACACACAGAAAACATGTTGGCAATTTCAGATGAAGAATGCTAAACAAGTTCTCGCCACCGCTTGATATGCTGTTAGCATTGTTAACCCATTAAAGAGAGCTGAAGCATATCTCATGAATGTGTGAGGTTCTGAATGAAGTAAGCTGCATGTCTTTAATGGCTTTCCCACTCAATGCATCTCCCTTGTTGTACTTCTGACCACCTAGATTGCCCCCTACCCCTAGGCACGAGAGTGACTGGCTGTGAAATCAAACAGAAAATGCCAAAATACCTAGTAGGTATGGCAGCATCCGTGGAGCAAGAAACTCACAGGAAACATTCCAGGTTTAATAAAGAAACAAAATTGTTGAAACACTCATCAGCTCAGGAAGCAACTGTGGAAATAAACCGAGTTAACAATTCTGTGGAAGGACTTCAACCTGAAACATTGATGCTGTTTATCTTTCCATAGATGCTGTCTGATCTTTAATTTAGTTTAGGAATATGGTGTGGAGATGGGTCCATCAGCCAATCACTGTTTGTGTTGACCAGTGATCACCTGTACACGTGTTCTCTCCTACACACCAGGGACAATTTACAGAATTTACAAACCTGCAAGTCTTTGGAATGTGGGAGGAACTTTGAATCACTTCTCTCTGGAAGGCGACTCCGGACTGTCAAAGCTGCCACAGCCAGACATAAAAACAGCTTAACCAAAAATCTGTAGCCTCATTTAGCTCTGGTATTTTATTTAATTCACATGTTTAATCGATAATGTTTTATTATTAATGTTTTATGTGTCATTCTTAATTGTCACTGTATGTCATGTTGTCACTTGCGAGCGGAGCACCAAGGCAGATTCCTTGTATGTGAACAAACTTATGATAATAAACGTAAACATATTCACAAACTTATTCACAAGGAAAACCAGAGGACCAGAGTAAACCCACATAGTCACAGGAATAACGGACAAACTCTATGCACCGAGGTCAGGATTGAACCCAGATCTCTGGCACTGTAAGGCAGAAACTCTACCGCTGCACTAATGCGCCACCCAGTATATCCAACATTTTCTATTTTTATTTCAGATTCCCATCATCTGAAGTTTTGGGATTTTCATAATCTTTTGGAAAGACAACACCTCAGTATGAACCAGGGAACAAGCACATACAGTGCCCTCCATAATATTTGGGACAAAGACCCATCATTTATTTATTTGCCTCTGTGCTCCACAATTTGAGATTTGTAATAGAAAAAAATCACATGTGGTTAAAGTGCACATTGTCAGATTTTATCAAAGGCCATTTTTATACATTTTGGTTTCACCATGTAGAAATTACAGCAGAGTTTATACAAATTCCCCCCTTTTCAGGGCATCATAATGTTTGGGACACATGGCTTCACAACGTTTGTAATTGCTCAGGTAGCCTCATTAATGCAGGTATAAGAAAGCTCTGAGCACCTAGTCTTTCCTTCAGTCTTTCTTGCTTTTATTGCTGTTTATCAACATGAGGACCAAAGTTGTGCAAATACAAGTCAAAGAAGCCATTATGTGATTGAGAAACAAGAATAAAACTGTTAGAGACATCAGCCAAACCTTAGGATTACCAAAATCAACTGTTTGGAACATCATTAAGAAGAAAGAAAGAAAGCACTGGTGAGCTTACTATTCGCAAAGGGACTGGCAGGCCAAGGAAGACCTCCACAGCCGATGACAGAAGAATTCTCAAAAATAATAAATAAATATCCCCAACAGATCAGAAACATTCTTCATGATTCAGGTGTGGATTTGTCAATGACCACAGTCCGCAGAAGACTTCATGAACAGAAATACAGAAGCTGCACTGCAAGATGCAAACCATTGGTTAGCCACAAAAATAGGATGGCCAGGTTACAGTTTGCCAAGAAGTACTTAAAAGAGCAACCACAGTTCTAGAAAAAGGTCTTAGTTTAGTTTAGAGATACAGAACGGAAACAGGCCCTTCGGTCCACCGGGTCCGTGCCGTGACAAAGATTAACATATCAGAGTGATGGCAAGAGCAAAGTATGAAGGAGAGAAGGAACTGCCCAAGATCCAAAGCATAACGCCCCATTTGTGAAACACAGTGGTGGGGGTGATATGGCCTGGGCATGCATGGCTGCTGAAGGTACTGGGTCACTTATCTTCATTGATGATACAACTGCTGATGGTAGTAGCATAATGAATTCTGAAGTGTATAGACACATCTTATCTGCTCAAGTTCAAACAAATGCCCCAAAACACATTGGCCAGCGGATCATTCTACAGCAAGACAATGATCCCAAACATACTGCTAAAGCAACAAAGGAGTTTTTCAAAGCAAATAAATTGTTCATTCTTGTGTGGCCGAGTCAATCACCTGATCTGAACCCAATTGAGCATGCCTTTTATATGCTGAAGAGAAAACTGAAGGGGATTAGCCCCCAAAACAACCATCAGCTAAAGATGGCTGCAATACAGGTCTGGCAGAGCATCACCAGAGAAGACGCCCAGCAACTGGTGACGTCCATGAATCACAGACTTCAAGCAGTCATTGCATGCAAAGGATATGCAACAAAATACTACACATGATCACTTTCACTTGCATGACATTGCTGTGTCCCAAACATTATGGTTCCCTGAAATGGATGGACTATGTATAAACACTGCTGTAATTTCCACATGGTGAAATCAAAATCTATAGCCCTTATTAAAATCTGACAATGTGCACTTTAACCACATGTGATTTTTTTCTATTACAAATCTTAAATTGTGGAGTACAGAGGCAAATAAATAAATGATGGGTCTTTGTCCCTAACATTATGGAGGGCACTGTAAGAGGATAGCCAATTCCAAACATTTTGGAATTGTCTGTCCTGAATGGCTAATCCTGTGAACATGTGTGTTCCAATGAAATCACTTCTTGTTATTCTGAACGCCATAAAATATACCCTCAGTCTTCTTAATCTCCTCATAGGGTTACGTCCCCTCCTGAGGAATCTGTACACCGTATTATAAGTGCAGTTTTTTCAGAGACCTATGTAATTGGAACAAGATGTGTTTTGGAATCAAATCCACTTGCAATAAAAACCAGGGCACCATTTTGCTTCCTAATTGCTTGCCTCGTCTGCATGTTAACTTTTTGTAATAGGCATAACATGTTACCCTGGTCCCTCCAACCGATTTTTCAATCTTTCAAGTTATGGAGCTCAACGTGAATTTAAATCCAATAATTGGCTCTTAAAATTGGAGAGTTATAAGAAGGGAAGGCAAAGGGGCAAAGAAAGGTGAAATGGTCTTAGAAAGAAGGGCTTTTTAGTTTTGCTTTTTGAGTTCTGGGTATCACTGGTAAAGTCAGCATTTATTTCCGAAGCACAAATACCCTTGAAAAGGTAGTGGTGAGCAGCTATCTTGAACTGCTGCAGTTCTGGTGAAAGTATACCCACACAGCTGTTGGGTAGGAAAGTGCAGTCAAATGCACAAGTACATTGAGGTATGGGCACTGTTAATATTTTTGCTTGCAGCAGCCTCATAGGCACTTGGACTCAAACAACACCCAAAAACATGATTTACACAGGCATCCTACAAGACAATGAGAAGAAAAAGACATTAGTGCAAAAATACAGATTTAGAAAAGAATTCCTTTCCAGTGCAAGAGGTGGTCCTGGAGTCCAATCTAGCAACAAAGGAGGAGAAGGTGCGGAGGGTGAAGTAAATAAACAAAAGATGGGTCTAGCGGAGATGCAAGTTTTAGTTTTATTATTCTCACATTTGGAAAGCTTTGTTTTGCATGCTATCCTATTGAATCAGATAATACTATAGATAAATACAATCGCGCCAAACTCAAATTACAATAGGTAGAGCGAAGGGAAAGATACAAAGTACAGAATATAGTTCTTAGCATCACAGCTCAACGGGTCCAGTGACCAAGTCGAATGTTCACAATAGGGTAGCGGTGAATCGGACAGTACCTCAGCTTAAGGAAGGACCATTCAGAAGCCTGATAACAGAGGGGAGAAAGCTGTTTCTGAGTCGGATGGTGAGAGCTTTCATGTAAAGGGCAACAGTAGAATCTTTATCTGAAATTGACGGCTATGGGTGACTGTAATGCGGCAATTCAAATGATGAAGTGCTGGTACTAAGTCAGTGTTGCACTTTGAATGATCCATGCACGGTACCTGCCAGGGAGCTCTCTTCTCTCCACCCATTCAATGGAACATTTGCCTGGAGTAACCACAATGGTCTCAGCAAGGCATTTATTTTCTGCCTGAGAATGAACCTTACTCACCAGGGAGATGTAGACGAGAAAGGCTCAGGAAGCAAGGACATAGTTACTGTACAAAGAAATCTAAGATTTCACATCAAAGCATCAATCCGATTGTCAAATAATAGCAGTTTTTTTCCGTTACAGAATTACCCTCCATGTTAGAGGGTTGGGAATCTCTTGTGATTAATTGGAGTATTATTATCCTATCTGTGGATTAAAGTGCAATCCCAGATGTATCATCTTTATATGTTGCTGAATCTGGTTATTTTTCTGGTTAATACAGATTCAACAATCCAAAATTAATTGGGTAAATAATAGGAGTGGATCACATTTGCAAAGAAGTGGGGACAGGGCACAAGGAGGGGGAGGACTTTAAAACAGGTGGCCAAGACTTAATGGTCAAGTGGCCTCCTTTTACGCTACACTTGTACAGTGCTATGCATGATGTACTTTCAAGTCAGGAGAAGATTCAGTTGTTCCTCAGTCCGTATTGCTGCCCTACTAAATTATTAATTATTAATTGGCATAACGAACAATCACTAAATGCCAATAATAGTTGGTGTGGAAATATCACTGCTTTCAATGAAACCTCTGCAGACTCAAGTTGTAATGTCATTAACTTAAATTCCTTGTTGCTTGACTACCTTTTGATCTTCAGCAATGGAACTTACATAAAATGTTGGAGGAAAAATGGAAGGAAAAAATCATCCCTTTGTCAAATTAGCCAATGCTTTGGAGCCCCTGAAAACTATATACATCCTTGTATATCTGTAAATACATCTGTCTTTAGAGTAAATCATCTCCCAGTGGTCGATGGAAAGGCATGGGATTGGGTCCCAGCTTGAACTATGTGATCTCAACTGAGGAGACGGAATGTAACAAAAACAGAGATTGTTGCAAATACTCAGGCAGTATTGTTGCAGATCAGGCAGTATCCGTTGAGGGAGAAACGGGCGGCGGGGGGGTGGGGCGGTTCTCAATCTGCAACATTAGTGCAGCTTCTTTCCTCAGATCCCACCTGACCTGCTGAGTGTATGCGTTCTTGTTTCACATTTCCACCAATTGCATTTAAAAACAGAATGTGCTTTCGCAAAGATAATAACTTTGATTTGTAGAGGGCATTTTAGGACATCCCAGAGCATCTTATGGACGTGTGGACATTGCTGTAACCTAGGAACACTGTAACCATTGTGTGCATAGCAAGATTCCACACACAGCAACAGTAATAGCCTGTGATCTGCTTTGTGTGGTGCCAATTTAGGACAATCATTGCACATGACATAGGGGAGAAGCTTCCAGCTTTTCTTTGAACCATTTTACAGCCACCTGAGGAGACTGGAGAGACCTTGGTCAAACATCTTATCTAGAACAAAGCATGCCAGACACTGCAGCATCTCCGCAACAATGCCTGGAAATAATGTGCATCCTCTCAACACATTTTATTCAGCAATATCAAAGCAAAATACTGGAGATGCAGAAATCTCAAATAAAGGTTAAAAAATGTTGGAAATTTAAATACCGAGATTTTTATGCCCAAGACATTTGAATAGTGCTTGAACCCACAAACAACTGACCAGGGCAACAGGGACAAGAAGGAAGCAAGATGCATATGACTGCTGTCTGTTGCCTCCTGAGGTATGTTTCAGGCGAGAGCAGAACTATGCTTCTTTCCCTTTCACATGCAGCCTATTGAAGGCTTGGAACTAGTATAGAAGCAAATCAGCTGTGTTCATATTGAATGGCGGGTAGGCTCGAGGGGCTGAGACATACTCCTGCTCCCATTTTCTTCCGTTCTTAAATTTGTAGGCAGTTAACAGGTTGTTGGGGTCGAGGAAAGAGCGTTCACGTCGCGGCCCTATTTCCACCACCACGCACAAGAAGCACAAGACGCAATTGTATGCAGATGCCGAGCTCTAGCTGAACAATTTCTAATCTTGTGATGTGGACTCGATAAGAAGAACAGGCTGTTCAAATATGCTGAATACAGCACCCTCAGATCATTTTCTCTCTCTTCAAATGCTGCAAGACCTGCTGAGTATTTCCACATCTACAATATTTTGCTTCTGTATTGTTGAACGGTGTGATGAGAGGATGTGGAGAGCTTGAAACGCTGAAATACTTCAGAACTACTTTCTTTCTGGGCGGCACTGTGGTAGATTTGCTGTCTTACAATGCCGGAGACCCAGGTTCGATCCTGACTACGGGTGTTGTCTGCACGGAGTTTGTATGTTCTACCAGTGACTACGAGTGCTTTCCCCCGGGTGTTCTGGTTTCCTCCCATATTCCAAAGATGTGCAGGCTTGCAGGTTAATTTGACTTTGGCAGAAATTGTAAATTGTCCTTAGTATGTAGGATAGTGTCAGTGGACGGGGATCGCTGGTGAGTGCGGACTCGGTGGGCCGAAGGGCCTGTTTCCACGCTGTATCTCTGAACTAAACAGTTTTGACTAAATGTCAGTACATGGAGTGCAAGTTAATTGTGCTTTTATCAAGTGCATTCATTTATCCTTTCAGACATGATTGTCATCAGGCCAAACATTTCAGTGAGACAGAGCACAGCAGTCTCTATATTTAGTTTCCAGCAAGGTTTAAACATTGGGCTATATTTAAATAGCCAGCTCCTGCTGATGCAGTGTTGCTACGTTGAGTGTTTAGAAACACCACAGCAATAATAAATGTTATGGGCAAGGTATCCTTTACACTTTGCAAAATACATTCTTTCCAGTACGATTCGTGTTTTTCTACACCCCGTCTCCATAAATAAGTCACTCGGTAACAAGGACTTGTGTAGTTACCTTGTTCTTTGAGTTACTAGTTGAAGAAGTGGTAGGGAATTTGAATGTTATGCATAGATCTTCTTGGGGTCAGGGAGGACCAGGTTCTGCCATGGTGCGGAATGTCAATGTTAAGAATGAGCATTCTTACATTGGTTTTCGGAAGGATGACTAGTACAGGTGTCAGAGGTTATGGGGAGAAGGCAGGAGAATGGGGTTAGGAGTGAGAGATAGATCAGCCATGATGGGCAGAATGGCCAAATTCTACTTCTATCACTTAGGACGATCTATAGCAATAGACTGGACTGAATAAATAGCCCACCAGAACTTTGGAAGAGCTTCCTCCCATCCAAGTGCTCAGGGGACATGAAGATGGGGGATTTCTTGTCACAATGACCGTGGCTTTAAACTCTTTCTGCCAACTTTCTGACAACCAGCTGCGGTGCATGTCAGAAGGTACATAATACCGTGAGAAGCAGAACAGGAGCAGGCCGCTGGCTTCCCTTGGGCCTGTTTCACCATTCAATGGCTAACCTTACCTCAGTGCCACTCTCTGCACTAACCATATCCCTTGACTTGCTTAATATCCAGAAAAATCTATCAATCTCTATCATGAATATATTGAACTGCACAACCTTCTTGGGTAAATTCACAGACCTCCAGGTGAAGGCATTTCTTCTGATCCGAGTCATAGAAACATAGAAAATAGGTGCAGGAGGCCATTCGGCCCTTCAAGCCAGCACCGCCATTCATTGTGATCATGGCTGATCGTCCCCAATCAATAACCCGTGCCTGCCTTCTCCCCATATCATTTGACTCCACTAGCCCCTAGAGCTCTATCTATCTATCTATCTATCTATCTATCTATCTATCTATCTATCTATCTATCTATCTATCTATCTATCTATCTATCTATCTATCTATCTATCTATCTATCTATCTATCTATCTATCTATCTATCTATCTATCTATCTATCTATCTATCAAATCCATCCAGTGATTTGGCCTCCACTGCCCTCTGTGGCAGGGAATTCCACAAATTCACAACTCTCTGGGTGAAAACATTTTTTCTCACATCAGTCTTAAAAAGCCTCCCCTTTATTCTAAGACTGTGGCCCCTGGTTCTGGACTCGCCCAACAAGTTAGATGCAGGAACATTTTTCCTGCATCTAACTTGTCCAGTCCTATTATTATGTTATATGTTACTATAAGATATCCCCTCATCCTTCTAAACTCCAGTGAATACAAGCCTAGTCTTTTCAATTTTCCCTCATAAGACAGTCCCGCCATCCCAGGGATCAATCTCGTGAACCTACGCTGCACTGCCTCAATCACAAAGATGTCCTTCCTCAAATTAGGAGACCAGAACTGTACACAATACTCCAGATGTGGTCTTACCAGAGCCCTATGCAACTGCAGAAGAACCTCTTTACTCCTATACTGAAATCCTCTTGTTATGAAGGCCAACATTCCATTAGCTTTCTTCACTACCTGCTGTACCTGCATGTCAACTTTCAGTGACTGGTGTACAAGGACATCCAGGTCTCGCTGCACCTCCCCCTTACCTAACCTAACCCCATTGAGATAATAAAGTGCCCCGCTGTTTTTGCCGCCAAAGTGGATAACCTCACATTTATCTATATTATACTGCATCTGCCAGGCGTATGCACATTCACTGTCCATGTCACCCTGCAACCTCCTAACATCCTCTTCACAGTTCACACTGTCACCTTGCTTTGTGTCATCCGCAAACTTGCTAGTGTTGCTCCTAATTCCCTCTTCCAAATCATTAATATATATGGTAAACAGTTGCGGCCCCAAGTCCTGAATGGTTATTCTTTATTTCAATACTGTGACCTCTGGCTCAGGGAAGCATCATCCCTGCATTTACGCTGTCACGCCCAGTAATAATTATTACAAAGGTATCTTGCTTAGTGTTCTGGATGCGTTCCCAGTAATGAGAGAGCGTTCATGGATTTGGCACGAAGAGGAGTCATTATAACCTTTTATCCATAGAGATGGTTAGCTGGCAATGCTGCTGTGCCTGGAACCTGGTGCAAACCCCTGTTCCCTGATGCGGTTCACACAACCTGTCAGAAACTCTCCACTGGTGTTCCTGCAGGAATTAAATGGTGTAAGTGACCTAATTGCTGAATGGTTTGGTGTAGAGAGGGTACCTAAGAGGGCTGGTGTCGAACAAGATGGGGTAGGCAGCTTGGCTGGTCCGTGCTGATAAGTGGCACACAGGGCTGCACCCCGCTGGCACGGTGAGTGTGAGCAATTGCTGTGGGTTGACAGCACCTGGTCTATGTGTGGACAGACTGCCCGGATACAATGATATCTCTCTCATCAACTCTTGTTGGATGTGGTGAAAGCTAGTTTCCCCTCATCTATATTTGGGTACAGTGCGGTCACATAGTTTGCAAATTCTGCTCAAGATTGTTTGTGCTTCCTCTGTGTGCTCAGGTTCCCCCCACAGCCCAAAGATGTGCGGGTTGTTAGGTTACTTGGCCAGTGTAAAGAGCCCCCAGCATACATGTAATAGGTATAATCTAAGGGCACTAGAGAATGTGCACGTAATGGGAATAGATAGCACGGAAATATTACAGGGGAATGGGATTGCTCTCTGACCTATCACAAATTCCAAGGGATGCTAGGTCTTTTACATAATGGAGTCTTACAGAGTGGAAACAGGCCACACCGACCAACATGTCCTATCTACACTAGTCCCACCTGCCTGCATTTGGCCCATATCCCTCCAAACTGTCCCATCCATGTACCTATCTAAATGTTTCTTAAACGTTGCGATAGTATCTGCCTCAACTACCTCCTCCGGCTGCTTGTTCCATACATCCACCACCCTTTGTGTGAAAATGTTTCCCCCCTCACCTTAAACCTATGTTTCCTGGTTCTCAGTTCCCCTACTCTGGGCAAGAGATTGTATTTCTCTCATGATTTTGTACACCTCTACAAGATCACTCCTCATCTTCTTGCATTCCAAGGAATACAGCCCTAGCCTGCTCAACATCCCAATAGCTCAGGCCCTCGAGTCCCGGCAACATCTTCATAAATCTTCACTACACGCTTTACAGCTTGACAACATCTTTCCTATAACACGGTGTCCGTAACTGAACACAATACTCTAAATGTGACCTCACCAATGTCTTGTACAACGGCAACATGGCCTCCCAGCTTCTATACTCAATACTCTGACTGATGAAAGCCAATGTGCCAAAAACCTTTTTGACTACCCTATCTATCTATGATGCCACTTTCAACAAACTATATACCTGTACTCCAAGATCCCTCTGCTCCCCAGAGCCCTACCATTCACTGTATAGTTCCTGCCCATGTTAGTGCTCCCATTGCAATGCAACACATTTCTCTGTATTAAATTCCCTCAACCATTCCTCAGCCCACCTGCCCAACCGATCAAGATCCTGATGCAATTTTTGACAACCATCTTCACTATCTACAATACCACCCGCTTTTGCGCCGTCTAGAAACTTGATGGTTACATCGTGGGGAAATATGAAATGTCCCATTGATGTTCAGCCTTTGCCGTGGAGCTAGCCTGTAGCTGCAGCAGCTTCACCTCAAGACATGAAGCTGTTCAAGGAGATGTCTCTTACCACATGAAATGAGCAAAAAAATTCACCCATAACCAGAGGGAAAACAAAATTGAAAAGGCCACCATCTAGTTTCCACAATCCAAGCAAATCCTGAAGAAAAGGGGTAATGCAGGGTTTACAGCCCAAACAACTGGCTTTTCCCATAGTACTCTTCAAAATTAATGATACATTGGAGCAGGCAGAGCATCTGAATGGAGTAATAAAACAGTTTCAACTTTGTTGCAAAGGCAATCAAACCTTGAAAATAGCATTGAAAGCATCTCCAAACATATAAACATAAATGCTATATAGACTCATTCTTTAATTAGACCAAAGTGTTATCAATGAAGACCAACAACATCCTCGCTCCTGGCCTCCCCCACATCCCCGCTCCTGACCTCCCCCACATCCCTGTTTCTCCTTCTGGTTGTTTGCCACTTGTTCCCTGACCTTCACTGTATCCCCACTCGCCACTCTGCAGGGATGATTTTGGGTCAACATTTGTACAGCAGGCTCTGAAGACATTGGTGTTAAATCTGTACGTACCGTTGATGCATTCAAACCGATCGCAGCAGTTGCCGGGCATGCCATCCCCAGGAGAGATGATCCGTGGCACCGTGCCAACCTCGCACTTTGGGACCCGGCAGATTCCCAGCAAACACTCGCACCTGGAACACAAATCAGACACAATTATTGAGAGGCAGGAATGCACTAGGACCTGTGGATGTCTTACGGGAACCCCAGGCTCGCGAACGATGTGTTCGAGGCAACATTCTTTATCACCAGGCCTTTCAAGCCTGAGTCTTCTATTCCAACCAAAGCTCCTGGTTTTCTTATGTCTGGGCCTTTCGATTAAAAGCTCAAGGGATGGACTTTGTTTTCAAACTTGCTTGAAGATGCTTACCTCCAATGTTTTCATCTTACAAAATGCCTGGGGAAAGCTCCAGTGATACACATTTTGAAACATGCCTCCGGCACCAGCTTGTCAATCATCCATTCATTGATTATGTCGTGGCTGACTAGTCCAGCATTACTTCCCATCCTCATTGTTCTTGGACTGAGAGGACAATTAAAGGGCACTGCTATGAAGGTGTGTGAAGATAGCAGATTTACTTCCAAAAGGGCAGGAGCAAAACAGAGAGGTTTGACAGCAGTCTTGTAGTCTATTCACCACTTTTGGTGATACCAACTCTCTATTTTGGAATTATTTAATTTGAATTTCCTGGGAGACTGGTGAGATTTGAATTCACATCTATGGATCAATAATCTAAATGAGTGAATAACCAACATGCTAAGTACCCATGCCAATGCCTGCCATTGTTTGACAGAATCTATCATTTTTATACATTAATCTACCAGCTGAACATATGGCTGCAGAATGGTACTGACTGATACATACTAATGCCAGTAGAGCTACTGCCTCACAGTGCCAGCAACTAGGTTTGGTCCCGACCGATGCTGTTTGTGTGGAGGTTGCACATTGTCTCTGTGACTGTGAAGGTTTCTTCCAGGTGTTCTGCCTTTCCCATACACCCCTAAGACATGCAAGCTGGTGGTTTAACTGGCAACGGTATATTGCCCCGTGCATGCAGGCGGGTGGGAGAATCTGGGGCAGATTAGGTAAATGTGGGAAAGTCAGACCACCCCCGATAGAGCATAGGAACATGTGAAGAGCAGCTCGTGTGTGGATGGTGGTGAAAGGGGGTCCATTCACCGAGCACAACCACCGACAGACTCACCGTATCGGGAGAGTGCAGCAGCCATCTGTGGTCAAGCGGGTGGGAGTTTCCTGGCTGTCGGGAGGGCAGTCCACTGGCTGGCTGGCAGGACACTCCACCATGCTGCAGTCCACATTATAGACTGCAAGAGACAAAATAAAGCGTCAACATTGGCCACACTCCCCCTGCTCTTTGCTCAACCGAGATACACGTGTAAACCCATTCAGGTGCATGCAGCAGTTGTGTACTGCTTCGCTCCATGGCTCCTCGACATTCCTTCCTTCTTCACAGAGTGAGGATGTTGGAGAGTAATAGAGAGAGATATGGTGCGGAAACAGCCCACTGAGTCCACTGCCTCTGAATTGATCATCAAAGTCACCGCATCAGTGGAACCCAGTGAGTGTGAATTCTCAACACCTCTGCTTCGTGAGCTGGAGGAATTCCCCTATCAGCACCCATCCAGTAATTGATTCCTTTGGCCTATCCTGGTGCTCTATCCTGCTCTACCTACATGGAGATCTTACATTAACTTTAATAGTTACTGAAATCTGGGTGCTTGTGAGTGAGTAAATGAGTGTGAGAGAGAGTGTGCATGTATCAGTGTGTGCTCATGCATGTGTCTGTATTTCTCTGGTGTGTGTGTGCGCGTGCATGTGTGTTTAATTACTTGTATATTTGTGGATATGGAATGGATGAGGGCAAAATGAATGTCAGTTTCTTGAACCTGAACAGATAAAATGCTCTGTGAATGTAACAAGGTTTGAAAGCATGTGTCACTATACTAGTACCAAATGTGTTCATGGTTTCACTTAAAATTCTTCTGTGCTGTTTTAAAGACCCCAACGTGGATTTTGCATGTCTACGCTAATGCCTTCACTTGCAAGTATTATAAAATGTCTTCAGCCCAAGTATTCCACAATAGCAACTACATTTAGTTAATGACGTTAACACTGAACCAACCCAAGGTACTTTGCTTAATAGTGTTCATCAGAATAAAATCGATGCAGTGGTACCGCAGTAGAGCGATAGAGCTGCAGACTCACAGCGCACGAGGCTCGGGTTCGATCCTAACTACGGGTGCTGGCTGTGCAGAGTTTGCACATTTACCATGTGGGTTTGCTCCTGGCGCTCCGATTTCCTCCCAAATTCCAAAGACGAGCACATTTGAAAGTTAATTGGTTTCTGTAAATTGCAATTAGTGTGCAGGATACGTAAGTGGGATAACATAGAACTAGTGTATGGGTGATCCATGTTTGGCGTGGACTTGGTGGGCCGAAGGGCCTGTCTACATGCTGTGTCTCTACACTAAACTAAAACAGAAGTAAAGGAAGTGTGGTGGTTGGCGCAAGCCGAGTCAAAGGAATCTCAATTGGGCCTGAAGGATGTAAGAGAGATGAGGTTTAAGGGAATGCTGGGATGTGGAGACTGTTGCAGAGAGAGGGAAGAGAGATGCCAACAAGTAATAGTGAATGAAAAAGATTACACTTAAGATGCTGGGCGGGTGAGCTTCATGTGAACAAGAAATGTAATTGCCTCCTGGTGTATACGATAACAAACTAACACCACCATTGTTGGACAATTTACAGATGATGTCGGAGTATAGGAAGGAGATCGATCGACTGACAAAATGGTGCCAGAATAACAACCTTGCTCACAACGTCAGTAAAACCAAGGAATTAATTGTTGACTTTGGAAGAGGAAGGTCGAAGATCCACAAACATGTTTTCATCGATGGGAACATGATGGAGAGAGTTAAAAACGGTGAATTCCTGAGATTACATATGTCTGAAGGTCTGTCCTGGACCCAACACATTGATGTAATCATAAAGGAACCCATCAATGCCTACACTTCTTTAGGAGATTTAGTATGTCAATGAATGCTCTCTTAACCTCTACAGGTGTACAGTAGGGAGCATATTGACTGGTTGCATCACAGCCTGGTTCAGTAACTTGAATACACAGGAACAAAGAAGATTGTAGAAAGTGGTGAACATATACTGAACTTTTGTTTATTATGATGTTTCCAGAGTACTATGTTTATATATCTGTTGTGTTTCTGCAAGTTAAGAATGTCATTGTTCCATTTTGGGAGATATGACCAAAAAAAAAAAGACTCTATATCTAAAACTAGGTGGCCAAACGGTGGGATGATGGGTGAGCAGGAAATGCGTGGGAGAGGACACAGTTAGGAAGGATTTCAGTTTGGTTGAATGGTGTGGAGAGTGGAGTGCAGAAGGCCAGTCATGGGAGCAATGGTAGAATCACACCTGCAGGTGATGAAGATGTGGATGAGCATTCTGGCCGGAGATGAGCTGAGGCTGGGGATATCATCCAGGTATGTTGTCTTTGAGTTGGATAATGCAGTGGGGTGGAAGTTCACACCAGGACCATAAAGCAGCCAGAAGTTGCATAGCATCTGGGATAGGGGGAGGATCGGTTATTGAGAGAAGGTATGGCAGGGGGAGTGTAAAGTTTGGCCATGTGCATTTATTTAGTTACTTAGTTAACTAAGGCAAGTGAGTTACCAACCAAATCACTTAACTTAGTTGGTGAGTTGGTTGATGGCTCACAGTTTGATGAGCCACCTTGGAGCACTGTAGTACTCCAAGTGAAGATACTCCCAATGCTACTGGGGAGTGTTCCAGGATTTGTGCCACCAGGAGAGGCGTGGAGAATCTCTGGTTGATGCAACACTTTGGGGTGATTGACCAGTGTCCCAGTGGAGTTTGTCAACCAATCTCAATGACAAAACCAGTAAGCTTCTTCCAATGCCTTCACTATTGCTGACAAATTAGGAACACTGGTCACTGAGCAGTTTTCTTACTTTGTGTTATACCGGGCGTGGGGAAATTCCAGAACTGGCTAGACTAGAGGCTCGTCAGCAAAATAAACATCACCTGGATGTACAGAGGATTGAACTTTGTAATCTGTTAAATGCTGCTATCAGCAGTTTAAGCCAGCTGATGAGTGAAGGACTGCTCCCAGATCTCACAGATTTGGATGTTATCGCATTCGACAGGAGGCTGGATTGAATCAGAACTTAAAAGGGATGTTGAGCTTGGAAAGGCCAATTGCTCCTAAAAATACCCATGTCCTCATTAGTGCTATTTCTAATCAAGACCCAATCATGGTGACAAAATGCAGGCCGAGGAGGGGGGCTGGGTGGAATGCAAGGGCTGAGAAAATAGGGAAAGTGGTGCAGAGTGGGAAATGGGAAACAAAGCAGGTTTTGGCCATAGAGAGTGTATGGGAATAGGAAAGGCTTGGGAATGGGAAAGGTATGGTAGAGTGAATAGCCAGACATAGGAATGGCAAAGACACAGGAATGGGAAAAGCACAACTGGGAGACGGAAAGGGATGCGAGGATCAGATAGATATGGCAAGGATAACAAAGGTAGGGTGGAATATTCTATACCAATGCAAAATGGCACAGAGATATGGCTTGGTTATTTTATTCAAATCAGAGGATAATCATAGTGAGGGTGGGGTAAGGTTGCTGGAATGGGATGGTGCGTGGACATTGCTGGTGAGTTTATCATTAACATGACTTTCCCGTGAAGGGATTGAATGGAGATTGCACGTGACATGTCACTTCTCTTGCAGACGGTTTTTTCTACGGGGCTGTCCCACATAGGTGACCAACTGTCAGGTTGCCGGAAGTCACCTGACAAACGGCTACTGTCAGAATGGAGAACACACACACACACACACACACCCCTTCCTTCATCAGCCCGTTATGCAGGTGGGGGCCAGGGCAAGTGGGGGGGAGAGCGGTCTGAGTGAAAATCACACGGTGCAAAGCCAATGTGAAACAGACACACACCATGATGAACAGGAAGGTTGGCGCTGTAATTAAGACGGTGCAAGCACAGCATACGGGAAGGGTCCCGTAAGTCCTTTAAAAGAGGCGGGAGAGGAGAAAGGGGGGAGAAGGGGAAGAAGGGGGGAGAAGGAGTGGAGACCTCACCGGCTGGATATCTTTGGTTCAGAAAACTACTGGTTACATTTTTTTTCCCCAATGAGCCAATGAAATTCACTGGTCAGCACCGGCTACAACCTATGAGAACCTTTGACCTCCTGGCAACCCACTAGGACCTCCTGTCGACCCACCTACTGCACAAGAATTCTCGCTACTCTCCATGGCGGCTTCATTCTGGTCGCCACTCATTTTTCAACATGTTGAAAAATTCACGGCGACCATAATGAGGCCGCGACTAGTTCCCAGAATGCGGGAACTCCTCACCACCATGAAGGCGACTCCCCGGCAACCACCCGCGAACATGTGGCGACCGCATAGTCGCCGGCAGTGCTTTAAAAGTTGCCTAAGTGGAACAGGCCCATTTAGCTTATGCCAAAACTACATCTTCTCAC